>JADRCH010000164.1:2914554-2941115 GCA_019843965.1 Rhynchomys soricoides
TATTATTATTATTATTATTATTATTATTATTATTATTATTATTATTATTATTATTTTATACAATGTGTTTTGGTTATATTTTTCCTCTCCTCAGACACCTCCCAGATCCACCCCTTCCTTCCTCACCCAATTCTGTGTCCTCCATTTTAAAAATCCATTGAGTGTAGTCGGTACTGCCTATATGTTCTTGGATGTGTGACCTTCCACAGAAATGTGACGAACCCACCCTGGGCCTCATGATTAAAGAAAACCAACTTTCCCTCTTCCAACAGCTATGAACTGCCAGTAGCTGCTCGCTGGAATTTGGTCTTGCTTGACCTTGCCCAGGTCTTGTTGACACTGCTTGAACAGATGTGGATTCCTATGCACAGTGGCTTTATTGTATCCCCGAAGACGCAACGTTGTTTCTCTGTAGTTACTTACCCACCTGGACTTTCAAAATGATCCCTGAGCCTAGGGAAGGTGGAATGTGTCTTCTTGGAAGACACGTTGTTTAAGGCTGAGCATTCTGCAGCCTTTTTCTCTGTACCTTGGCCAGTTATGGGTCTACTGGGGAAAAAAAAACAAAAGAAAAAGAAACAAACAAACCAAACCCTTCAGAGATGGGTTTGATAGATGCATTATTAATCGATGAGTATAAGAATGTATAAACCAGTTTATTACTATGTAACTTCCGTAGAGTAATAAGATTAGGTTCTTCCCTAAGGCCTACGACAAGTCTAGCCGTGGGTTCTTGGTGGTACCAGGTATGGGTTAATCTTGTGGACCAGGATTTGAATCCAACCAAAAACTGGCTGGCTACTCTCAAAGCAGCAAGCCGCCATTACACCAGTGGGTGTGTCTTGCCAGGCCAGTCAATGTGGCATGTAGGGTTCACAGCTGGGTATGATTGGTGCTTTCTTTCCTCCCCCAGTGCCATGCATCTTCATTTCTGCATGTGCCTGTGCTTTTTATTTACAATAAATACACTTCTCAGCTCAGGACGTTCTATTTGGCTCTTTGTTGGAGCTGTCTGTTGCTCCCTCCTTTTCCTGCAGTTCCATTTTCTACTTTGTAAGTGTTCCTCACTGGGGTTTCCTCTTCTCACTATGATCAGTCCACTGTTCAGTCTCTTGGGAGAGGAAGTCAGAAACTGTTGCTCCTGCTGACTCTAGCTCGCGGCAGCTCATTCTGGCCAAGACTGAATTCCTGGGGCAGAGGAGCATGGCCTTTGCTGTAGGTGCTCACATGGAGAACACTGTCCTTCAAATGGATGTTCAAGCATTTCTGCAGTGACACTGGGGAAAGGACTTTCCCACAGCATTCTAGCCCCCTCTGCATTCCCAGTTCTAACTTCTAGTAGCAGGGTTGAGTTTCCTCCTCTCCAGTGAGATGCCACTCTGGAAGGAAGTTTTGCCAACTTCTGCAATTCAGAGCTGGGCAGGGGGAGGGCCTGACTAGTATTCTGAGTTCTTCTTTTAAGGTTGCTTAAAGTTTCCCACACAAGCCCAATGAAGCAATCATAAATTATGTTTTATGCAAGAACCAATAGTTCCACGGCAGTAAGCCTCCCTAGGGGACCCCTCCACTCATGGTTGTCATCACCTTCGACCGAGCAGAGCATTCAAGAATAATGCAATCATGGGCACCTTGCCAGTGATAGGCGGTGAACACCACCTCCGTGATTCCGGAAGCTGTGTGCTGCTACTCTCTGCTCGTGGCTTCCTTCTCAACACCTTTTAAACATCCCCACGGCCATCTGAAGGTGTGCTAGAAGTTCATATCCACTGGAATATGAACAGCCATATTGTCATCTCGGCTTACTTCCTGGTGTTCTCTCATTATGAATGGTACAATCAAAGTTTTCTTTAGGCCCCTTTACCAACTGCACGATAGCTCAGTTGACTTCCCCGAGATGTGACGGAAGTAACCAAAGTACATCGTGGTAATGCTGGAGAGAGTCGAGTGAGCCGAGCATTATCTAATCTCTTCTTGACACTCCTCAGTATATGCCCCTGCGTCATAAGCTGAGCCTACCACTGGGGGGAGGAGAAAGAGAGAGAGAGAGAGAGAGAGAGAGAGAGAGAGAGAGAGAGAACACTCTGTGTGAGACAAACTACTCTTGAGCCTGTCTCTCAGGGAAAGTCTTCTGTGAAGAGTCTTCTAGCTCCTTACCTGTTTTGCAGTCTCTACTTGGTATAAGAAGTGCTCATGCCTTGCATGCATTAAAATCACCAGTGGGTGTGTGAAGGCACAAATCATCACCATAGTAATGCACCTAGGGTCTCCCAGTCTATAATACATCACTGGAAGATCTGAAAAAAATCTCCCAGCCAAACACATTCCTGGGTGCATCTGGCCAGATCACAACTGAGGGAATCCCTCCAGGCAAGCAAGTGTAGAAATAGCTTACACACCAGGAGCCCCCTAGTTTGAAGTACACAAATTTCTTTCCCAACACAGTGGGATACAGCCCCACACTAGAAGCCTCTTTCCTTAAACACACTCTGAAACTAGAAGCGGTGAGCCCATCCAACCTGAGGAGGTATGGAGCATGTGAGCATAGGGCCACTCAGAGTGGCTCCTTAGGGACAACCTCTATTTGCCATCCATGACCATCTGTACTCATTGTCAACTTGACACAGTTTAGAATTACCTGGGAAGGGGGTCTCAATGACATCAGGTTGTCCTATGGACAATTGCCTTGATCATGGTAATTGATGTAGGGAGACATAGCCCACTGAGGGCAGTACCATTCCCTTGGCCCCCAGACTGTACAATAGTAGGGAAATTAAACTGAATAATAAGCTATGTGTGTATCCTCTCTCTCTCTCTCTCTCTCTCTCTCTCTCTCTCTCTCTCTCTCTGCTCTTGACTATGGATGTGGCCAACTATTTCGGGTTCCCGCCTTGACTCCTTCATGATAATTGACTGTGATATGAAACTGTAATGTAAAATAACCCATTCCCCCCTTAACTTGCTTTTTGTCCTGGCACCACGTCACAGAAGCAACGCTAGGATGCCATATTATTCCTATACCCAATTGGCATGCATATGATTAAAATCATGGCATATACAACCCACATCTGCACAGGAGGCCCAAAGTCTCAGATACTAATTAAGAGTTTATCAGCACAGAATACCATCAAAACCATGCCTCTAGAAACCAAATCTCTTCTTCCAAGACCCATTAGAGGACATCTCAGAAGTCACCCAGGGTTCTCAAGTTCCCTCATCCATGCCTGTTGGTCCTACTGGTGTGTCTGCCTTGTGCTTTTGCGTCTGAATAAAACCCTTTGCCAAGTGTCTACCCAACTCCAATTCTTTGAAAGAAACCTCCCCAAACTTGATGCAGCTCTTCTCCCGTTTGAGGGCCCCCCAATAAGAACCTGAAGGTTGTATACTTAGAGAAGACCTTGTGCTTGCTGTGTCTGTCCTGTACTCTGGCATGAGGCACAGACCCTTCCGGTGTAGAGCTCCAGCTGAGCACATCCACACCCCCAGCGGTCCTTGGCCAGGCTGTTCTAGTGTTCTCCATCAGCCTGGGACTTACGGAAAATGCACTTAGAGGGGAGTGGCAGCAGGCGCGGCAGAGGCAGGCATGATGGGTACAAATTGCGAGTCCTCATATGCAAATACCCAATAATCGGCTGTCTCGGCAGCACATCTTTTATCCCATCCCTTCTGGAAGGATGACATCTCCCACTTCCTTGTCCCTCGAAGATTGATGGCCTTGTGTGGGGCTGCTACAAAGGCTCTCCGTGTTCCTTCCCAGCCACCCTCATCCCCTTGTCTAGCCGCCACTAATAAATGTGTTGTAAAAAATGGGGTGTCAGCGTAATTAGTTCTTCTGTAGCAAGAAGGCTGATGATTTATGGGAGGGGGTCTGTGTGTCCCTTTGTTCTTAACCCGAAGTCAATCACAAAACGAGAGATTCCAACAGAGATGCGTGGACAAACCAGTTTAGTTGTCTCATAGACAGAGAATAACCTATCAATATCACCTTATTAAAGTCCAGGAGAAGGAAGATATTTAGGGAAAATTCAGCTCATCCCCCCCCCCCCCCCCCACCATTGATGACATCTGATCCCTGAATCGTTAGCACGAGACTCTGAAGTTCCAGCTCTCTTCATCTCTCCTCCCAGGCCTCCCTTTCTTTCCTCAGATTGAAGAGTGGCCTTACAAAATGCCCCACCCCCATACTATGATTCATGCTACCCTGCAACCACGGGTCCCCGGAGCCAGGATCCACATACATCTCCTGTTCAAGCAGCGTAGGCAACCGGACACTCTGGTTGCGATGAAAAGGAACTTAAAGAACAGCACAGGGGTTGGGACCACAGCTCAGCTGGGAGAGTATTTGCCTACCATGTGTAAGGTCCTGGGTTCAATCCTTAGTACCACATAAAATGTGATATGGTGGTGTCTGCTTGTAATCCCAAAATTTGTGAGGTAGATGAAAGCAGGGAAGTCAAGAGTTCAAGGTCATCCTCTCCTGCATAAGGAGTTGTAGTCTAGCCTGGAATACGTAAAAACCTGGCTCAAAGACAGAACAGCGTGGGGAAGCCAGGTCCAGCCTCTGAGTAAGTGTGAAGTCATCTCTTCATCTGTCTTGTAGACACAGTTGGGGCTGTGACCCAGTCATGGCTGAGACCAAAGCTCACCCACTTTCTTAAATCATGGGTCTAGAAACCTTTATAAGCAACAAAGTGGACATCACATAATGTGGATCACGGTATAGTATCAGTGAATGTTCTGGTTCTCAGCCACACGCTCTACCCCCTCCAAGGAAGCCTATGGATCCTAGGCCAGGAGAGAAGTGAGGCCAGCTCTAAGCTATAGCTCTTTGGCCACTTCCTATTTCCAGTCTGTTTGAGGTAGGGAAGGTGTCACAGTGGTTAATGTCCCTTCCCATGGAAACATGAATGCAAGAGGAGAAGGTTCCACTCTGCGGTCTTTTGAAAGAGGTTCCACGTGACAACCTAAGTATGGACACACAAGCCTTGTGGTGGGAGTGGGAGGGGAGGGTCCAGCCTGTGGTTGCTCACAGAGTGCAGGGCTGGTTGATAACTGGAGAGGTGAGGTTTGGAGGTGATCTGCTGAGTGTCTCCAGCTTTTAAAACCCATTAACTAAATCCTCTTTTATAGACCCGTCGCTTTCCAAAGCAGTGCACAAAATCTCACAAAGAAAGAGATCAATGACACTCTTCTCTTAAACAGGACAAGGAGGGGGGTGAGGCAGAGCCCAGTGGAGGCATGTCTCCTCATCTTCTCACCACTGTGATTGACAGTCTCTGTGAGTCTGCACTCTTGCCCTGCGCATGGGAGCCCCTGTTGGCAGATAAGGAGTCTTGAAGCCTGGTCTTGGGGCAGTTGTGCCTTCTCGAGGCTCCTATCGCCCTTACTCAGCCTGAGTGTTCCTCTCAGAGTCCCAGTCTGGAAAGGCCTCACTCAGCCTATAAGCCCAGCCCATCTGCTTTCTCTCTGAGAAGAAAACCAAGAAAAGCCCTTTGCCTTGGTCAACCACCACTGGGCTCTGAAGGAAGAGGTTATTCTGCTAAATGGTTGTGTTTAGTAACCCCGGTGGGATGTCGTGGAGTGATGTCCTCCGAGTGTAGACATTCAGGGTAGCTGTGGATCACATTAAGGGTCAAGATTAGGCCTGTTGACATTCCCTCATAGAGGGAAGGGATCGAGGGGTGGTCCCACCGCCATCTGAGATTCTTGTTACTAATTCCTACAGGTCCCGCCCGGCTGGATGCAATCTTCCCGAAGGCAGCTGTAAGGGGTCTTGGCAGGTGCTAGAGAGGGTAAGGAAGGTTAACTGAAGGGAGGACCCATCTCCTCAGTCCGAGGTGTGTCAACGTTCATACTGGGTAGGATTTTACACTGACATAGTGTTCTGCAACAAGTCAAGCTCCCATAAGTAACCCCACCAACTGCTCACGCTCTATAAGTAAGCCCAGTAAAACCACTGATGTGGCACTCGGGACTTGGGTGAATTGAGACCTTAGCCTGTCCTTGGTGCCTTGTCTGTGTAGAATAGATATTTGTCCATAGCTCCCCAGGGAAAGTTCATACCGTGAACCCCCAAATGAAAGCAAGCACTTCCAAGATGCCACTGGTGATGTGGAGAAAACAGGGAGCTCAGTGGGAGGCCCTCCTCCCCTGGATGACAAACTGATAAGAAGCCACACAGAGTCTTCCTCGCTCCCCCGGAACTGTCAAGACCGGATCCTTCTCCTGAAAGTGGTCTGGATCCCTCTGATGCTTCAGAGGAGTCTGAGTCTCGGCAGTGACCGCCTGGACTTAAGAAGTGCAGGGCCATCTGTTCCAGCTCTATTTCTAGCATTTCTTGGGGATGCTTAGGAACAGGGAACAGGGGAGGAACCAACTCTACCAGAGACCTCTGCAGGCATTGGTGGAATTTTGAATGGCGGGTCTCTCTTGTCCTCTCTTGGAGGAAGGTCTCCATGAGATGGGGATTCTCTGAAATGATGGTGAGTCTGTTAGTGGGCACTGAGCACACTAGACTGCTGCAGTCTAACCCTCTCCTCATCTGCTTTTCCTCCTACTCTTCTCTTTGTCTCTGCTGCCTCGTGGCCGCCCCGTTCCTCAATTTCATGCTCCCCAGAACCTGGCGTTTGCAGGAGGAAATCCACATAACCCTGGAACTCACAGTTGGTTCAGATTGCTTAGGTTTCCATCTCTAATTAAGACAGCACCTCAGGGAATGCTGCGGTTGGGCTGGGGAGCAGATGTACCCTGGCCCTCACCACACAACATGCTCACTCCAAGGCCTCTTTAATTACAACCCCAAGGGCCACCTTTTCTGTGATGACGGCTGTGCCTTCTGCCTTGGGGTCCTCACTTCTTTGTCTTGGTCTTTGCCTTACTTATGGTCAAATGACATCCTGGCATCCGGTTGCTGCCAGATTACATATAGTATAGATAGCTCCCCAGATAAGTAACACATCTCCATATTTAAGTACAGGCGCATGCCCAGTAGCTAGTTGTGGTAGAAGCTATTCTAAATAGGAGCTTCTTTTTGACTGGTCATAACTCATTCTGAAAACAGCTTGAAGGCCCAAATCATTTCCTGTTGGCCTTGGCTGGAAAACAAACCCTTTCTTTGGGTCTTTTAAAAGGCTTTTAGAACCCCATCCATTTAGCCATCACTGGGATAATGAAAAGCCACAGGGAGAGAAAAAAACAAAAGAAAACAAAGGTCTGGTTTCGCTTAGTATCTCATGACTCAAAACCATCAGAACCTGCCATTGCTGCTGCCGAAGGCAGTGACTGTAACCACCACTCGGAAGGAACTGGGGCCCAATCCAGATGGAAAATTACATGGCTCTCCCTGAGGATTTGAAATTACTTGGACATTGAGCCACTACATGATAAATGTCTGATCTTCCCCTGCCTGGCTCTGCTCTCATCCTTTGACTAGATTAATTCCTCACTGAGATCAGTGCCTTTCAGTGGCCTTGGAAGAGGGAAAGCAGGAGCTTGCTCTAGTCCTCTGATGGGTTACTTAGCCTTCAGTATGTGCCGGGAACTCCCATGCCTAGTTGAGTGTCCGATGTTTGCATCTTATTTCTTTCTCCTTTGATTCTATTCCACTGGACCTCATTTAAGTCTGATGGCATTTGCCAGAGTCCTTTTATAGACAAGACACTACCTAGAGTGCTGATCAAGAGGCAAATGTATCTTAACTTCTACTCTGAGGATAAACCCCCAGGTTTTGCTGGCTGAAATTCAAAAGGAGGTCCTAGCCTAGACTGCATTGCATGCTTTGTTTCCAGATGAGCCAAAGATGCACCCAAGAGGCCAAGAACACCCCTGCACTGCAGAGTTAAGAGCTGCTTCACTCCCTGTCTCTATCTGCAGGTGAGCTCAGGACACTAATCCCAGTGTACAGCTCCAGGTGAGCTTTGTTTCCATGACAACGGGGAATGCATCAAAGCAGGATGCTTACACATCCTGTCTGTAGCACTTAACCAATTTCACTGCTCTGAAAAGTCTCTCTTTCTCACACACACACATACACACAATTACCTAGGCACAGGGGTGGGGGGGCTTATACACCAGAATTCACATGTATGCATATACACATACCCAAGCACATGTGCATTTATACAAAACATATAGCTCTACATTTAAGTGTGCCTATGCTGACATGCACACACATGCATATATTCATGCTTACATGTACTTGCAAATAAGTACCCATTACACACTGTGAGCATACACTGACACACACACATGTCTTAATGCACACATGTCTTAATGCACACATGTCTGCATTCACTTGCCTCAGCTGCTGTTCTTTCAGTGTTACAGCTCTAGCTGCTGCTGCTGCGTGTGCACATGCTCATGCACATGCTGCAGTAAATGTGGTCAGAGGATGGCTTCCAGGACTCAGTTCTCTCCTTCCACCACAGCTTCCATGGATGGAACCCCGGTCGCCAGGTGACCTAGTTACTTTTCTGTTGCGGTGATAAAACTCCATGACCAAGACAACTTATGAAAGAGATTGTTGGGATGATGACTCCATAGGGACAAGAGTCAACCCCATCACGGGGGGAGGGGAAAGTGGGTAGGGAACAGCTGAGTGCTCACACCTTTAGCTGCAAGCATGAAACAGTGAACAGAGCTGGTTGTTTGGAACCTCAAAGCCAGTCCCCATTGGCACACCCACTCTGGCAAGGCCATGCTTGCTACTCCTTCTCTAAACAGCCACCAACTGAGAACCAAGTATTCAAATGGCTGGACTAGGGGAGCATCTCACCCAAATCACCACACAGGCTCACATAGTCAGTGTTTTGTCACTGGCCGGTCTCTGCTATTGTTGTCACTGACCTGGTCCCTCTTGCCCTTTTCCCCAATAATTTTGCTCTCATGGCTCTTCACTGTTCAAAACAAACCTTCATGGGACCACTTCCCACAGATGTTACAACATGCTTGTCACGGACCAGTGCATGTGAGGCGTACAGTGATTCTTATGGCTCCTCGTGCCTGGGGTTTCTGCCTGACACTGGTGATAGCCAGCTCTCTTCCAATCCCTTCCAATCCCTCTAATTTACTTTAGTGAGCAGCCTAGTCTAGTGGACAGGAAGCCAGCCCATAGCCAGCGGTGAATCCGGATTATGTATGCTCTCAGAAATGGACAGGGCTCTGGGAGTGTGCTGTGGGAGGCTGAGATGCCTGGACGGCAAAGAGGGGGAAGGCAGAACTTTCATCCCAAACTATTTGTATCTTGTTTAATCTATTATTAAGTACTTAACACTTTTAGACTTCCCATAGGCTGGAATTACCATTGTAAATGATTCCAGAGATCAAAGCAGGCACACACAGGCAGGAGTGTGTGAAGACCACATCTCATGAGTTTTGTCTGATCAAAAGTGGCCTTATAGCATGCATGCTGGGAGGGAGAAGACAGGGCAGGCACAGATGTCTGGTCAGAATCATCTGGAGGGAAGAAACATGGTGATGTAGGTCAGAAGATGCAGAAGAGCAGCACACAGCAACGTTCTTGGACCTCTGCCACCATTGACTAACAGTGTGCTCAAGCTGAGGCTTTGGCTGAGTAGATTCCTGTTGTGAGCTGGTAGCTGCTAGCTGGGTATCAGCTGCCTGGCCGGATTCCCTGCCCTGGAGGTCCACTATCACTACTTGGTTTGCAGAATGGCATTATTGCAGGAGGTGGTGGCACCTTTGAGATGCTTGGCCTCAAGAGATATCCTTATGTCACTGAGAATATAGCACTGAGGCATTATGGGACTCTGTCTATTCTCTCTCCCCTATTTCAAGATGTGATTATCAATTCCTACACACATCAGTCTGTGGAACTCTCATCAGAGGCCAAGCCAATGGGCCCCTCTAATCTTGTAAAACTGCTACCTAATAAACTGTCTTAGTTAGGGTTTTACTGCTGTGAACAGACACCATGACCAAGGCAACTCTTATAAGGACCACATTTAATTGGGGCTGGCTTGCAGATTCAGAGGTTCAGGCCATTATCATCAAGATGGGGAAAATGGCAGCATCCAGACAGGCATAATGCAGGAGGAGCTGAGAGTTCTACATCTTCACCTGAGGGCTGCTAGGAGAAGACTGACTTACAGGCAGCTAGGATGAAGGTTTAAAGCCCATGCCTACTCCAACAAGGCCACACCCACTCAAATGAGGCCATGCCCACTCCAACAAGGCCATACCTTGTAATAGTGCCACTCCTTGGGCTGAGCATATACAAACCACCACATAAACCTTATAACTCTATACAGTTAGTGCCCTTGTGTGTTTCCACACAGTGGTGCGGAGCTGACTAATGAATAGGAGGTTTAGAGAAGCAGACTAGAGGAAGCCCAGAACGCCACGAGAGGGGTGTTATGGTAACTATGGTAAGTGTTCCAAAGTCCAGGTTGCTCACGGACTGTGGACTCTGAAGGCCGCAATGCAGACATCTCCATTAAAAGTATGGACTCTGTTTATAATGGAAGTAGAGGTCAACCAGATACAGCATTGCTGAGAACTCCGCAGAAAGCTTCTATGACCGAGCCTTTACAGGAGGAGGGACTTAGAGGGTGACATCATCTTGAGAAGGGAACTCTCAAATCAACAATATGTCTGTCTTGCTGTGGAATGACCACTGCTGGCTGCTTTTAGTCTTCTTTACAGTGAGATTCGAGAGCTAATTAATTAATTAATTATTAAGGGAAGGGCCAAGGGGACACAGTTGTCAGTAATCAATGCTTTTATCAAGGAACCACATCGGGTCTTGAGGTTGAGCTTAGTGGTACAAAACTGGGGTTCTGTCATCACCATCCCTCAAAACAGAACTCAAACGCTTCCACAGGACGTTAGGAAGGATATCCTACAGACAGCTCAGGAGTCTTCAAGGCTAACCCCACTCTCCCAGCCAGGGCTCAGAAGTTTAGAAACACCAATGTACAAATGTGTGGGGCCAGGGATATGGCTCAGTTGGTGGAGCTCTTGCGAAATATGCACAAGTCCCTGGGTTCCCTCCCCAGGGTCCTGGCTCTAGAATGAGAGAGGCAAGAATATCAGGTATTCACGGTCATCTTCAGCAACACAGTGAGTTGGAGCTAGCCTGGGCTACAGGAGACCATAGTCTCCAAGACAGAGAGAAGAGCCGGGAGTATAAATTACTTATTTATAGACTTGATATCTGCTTCTTTCTCTTCCTCAAACCAGGCCATGCCCTCCCACAACTCTCTCTGGACAGAGTTAATAAACAACCCATGCTATGATCTCATAGCTGTCAAAAAGAGCTGAGATCTCTCCCATTGTGGCTGTAGGCTCGGTCATGATGGCTAGACCCAAGATAACTCGTATCTAGTGCATTCCTGTACGACCCTTGAGCTGTAGGTTGGACCATATGGTATGAACTCCCTCCTCCAAAATAAACCCACATTAGTGAGACAATTCTTGAGTTCTTCCTAACTGAAGGGACTGGATGCTTTCCTTCTCCTTCAGTGGCATGTCATGGTTACCTGTGGGATAGGACAGCTCTCCTAATTAGGCTCTTTGAAAGGTAATTGGTACAAGCTTCTTCAACAATACCATCACCACAGTTCTACTTTTATCTTACACAAAAGTGTTCTGAAGACCAACCAGGGCAGACTCTGTGGGACTGTGAAAGGCAGCCTGGTTTGTGGTTGAGCTAAGGTTTAAAACCCCAGGACCCAGGAGGGGGTTCCCAGCAGAGGATAACCGTACAAGGGACAGTAGGTGTTTGGCCATGCTCCTGGGTCCCAGGCTCCTGACATGAGGCTGCAGCTCTCCATAGGTCTGTGACTATCAGTCAAGTAAGGGCAATACCCAAACCCCTCCACAGGTAGAGGTGTGGTCACATAGCCTCAAGACATCCCCATGTTAATGAGGCACCTAGAGGCTTAGCCACTCCCCTTCTCAGCCAATGGTATTTAAACCTCGTCCCTCCTCGAGGTCGCAGGGTACGGATTCACTCATGCCATTCTCTGCCATAATAATAATTGCCTTAAAACCATGGACTGTCTCTCTTCATCAGGATCTGCCTTCGTGGGGAACAATGGAACAGGCCTTCATCTAAAGAGCTGCATCTGGTCTCCCGCAAAAGGCCTCACTGTGCTCCCAGCCATGGCCTCTACCAAACCAACCCAGCTAGCTGGTGACAAGCCAAGGACCTGGTCCAGCCGGGCTCCTCCCTGCTTTTCCCCCTTGGCCCAGGCTAGATCTAACCCACAGGCTCTCACTCCATTCCCAGCTCTTCCACAGCATCCAGCGGTGCCTGGAATGCCCAAGAACCTGAGAACCAGATGAAGCTGGCTCCATGTAGTCCCCAGGACCCCCCAGGTCACACTCCCCCATCCCTAGATGGTGTTCAGTGGCTTCTCACAGCCGGACACCCACCCGGCAGTACCATGGGGGTGAACGCAATCGAACTTTCTGAGTCCCACTCTTCCCAGAGGCCGGAGCCCGGGGATGGGCATGGGCCACTCTCACCACTCACCATTTAACCCATGAAGACTCCCTTCAGGAAAGAGCCCAGGAGGTCCAGTGTAGTAAAGACCACACTGGGCTTAATGTCTGTACAGTCAACCACCAATGCACCCCATAGCTCCTGCTAGGAATCCAGAGGGCCCAGATAATTCCCGTTGGGTGATGTTGTCCACCGTGCAGAAGACTTGGTCTATGGAGTGTCATGGTTTTGCAGACACAGAGAAAGCACTAGGCATGTGGCTGTGGCACTCCCCCCCCCCCTTCTCTAGAGAGTTCACTGTTGGATGTTGGGGATCCTTGTAGAGATTCCTCAATGGGGGAGTCAAAATAGAGCAGTGACCACCACAAGGCCACATGGAGCCCCATGGAAGGCAAATGCCAGTCATGCGGCATGCCATGCATAGCTGCAGGAAGCTTTCAGAAGCTTCCCAGGAGAGTGAGCTTCTACTCTGGCTTAGAGATGAAGCCTACGGCTTTCTAACATCTTCATTACCTCCCAGGTTCTTGGAGGAACCTTTCTCTTGTGAGACCCATCTCTCCAGTCGAAGTTCTCAGAGGCTCTGACAGAGGAACTGGGAGATCCATGCTTTGCCATAACTGACCCTTGAACACACGATGCAGCTGCCTCAGGCACCTGAAAGGAAATTGCCTTTCCAGGACTCCACAGCCATTAAATACAGAATCCCTTTGGAGAAAACTGATGATGGAGAAAGTGAGCCTTAACCTGCAAGAGGAGAATTCTTCCATTTAACAAGATGCATCAGCTGCCATTCAACACGAAGAAGCCACAGCTCGTGAACTCAGCTGAGCACTAAGCCACAGAGGCCTCTCTCGTGCCAGCCAATGAGTCCGTGAAATGACCCTTAGATTTCTAATTAGCAACAGCGTCAACCAGCCCAGTACTTCAGATGCCAAGAACCGAATTGCTTCATCTCGGGGAGTTTATGAATCCACAGTCAGTCACTAATCCAGGGGGACTGATGCTCACCAAAGCCTTAGCTCCTCAAATGCAGGGCTCCGAATTGTGCAGACATGGTGGCTTGTGTGAAGAGCTGATTTTGAGTAAAGGAAAGTCACCTTGTGTTCCCCATAGGTGGATTTCTAGTTATCTGTTGAAGATATCATGAGGGAGAAGGTGACATTTTGGGGAAGTTCATCCACAGGAGAACAAATTGTGTCCTTTATCACTAGCTGCAAGATAGTTATGTGCACCTACCTGTCTGTCTCCAGACACTTCCAAGTCACATGAATGGTGGCCTGAAGATTGGCTTCATTGGAATCCTCTATAGCTGGAGAGGCCACCCAATTACACTCTCCCAGAGACCACACTGACTACAGATGAACCATCTATGTTACCCTGGGTGGGTCATAGTTCTTGGATGTTGAGCTGAGTGTCAGCATAGGTGTGTCTTGTGAAGGTCTGATTAAACTGTGATTAACATTGAAGTCAATAATGAAGAGAGGCAGGCTGTCTTCCAAGTGTGTGTACCTCACACCTTCCACATGTGTGTGTCTCACACCTTCCGTGTGTGTGTATGCCTCAGGCAATCAATTGAAAACTGTGTTAGTTTCTGTTGCTATGATAACAAACACCATGACCAAGGCCATTTATAGACAACAGAGTCTATTTGGACTTACAGAGCCAGCAGCGGAACAAGAGTCCATCAGGACAGGGAGCTGTGGAATCAGAAAATGGAGAAATGAGACCTTCTACTGCAACCCCAAAACAGGGAGAGCCAACTAGAGATAATGTGAAACCTTAAATGCCCAGAGCCAGGCACCAGTTGCATACTTCCTCCAGCCTGCACCTCACCATAGTCTCTCCAAATGGTACCACCAGCTAGGGATCTCACGTTCAAATGCCCAAGCCTAGGAGGGAGCATCTCAATCAAAATCAAGGTCTCATATGGGAGAACTGAAGACCCCTGGGAAGGAAGGATGGCCCCACACATAAAGCCTTCAGTATCCTTCTTTCTCCCAACCCCATCTGTAGCTGACCTCGATTCCCCTATGAGGACTTGCCAGCCCTTCAGTTGTGTGAGCCAATACCCTAAACTAATCTATCCTCTTAGATAAAGATGGATGTGTGCAGGTCTGTGGAGGTGTGTAGATCGGGATTGCTATGTACGTTGCATGTAGTCACACATACAAGCCCTCCTGCAGGCCATTTCCTGGAGAAGCCTATTTATGAACAGACACTGAGACTTTCCTTGGCATTTTCTGAAGTCCATTTGTCTGAGATCCCTTCCACCAGCGCCTGGATAGCCTCCCACCCTGATTTATGAGGTGTGTATGTGCTCTGGCTGCAGAAAGTTCTCTACCTTCTGAATAGAGATCAGAGAAGGCAGGAGAGCTGTGCAGGAGACTGCTCCCCTGCAGTGTGTGTGTGTGTGTGTGTGTGTGTGTGTGTGTGTGTGTTTACCTGCAATGGTGGTATGTATACATGAACACACAAACATATACGCATACACCAACATCAATTACTTGCACACTACTAAAATTTCAGTATTTGACCAAAATGGTTAAGCAGACCTATGCAAAAACAGACTAATTGTGGGCTGTCTTGGGTAGCTTTGTCAACTTGACTATGCCTAGAGTCATCGGAGGAATTGCCTAGATCAAATTGGCCTGTGGCATGTCTATAGAGTATTAGCATGACTGTTCATTGGTTTGGGAGCTTTAGTCCACTGTGGGCAGCACCATTCCCTAAACAGATAGACCTGGGCTGGAAATAATGTGGTGTGGAATAGCAAGCAAGCTTGCCTTCCTGTTCCTGCCCTGCCCTTCCTCAAGAACAGCCCATGACCTGCAAGTGGGAGGCAGATAAACCCTTTCCCCCTTAAGGTGCTCTTTGTTGTGGTGTTTGTTACAGCAACAGAGATCGAACTAGAGGGAAGTTCCCAAGCTCTTGGAGACCACTTTTCTGCTCAAACACTACCCACCAGAAGCCCAACAGTAAGGCTTCTGTCACTCTGTAAGCCCCAGTTGTCTCAGATTCGCAGTATGGCGATAAATCTCCCTCGTCCCTCAGCCATATGTCGGCGGCTCCATTTGCAGCATGCCTTGGCTGCGCTCAGTCAGATGCGAGGCTCCGTCCAAATGGTTCATTTGGACATGTCCATTGCCCAAGCCGAAGACTGTTAGGCTCTGAGACGGGGACAGGGGATGGAGGATAAATGGAGTAAATTAAACATCTGATTTGGAGACGTGTTGCTGAACCCAGTCCAACCACAAATTAAAGCTCATTGGAGCCTGTATTTCCTGTGCCAGACTGTGAATGTGGCAGCTGTGGAGGTATGGGACAGGGATTCCGAGACTTAGACAGAGCTGTGTCCTCAGGATAGACAGAGCCTGGGTATTTCCTGGGAAAGGCTGCCCCACCCCCACCCACTAGGATTGCTTAGGAGTATCATGAAGGACAGCCTTCTGTGGGGCAGAGAGGCGGACCACACAATACCAAATTCAGAAATCTGGGCAATGTCTTTCCAGACATCTTACAGCTGGGTGAGTTGGGGTGAGTCCTTTGGAGGTAGGAGGAAAAGATATCACCTCTGCCTCTGTCTCACACTTGGAATTAAGTCACCTGGGTAAACTAAACATTCTACCTTCTGCTTCCTCGTCTGTCAAACAGGACAGGGAATGCCCACCTCACAGACACAGGGACAACTCAACGTTGAGCCAGAAGGAACCTTGCCTGGAGCTGGCATGTGATGGATGCACAGTGGGAAGATACAGGATGCTGCAGCAGGAAGTATGAGACATGCAGACAGCCTTGCAGGGACTTGATGCTCCCACTCCGCTGAGCCTCCCCATGCTTGGAAGGGTGTCAGGTGCTGAAGCTAACACTGGGCTCTGCAGATGGTACCTTGGGGTCTTGATGGTGTGGCTCATGGCTCCTTTTGTTTGCAATGGTATGTTATGTGTGTGTGCATCCATGTGGTCACACAAACACACATTGCAGGGTGCATGCAGAGATCTGACAACAATCTTGTACAATGGTTCTTACCTCTGCCTTGTGAGAGGCAGAATCTTTGTTGTTCCCTGCTGCTGTGTACGTCAGGCTGGCTGGCCTGAGAGCTTCCAGGAATTCTCCTGTCCACCTCCCATCTGGCTGTAAGAATACAGGAGCTAACAGCACATGCTATCCCACCCAGGGTTTACATGGATTCATGTGTGTGTGGCGAGCACTTTACCCATCCATCCATCTATCTCTGTGGCCTCCACATCTCCCTCATGCTGGGTGTCCAACATATCACATGACTCACAGACATATACTCACGACACACTTGCTTAGCAAATAACTAGAGATCTTCTCAAGAGCTAGTGGTAGGGGAAAAGGCAGAGGAACAGGGAGCCATGGGCCTGGGGATGGGAGAGATTGTCCTGAAGTCAACAGACTGGTATTCACATCTCAAGAACCAGACTTCCTGTGGAACGCCTCACACTTCCAGGGAAGGGAGAACAAGGCACATGTTGGGGTTGTTAGCAGGAGGAGCTCAGTGGCCCCTCAAGAGTGTCCTCCTAGAAGTGACCCCTGTAACAGGGTACACCCTGATGACTAAAGTATGCAGGGTTGGGTTGTGTGTGACAGCACACATTAGGTTGGCAGAAAGGACCCACACAAATCCTTCTGGGACCAACTCAAGGTCTCTCCGCTGAGGATGTGCTTGAAGGACACTCACCTAGGGCTGCTGGTAGGGAGTTTTCACCCACTGTCTTCTTCCAAGCAGGTAAGAGCATCCATCTGCTCACTTATAGGTACCAAGATGAGGGTGCACTTACAGGCTTTCCTCCAGAGTTCTTGCAATTAGCAAACAACCATTTGAAAGCACAGGAGTTTGACATGGGTTCTCAGGTAGCAGGTAACAGTGTGAGAGCCATTTGTGAAGCACAATCCTCCCTGTTCCCCCACACCTTCCTGAGGACCCTTCCAGTGCTTTTTAAGAGGACAGTGAGTGAGGACAGCAAACCAGAGTGTCACTGAGAAGAGTGAAGTAGGCACACTCTGTTTAAAGAGGGAAAGGGGCAGGCCAGTGAGCTCTACAGTCAAAGGTGGGGTTTTCTGCAATGTCTCCCTGGGACAGAGTCTCTGCGGGATGAGGCTTGGTGATGTCCGTCTGTTTCTCTCCCATGGTTTGCTTTCTTCCTCAGCCTATCCTCAACAGTTTGATGTGTGAGGCTGCCCATAGGCTGACTGTATCTAAGCAATTCTGTCCGTGTCAAACGCTCACTGAGCAGTGCCAGGTAATGGCTGGCATGTTACCCGTGTGGCCAATCTGCTCATACTAAAGACCTGGATTGCTATGCTGTTAGTTACACAGAGGCAATGAAAACCCCGCACGGAGCATGAGGCAGAGTTCAATGTGAAGACTTTAGTACCAAGTGGGAGAGAGATGGGACAGAATTACAAACACCCCACTGATGTAAACCACAGCTACTTCCTAGCCAAGTCCCAGACTGCGCCTTTCAGGATCCAATTTGCAAAGTTTTTCTGCTAAAACCCAATCTGCATTCCACCTCCCTCCCGCCTTCCCTCTCTACGAGGCCTTAATTTTATGAGCGATTGCTTTGAAGAGGGGGATCATCACTGGTTTACTGAGAAGTTGTACAATTTCTAATTGCTTTCTCAAAATTTCTCCTCCATTGCCTCCAGCAATATTTTACGCTGCCACGGTCATTATCCTCTCCTGGCTGGCTTTTCCTTCTCAGCCACCGGAAGCACCCGCCTCGCCTCACCTACCCCTCCCTCACCATGACTCCAACTTACTCCTCACCCGTTGCCACCCAGTCACACACCAGCCCCTCCGTCATTTCTATGACCTTAACCCACACCCATCCCCTGCCCAAAGACTGTAGCGCGCGTACCCACTGCCTTCCAGAGGTTTCTTTCTCCTGATTTCCTCCGTATTCTTTCATGACATTTTAAAATGGCCACCAAGTTTATTGAGCATCTGTTATGTGCTCTGTTGGAATATGAGCCACTGGCCAGTAGCTTTGCCACTGAAGAAAATGTTTCCCCTCCACAGTTGACACTGTCTTCATGCAAGTGTGCAGGGCCTGTCACCATCCGTTAAGAATGAAGCACAGATTCAGGCCACGGGCTGAGCAAACGGTCTGTGTGCACACAAAGGCGGTCAATGTGTTCCGAGCCCATGGTATTCCTTTAAAGCCTGGTTTTCTTTTGAGGCCTCTGGTGATTTTCTGAGCCTCCTTGTATGGGCTTGTCTGACAACAACATGAAGAAGGCCAATGGCATCCGTGTGTCCATGGTCATCTCCCCAGGAACTCACTGAAATGCACATCTGAATGTGCAGTCTCTGCACCACCCAGTTATGTGCTGACAGGCCCACACACCTCCACGTGCTCGCACCTCCACGTGCTCCCACCTCCACGTGCTCACACCTCCACGTGCTCACACCTCCACGTGCTCACACCTCCATGTGCTCACACTTCCATGTGCTCACACCTCCATGTGCTCGCACCTCCACACACTTGCACTTCCACGTGCTCACACTTCCACGTGCTCACACCTCCATGTGCTCGCACCTCCACACGCTCACACCTCCACGCGCTTGCACCTCCATGTGCTCTCACCTCCACGTGCTCCCACCTCCATGTGCTCACACTCCACGTGCTCACACCTCCACGTGCTCCCCAGTGCAGCTCGTGTTTCATGGGTTGACAGGATCACTCTTGCCCTTACCTTCTATGGCCACCTCTTCCTTCCTCCTCCACACCCCCTGGCTGATTTTAAGCGATCACAACCCAACTCTTGCCCACATGAGGCTCCAGCTCAAGCTTTCAGCTAGAAGCTATGGGTGACTCACCTGCATTCCTCTCCCTGCACAATCTGCTCTGCACGGAACTTCAGTTGCAGACAGCTGCAGCAGCTGGCAGCTCACATGGCTGACAGCAAACCTTGTCCTCTTCCCTCTAGAAGCCTCTGCCTTCCTCTTTGACCTGATGCTGGGGAAGATGTCTGGGAGCTGATGTGAGCCCAGCTGGGGCTTCCTCCTCCTCACTCCCATCAGACAGTGTAAGTGCCATTTCTTCTTCCTCTAGGTTCTGCTGAAGCTGATGCTCTAAAGTTGACAGAAAGAAGAGCCAGGACTCACTGTGTGCTTTCCTAAGACCTACTGTGGGTGCCAAGGGAGTTTGGAATTCCTATAGATGCTGAACATTGAGCTAAGCTGACAAAGAGGCTGGAGGAGGATGGGTATCATCAAGGGATGCTGGCATCCATGGGAAGATTCTGTCACCCACAGGAGGACTCTGACAGCCATGAAAGGATTCTATCACCCACTGAAGGACTCCGTCATCTATGGGAGAACTCTGTCATTCATGGGAGGAATCTGTTGCTCATGGGAGGACTCTGATGTTCCTTGGAGGACTCCTTCATCTATGGGAGAACTCTGTCATTCATGGGAGGAAACCGTTGCTCATGGGAGGACTCTGATGTTCCTGGGAGGACTCTGTCATCTATGGAAGAACTCTGTTATCCATGGGAGGAATCTGTTGCTCATGGGAGAACTCTGATGCTCTTGGGAGAACTCTGTCATCTATAGGAGAACTCTGTCATTCATGGGAGCTATCTGTTGCTCATGGGAGGACTCTGATGCTCTTGGGAGGATTATGCCATCTACAGGACTCTACCATCAATAAGAAGACTCTGTGATTCATGGGAGGACTCTGTTATACATGGGAGGACTCTGATGCTCTTGGGAGGACTCTGATTCCCACCACAGTCTCTGTGATCCATAGGAAGACTGTGTTACCCATGAGGGGAGACTCTGTCATACACTGCCGTTCTTGGTCGCCCGCATGAAGTCTCCAGACATGTTATTGCAGTGAAGCCACTTAGCCTGGGGAAGATCAGGCCTGGTTTTGAATTGTGCAGAGGAGAAGGCACATGGAGTGAGAGGTCAGCTGGAGTAACAATGAGAAATGTTATGATGGTAGAGTGTCTGAGTTAGGGCCTTGGCAGTGTGGAGTGAACCAGAGCTCTTGGGAAGAAGGACGTGGAGCTCCGTGGTAGGTTGGACTCATCATCTGTGGTCCATTCTGGGCTCCGAGGGTGCCACAAGTCTGCACCTTCATCCTTCATGTCTCTCAGCCTCAGCAGGCACTCAGCCTATGGGGAAGCCTCATCCCTACCCAGGGTGCTGAGACAGAGCCAGCCTCCTGTTCCCAGGGCAAGTACACCTCAGTGCTCAAATGCTGCTTGCTCTGCTGGAGCCATAGCCACAGCCCTGTTGAGACCATCTTGGTAGGAGAAAGGGTTCCCTAAGTACTGCACAGATGCTCCAGAAGAACATGGAGGGTCTCTCCCACCAAATGCAGTAGGCATCTCTGTTTCCAGATTCAGAAGACAGGATGCTGCTCTTCAACATTGTGGTGATGAATGTGAACCATGCTGTTAAAAGAGGTGGGGGAAAGAAAGAGATGGGGAGGGGAGGGGGGAGGAGAGAGGGCAAGGGAGGAAATAGGGGGGAAGAGAAAGGAGGGAGAAAGGGAGTGGGAAGGAAGTTGAAAATGAGAGAGACAGAGAGAGAGAGAGAGAGAGAGAGAGAGAGAGAGAGAGAGAGAGAACACAAAGAGAGAGGGATAGAGGAACTGAGGGAAGGTGTCTGTCCTAAGAAAGGTCCATGTCCTTGTGCCTCTGTCCTGGGCGGGTGGTGAGATCCTAAAATGGCTTTGCCCCAAGCTCCCCGAAGGTCCTAAGAGGAGAAGAGTCCTGTTATTCTCTGGTTTTTGTCCATTTGAGCTTTTCCGAATTGCCAGCTGTAGGGACCAGAGCTGCTAAGCCATTCCCTAGGGTCCTACCCTCTGCAGGGGTTTCCCAGGGTCCTATGGGGGCAGGGTGGGGTAGGGCTGATCACAGAGGGGATCTGGACCCCTGGCTGTGAGCAGAGCCTTCAGGGTGGGTTCCCAAGCTCAGGGGGCAACCTGCCCTCCCCGTTTCTAACAGCAAACCTTGTTCCTGCCTGTTTTGCTTTGCTTTTAAATTGGCAAGGGCTTCATTCTTTTGATAGAAATGTTCTTTGTGAAAATGTAAATCCAACGGATAAGCAAACAAACATCTCCCATAAAGCAGGTTCTGTTTTGATTCAAAACACAAGCAATTCCCACACCTTTGGAGTTTGATGGAAACAGGGCTGGAAAGAGAATAAAAAGGCCACTGTCATGTCTTTGTGAGCACAAGGGGGGGTCTTACTCACCCCTCCCCCACTCTCCTTCTTCTGTGTTCTGTCCCTCCCCGCTCCCTGCTCATTCCCATAATGTATCTGTCCAAGCATTTTCTCATGTTTCTAAAATCTTTTTATGTATGATATGTGGTGTGTGTGTGTGTGCATGCATGTATGTACAGGTGTGTATGCATGTATGTACAGGTGTGTATATATGTGTGTGTTCAAGTGTATGTGCATGTGTGTGCATGTGTGTGTGCATATGTGTGCAGGTGTATGTGTGTGTACAGGTATGTGTGCATGTGTGTGTACAGGTGTGTACAAGGGGTTGTGCGTATACGTACAAGGGGGTATGCATGTGTATACAGGTGTGTATGTATGTGTGTGTGTGTGTACAGGTGTGTGTGCATGTGTATAGGTGTATTTGCATGTGTGTAGAGGTGTGTGTGACAGGTATGTGTGTGTGTGACAGATGTGTGTATGTGACAGGTGTGTGTGTATGTGACAGGTGTGTGTGTATGTGACAGGTGTGTGTGTGTGTGTGTGTGTGACAGGTATGTGTGTGTGACAGGTGTGTGCTGTGCACTGCATCTGTGGAGGTCAAAGGACAACATTAAATGTTGATCATTTTCCATCCTGTTTTTCATGGGATTTCTTGTCTGCAGTGCATAGGCCCGGCTAGATGGTCAGTGAGCTTCGGGAAGTTCTCTCATCTGTGCTTCCTGTCTCTTTGTAGGAGTGCTGGGATTGCATATATGTGCCTCTATGTGCAGCCTTACCTGGGTTCTAGGCATCCAAACTCAGGTCCTCATGCCAGCATGGCAAGTGCTTTACCACTGACCCCCATCCTGAAAAAGAGTCTTAACTGCTCTTCCATTCAGAGCTGACCACTTCCCACGAGTGGCCAGTGTTTAGGCTCCTAGGTGAGGGGTGAGGACTGTCCTGCCGAGGCCTCCTTACCCCAATGCTGAGCACAACTGCCGCACCTGCTCGGCCATCACATTGGCTTTACAAAGATGTACAAAGGCATTTACAAAGATGTCTCTTGGATTTATTGCTGTTAATACAGGAGAATCCAATAACCACTGTTTCTTTAATAAACAGCATGTCTGCTTAACTGGGCCAGTGGCCAGGGGACAATGGAGGAGCCCTGCACAAGCTGCTTTTGATGAGTCCTCTCCCTTTCCCAGGGAGGGTCAGCTCCCTGCTTCTTCCGGCGCTCAAGTAGGGGGTGAGCCTAAAGCTTTGATTGCAAGATCTGCACCAAGGCTCCAAGTAACAGTGATAACTAACACTACTCACGGCTGTGTGAGACCCTTCTCTGCCTGGGACCAGCAGGTTTTCCTGAAGAACTGGGAGCCTAGAACAAATTGAGCGCCTAGTTCATGGTTCCAGAGTTGAAGCCACAGACTGAGATCACATCCATTGGGACAGGATGTCGTCATTAGGATTCCAGACGCCCCACCCACCATCATTAGACCCGAGGGAGCCCTCTCCCCCACCCCTGCCCCAGCAGCCTTTCCAGATCAAGGGAAATCACTGCAGAGCAAAGATCCTCTTCCTGCCCACCTGTCCCTCAGTCTAGTGAGGGGTGAGGAAGACCATAATGAATGAGCTGTCAAGTGCGGGGTGGGATTTTTATTTTCTGAGGCGAAGGCAAAGTAGATCAAACATTCTTTATTTCACTACTGTTTCCCAAGTGAAACAACTTTAGCCCGAAGGGAGAAATCAATGTTCAAAGCCTTTACTTATTTTTTTTTTTTTTTTTAAAGATAAGCACTGTGTTTAGTACGTAACGGAAGGGCTTCACGGAGAAGCCAGCTCCAGGAAATGTGAGTCAACGGGGGCTGCGGGATGACTGGCGGAGGAGGCAGAGGTGGAAATCTTGTGCATCAGGAGAGCCCCAAGAAGAGGCAGAGATGGGCACTTGTCAAAGTTGCTGCTGACCTTCATCCTGATGGGATAAAGCCAGAACTGCTTCCGTCCACTGTTAATTTACTCCCAGATGATGCTGAGTCCCTCCTTAACACCAAGTGGACCTGGGGGAGGTGTTGTTCAATTACACTCAAGCCTGCCTGAAGCACTTGGGGAAGGCCTTGATAGAGAGGCCTTTGGCAGGTGGTGTGTGTGCCGGGCACACGTTCTCTGTTTGTGCGCATGCAGGCATTCACGTGGGTCTGTGTGTATGTGCCTCTCATTGACGGCAGGAAAAACTAGGAAGGGTCCCTGTTCTCTTCAAGCCTTTCCCCCATTGCCTTTAGGTCAGCAGGATTCACAAATCTTTGGGTCGGCCCTTTGCTAGCTTCAGCAGTCTGTGCAAAAACTCATCTCTTTCTCAGCATCAGCACTGTGCAGTGTGTGGCTTGGAACAGGCTCTCCCGGCTCGCTCCCTCCTTCCCAGGCTTGCTCTGCCCTGCCGAGGAGATCCATACACAGCTCTCTAGTGTAGCATCCACCCTTCCTGCGAACACTTCTATCCTCCAGCCTGCTGAGGCATACTCATGGCGTGGGGCAGGGTTGCAGCTGCTCTCTGCAAAGGAGAGGAAACCCCTGTCTTAAAAAGCCACAGTGACTAAGAAGAACTGGGTCCCAGTGAGAATCCTTCAGACCTGCCCTGAAAGTCAGTTCAGGCTGCAGGCCCTGGCTCCACCCAGGCCCACCAGGAGTGGTTCCCTTCCAGGCTCTTCCCCACCTGCCCTTCCCCGTCTGCCCCCCCCCCCCCAGGCCCCAACGGTACTTTGTTCTTGAAGGATAGCAACAGCTGCTTCCACCAGTGACCTTCCCCTGACTTTGAGGGTTTGTCTCATATCTAGGATGGAAAGAAGAACCTTGGAGCCCACCTTCTGGAGTCTGTCACCTGGCTTTGCAGAACACAGTGAGTGCCACTGTCCCCCCAGCATAGCTTCAGCACCCCCTTGTCCTGTCACTAGGGACCCGTGAAGAGGAAGGAGTTGATCTTGGAGTCTGGATGGTGATTAGACCAAACTTCCAAAACCAGGTCTTCCCTTCCTGCTACCTTCATGTACCTTCCTTCTCCATAATGATAGCAAATGAGCAAGGGCATTAGCTACTAGGGGCACGGAGTAACGGTGCGCCAGATGAGTGAGACTCTTACAAGGAGACAACATCTGCGGGCTGTGGGGGAGGCGTGGTATAAACACTTTAACATATAGAAGAAAATAAAGACAAATGCCACATGACAGAAACAGCCAATGTTGTCTTGACTCCATTCTCAAGGTAGGGGAGACTCAGTGGAGCCCACTTAAGCACCCACTTGCTCTGACTGAATCTGCTACATTGGACTTTCCTTATGTAGTGAGTAACGGAGAAAGGGTTCTCTCTGCAGCCCACAGGTGTCAATGATGCCCTTAAGAAATGACAGAATCAGGCAGGGGGTGGGGTGGGCTGGTAGTTGGATCCCATACCCAGACTCAACCTCATGGTTCCAGAGAGTTAATTAGTTTTCTCTGCTTTCTATGGAGACCGAGAGGCAGGCTGGCTGGATTCCACATTGAATGGTGCCCACCACATTCCTGTGTAGATTCAGCCTAATTTAATTGCGAAATTGTGTTGGGAAATGTGTGAAAACACCAATTGTGAGGCATAATTTAGAAAGCCCCATTGTCTGCTCCTAAGGAGTGGTCCTGACCATGGTGAAGGCTCTAGGAAACCCCGCTCCAAGAGAGGGCTGCTTCTTCGAGGTCCCACCTCTCTGTATCACAGTGGCTAAAAGGAAGAATTTGCCTACAAATAGCTATGGGGTGCCCATTGATCTTAGCCCCCAGAAGATTAATCCTTTGTTAGAGAGAAGTTGGCTCAAAATGGGAGCAATTGTGCTGGGTCTCCTTCCGTTTCCAGGGGATGCTTGCCTCCTGTGAACCCTGTCCTAGCCACTGTGTGAGCACAGTAAGACCGGCCCTGGGCTGAGGTGAGTGCTTGTAATTATTTCCTTTGACCATTATTCTTGCTCCTAGGATTTACTGCAAACAAGTTGTCAGGCTTCAGAAGGCTTAGATTTTGCAATATCAACTCTCAGGGTAAAATATTAGGGGAGAATGTTTTATATGCTCTGATCATGCTACACGGGAGATGTAATTCACCTGGTGTCAATTAGAATTTCAACAAATCAACCTGGGAAAGATACCAGATGACCCCACCACCACCGCTGCCACCATTGAATCTCTAGCTCCAAACCACCTCTGAGCTCATCACGGCTGATGGAGTCTGTTTAAATAAAAGTTTGTTTCTGTGCATTGCCAGGAGTTGATTAGAAGTACCTTTCCCCATCAGGAAATACAAATGTGAGAAAAAAATATATATGCATGCGGATACAAGACTGCCCATAGAATTCTAAGTATTTTAAAAAATAATTTTCAGTTACTAAAATGCCAAGTGATTCGAATTAATTTACGGAATAGATATCATCCAATGAAGTCGGCCATAAACTGAGCATCTGTATTTAAAGCCATGGTTTCCGAACGCCTATGTAATGAAATCAGAATCAGGAGGGGGGAAAGTGTCCACAGCAGACCCGGTGGAGGAGTGTCTTCTTGATGACCTTTCTCTCATCCACCCATGTCTTCCTCCCATCCAGCCACTCAGATCCCTGAACGAGTGCTGGGCTTGAAAGTGTCCCGATGTTGATGTGTAAGACTCTGAGGGAAGGTAGATGAAGGCCAGAGAGATGGCTCGGAGGGTAAAGTTGTCTGCTACCTAGCCCGACAACTTCAGTGCGATCTACAGGATTCACACAAGGAAGGAGAGAAATAACCTTACCAAAATTTGTTCTCTGACTTCCAGGGGCACATTGTGGCATGGGGACACATGAGAGAGAGAAAGAGAGAGACAGAGAGACGGAGACACACAGGGAGACATACAGAAAGAGACAGAGAC
>JADRCH010000164.1:2941125-2970354 GCA_019843965.1 Rhynchomys soricoides
CAGAGAGACGGAGACACACAGGGAGACATACAGAAAGAGACAGAGACAGAGAAAGACACAGAGAGAGACAGAGAACAACAGAAAGTCAGAAAAAAACAGAGACAGAGACACAGAGAGCTATATAGAGAGACAGAGACAGAAAGACAGGCAGATACAGAGACAGAGAGAGACAGAGACACAGAAGAGATAACGAAGTCCAGATTCTGCAGAACAGCATAGGTCATAACAAGTTATGATACACGACAAACTCTTTGGGAGACATGACTTTATTTACTTTTTAAAAATCACTGTCTTCTCTCCCCTGGGTTGGGAACTGCAGCAACAGACAGCTTCCTGGCTGTGAGGTTTATCCTCACGCATGGAGAGCACCCTTGTCCCTTCAGAGCTGGGGGAAAGAAAGGAGAGGACAGAGGAGGGGCAGGAAGCAGGGAGTAGAAAGATTTGAGAGGGTCACCTTCCTTCTTTTGTGCACCACATTGTTGGGGAGAATTTCCCCCTCCCAATTTACAGAGTCACTCTCCAGACACTCCTAGAAATAATACGTCATCATCTCTCTGGGAATCCTATAATCAGTTGAGAGACATCGCATAGGTCTGTCTCTTTCCAGCTGTCTCCTCTCTCTCCTCACCTCACTCATCCATCCAGTTTTTATCTGCACAGTGAAAAAACCCAGCATCCAGGTTCTCAGAGCATGAACTGGTGTACTCAGACGTTCACACTCCACAAAGGATCCCGGTGCAGTGGCACATGGCCAGGGGCACTGCCTGCAAATCTCCCCTGAGTTCCACTGCAGAAGCTTCCCGGTTCTCCGGCCTTGGACCACAGCATGAATCATACCTTTGGAATCCCTGGCTCTGCAATTAGAGATTCTGGAACATTCGGGCCTCTGTCATCAAATGGGTCAATTCCTCAGCAATCAGTTTTCAGTGTAAATGGTAGTATCCACCTGGACAGGCCTTGGGAAGGCCGCACAAAGAGTGCATACCAGGCCACAGCTTCACGAGGCCACCCCAGCTGGAAGATCACAGAACACAGGTGGGACTCTCCGGGTCATGTCCCTGATCTGTGCCCAGCTCAAAGGGAATGTTTGTATTCAGTGTGACTCTGTCCCCTTTCTCCTGAAAGCAGGGTGTCATGGAGTAAACTCTGTCCACAAAGACCTGTGTCAAAGTCTTAACACACAGTACTCCAGGATCTGACTTTGGGGGAAGTGGGAACTCTCAAGGGGCCACTGAGTTAAAATGAGATCAGTAACCTAGGCCTGATCCAATGAGTATCCTTGGAGGAGGAGAACAGGGGACCAGAAGATAGCTCTGTCAATCAAGCACTTGTTTTAGAAGCAGGAGAATGTGACTTCAGATACCTAGAACCCACATAAGGTGGGGGGCCTGTGGCACGGGCCTATATCTCCAATGCAGAAGAAGCAGAGACAGAAGAGTCCTTCTGATAGGCGTTTTCCTAGATTAGACCAGATTAAAAGTAGATAAAGGCGGGGTTATTAAGAAGCAGCTCTTCGGTAGTGCACTGACGTCCCAGGAGGAGGTCAGTGAAGTCATACATCCAGGCTGAAGCACGGGGTTTTTGTAGGTCTTGGGCACAGAATGATGATATGTGAGCTCGGGGCTGGGATTCTGTCCATACATGGTCAAAAACTGAGCCCCTGGACAGGCACTGTTGGGTGGGAGACAGGGAGAGATGACACACAGGGAGAGTCCACAGTTTTCTCTGTGTGGGTGGGGTTGGAGGAAGGAGGGTAGATGGGGTTTCTTAGCTTGTTCAGAGGATGAGCAGGGCTTCCAGCTTAACTCCCCTGAGCTTAATGACCAGGCATAATGACCCTGGCTAAGTCATGGAGCTCCAGGTTCACTGGGAGTCTGTGACACCAATGTCAACCTCTGGCCTCCACATGCACATGGACACGTGTGTATACCAAATGATCACGCATGTATACATGTACACATATGCACGTGCACATTGATGGGCTTGCTAAGCTGTTTCTCACTGGGCTATGATGCCTGCACCCTTCACAGACCATTGGCTGGGCCGCAAGCTCATGCCTGCACCAGCAGACAGCCAGGCTAGTTTAGCTCAGTTTCCTGCACAGGGAAAAGTTTTCAAATGACTCCTGAACAGAGTAATTTGATTTGCTGCAAAGTAGAGTTAAAAGTAAATTGTGCTAAATTAATATTGATTCAAATTAAGCCATTTATCTCTTTATGCATTTCAACTCCACATCAAATACAATCATTGCTTCAGCTACCCCACAGCAAACAAAATTACCAGTTAAATTGCATCTTGTGGTGGCTTTCCTTGTCTGGGGAAAGGAACACACTGTGCACAGCCTCAAGGACTCACATGCATGCTCACACACACACAGCCAAAGCCCAAAGCTGAGCTAGCTGTGGTTTGCAGCTGCCTGGAGCAGAGGTGAAGAATAAGCTGGCATCTCTTCATGGCCTGAGAGCTTCAAGAGGGCTGGGCTTCTCCTTAGGACAAATGTTTCTCTTAATTACTCTGAGGTCGGCCTCTGGGTTCTGAGGGACTCCCAGAGCTCAGCTTCTTTTCAGGCACGACAGGAAGATGCTGAGAGGAGACATTAATGCCTATGTTCTTTCTGGATGGTCCATGGACACAACTCTGCTTTTACCGTGTTACTATGACAGTTACCATGTCCAGAAATAACATGGGAAGGCTGGGGAGATGGATCAGTGGCTAAGAGCATTGACTCTTCTTTCATTGGATCTGGATTCAGCTCCCAGCACCTACAGTTACAGTCTGCAACTCCAGTTCCAGATGATCCAATGGCCTCTCCAGGCTTCTATGGGCACCAGGCACACATGTGGTGCACAGGTATACATTCAGGCAAAGCACACATAAAATAACTCGAGGAGAAAAAGGTCTGTTTTATTTTACACCACCAGGTCACCGGCCATCATTGAGGGAAGTCAGGGCAGAAACTCAAGCAGGACATTAGCAGAAATGACAGGGTACACTGCACACTGGATCACTCTCTAGGTGGCTTATACATCCTAGGATTATCTTCTTGTACATCCTAGGACCATCTGCCTAGGGATGGTGCCACCCACAGTGGGCTGGATTCTTCTCATGACAATCATCAGTACAGACAGTTACAGATATGCCCACAGGACAATCTGATGGAAGAAATAACATCAATTAAGGTTATTTCCAAGTGACTGTGGGTTGTGTCAAATTGATACTAATACTAACCAGCACTGGCTCTGTGTTGAAGAGCAGGGGGATGGGATGTCCCGTTTCGTTTCTCACTGAGGCAGGTGTTTGAAAAGGACACAGCTCTGCAGGGGACACGGAGCCCCAGGACAAGGGTATGTGATGAAGGATCTTACATTTGGCATTGAGTAGCCACATGGGTGTTCAAGCTTACACACTGTGTCCAGTCCAGGCTGCTCTGAGACTCGGGAGATGGACTGGTGATTTTCCTCCTGGATGTGGCAAAGTGCCCGATGACAGCAATTTCAGGAAGGTGGGTTTCATTTTGGCTCGTGTTTCAGGTAAATCCACTGAGGCTGCAGAAACCTGAGGCAGCTGGTCACACTGCATCCACAGTTGGGAAGCAGAGAGCTATGACTGCTGGTGCTCAGCTTGCTTTCTTCTTTTGATTCAGTCTGAGACCCGGGCTCACAGAAGGGTTCTACCCACATTCAGAGTGGGCTTCCCGTTTCAATTAACCCAATCTAGAACTCCCTCACAGGCATGCCAGGAGGTGATTCTGGTCCTGCCAGGTTTGGTTATGAAGATTAACTATCAGAGGAAGACATTAACAACACAAAGTGTCAGGAGCCAATGCCAGGCCGGCCATCTGTGACTCCTGGAACTCAGCCAGCGGTGGACTCATGCCTTCTCGATGACGAGAACCTTGGCAGTGTGTAATGCCTGCTGGAATGACAGGAGCTGTTAGTCTTGAGTGACAGCTTTCTAGATCTGCAGATCTTCCAGATCTCTCAATGAAACAGTGTGGTTCCCCAGGGATGTGAGGTCCTTCGGTCTGTGAGAACTCCAGCCCGAGAATTACCCTGTGGTAATGTCAGGAAGAGGGTGCTGGAGGTCCTGAAATCCTGCCAAGGTCCCTAACTGAGCATCCAATACCACTAAGGTACAACCCACTTCCATCAAACTGGAGACCCTGAGCCAAGACTAGTTCTTCATTTTCATAAGGTAAAGTACATTTATTTTGCTTCTGGGAACAGACAAGAGGCAAATACTGAGGGCTGGGAATGCAGCTCAGTAGGAGAGCACTCTCCTGGCTTGTGCAAGCCCACAGACTCAATCCCTAGGCCAACCAAAAAAAAAAAGGCTTTAATGCAGGTTTGGTGGCTCACACTGACTGTCTCAGCACTTGGGAGGTGGAGTCAGGAAGACCAGGAGTTTAAGACCAGTGTCTGCTACATGGCAAGATTAGCATGGGCCTATAAGTCTTGTCTCAAAAGAGGAGGAGAAAATGGAGGAGGACGGGGAAAGACGGGGAAGGAAAGGAGGAGGAGGAGGAGGAGGGAGAGAAAGAGTAGGGGAGGAGGGGGAGGAGGGAGGAGGAGAAAGAGGAGGAAGAAGAAGAGGAGGAGGAAGAGGAAGAAGATGAGGAGGAGGAGGAAGAGGAGGAAGAAGAGGAGGAGGAGGAGATGGAGGAGGAGGAGGAGGAGGAGGAGGAGGAGGAGGAGGAGGAGGAGGAGGAGATCATCTGCACTGCAAGGAACATTCAGGGACAAAGACCAAGATTTCTACTTCAGTCTTTAGCTTCCAGGACCAGATGAGGCCGGGCACAGGAGCGGTGTGAGGAAGTCTTGTCTGTCACCCTAACTTTCCCTTGACAAGCACTAAAATTACCCAGTAACTGCGTTTCTCTTCAGGGCACTCTCTCTTTCTGCCCCCCTCTTCCCTTTCCTTCCTTCCCTCCTTGTAAAATGAGCTTTCCCTGGCAGCAATAAGGCAGAAACACATCTAAAGTCAGATGTGTTCAAATCTATTTTTCCTCATACAAGGTCAAAGAAGAGAAGATCAGAAGACTGGAGGCGGAAGGCTCTGGAAGGTGGGGTTTGACGGTTTGAGTGCAGATGTAGAAGGAATGGTGACACACCCCCTTGGTGACATGGAGACACTGCAGTCAGCCCTTGTTCTTCCCGCGTGAGCTTTCCACCTATGCCAGACCCTCTTCTAGGTCAATCACATCTCCACATGCCCTTTGGGTCTGTGAACACAGGACAACTGCCTGCCGTGCAGACAGAGCAAGTGAGTAACCCACGGCTCTCTCTTCTCACCCTCCTGTCTATTTTGGAAGAGCCCTGTGCTCATGCCCTGAGGCTTCCATAAGGAATTCAGGCTGGCATTCTACCCAACAGAGATCAAACTTGTCAGGGTGCTTCCTTCTGAGGCTCCTGGGCGTGTCTGTCTCTCGGTCTGTCTTACATGTATATGTATGTAACTTAAATGTTGTTTAAATCATCTCCCTCCATTTCTCCTTTCAAGCCCCTCCCAGACACCTTCCCGCCAACCCTTCCCATTGAAAAGTATTTTTATTATTTTTTGAGAGTTCTGAGAATCTCACACAATATATTTTGATGATATTTATCCCCTGCTTCTCTAATTCCTCCCAGATCCGCCCCTACCTCCCTACCAGCACCGGGATGCATGAGAGTCACCTGGTGACCTGAATGACCTCTAATGACCTCACTTTAGCTTAGCTCTCTCTTCACAAACACACACCTTCAAATCCCCTCAGACTCTAGCACACTCTTCAGAGCCTGGAGTTAGCATGTCATCACATGTGTTTGGGGGATACAACACTGCCTTCGCTCTCTGTTCTCTGTTGAAGGACATGTCCCTGTGATGGTAGGATAGAAGACGGTTCAACTTTTACAACCTCAGTGCATATCCAGGAGAAAGAGAGTTCCCAAATCTACTTCAATGGCACCCCAGCTACTCCACACCTGACACCTCCACTGGACTCAGTCACAAAGATATAAAGACAGTAATGTGACAGGAGGTGACACTTCTTATGTATATTCTGACCTGATATAAGATTTCCTCAGAAGGACGAGAGTGGCTGCCATGATTAGTTAGTTACATCTGCTGTGGGCACATCATGGGACGGTGGTTCACATTTCCTGAAGGTCCCAAGACTGATGTATTCCAAGTCTTCTGTATCGGCTGATACTCAGCGTTTGGAGGAGATTCTATGAGACAAAGTTGGAGCTAAGTTTTTTAAATTCGGACTCTTAACTTATTGTTGAATGTTCCTCCGGAATTTTCACACACTGGACTTTGATGATTCAAGCATAAAGATTGAGTTTGTCCATTGGTTCTTTTTGGAAATGCGAATAAAGAACAGCATCTCAGACACTCTTGGCATGGTTCTGGCTGTCTCTACTCTAGGGTAGAGGCGGTACAGCAGAGAGGGGCCTCAGGGTAGAGAGAAGGCCACAGGATGAAGATCCAGTTGAGCACTCTTGCTAAGCTCCATTACCCCAGAAGATGTACTGTCAGTGAGTTAAACACAGGTTTTTTCCCTTGAATTGGAGGCTTTTCATGGTCAGTGCTGGGTTGATTCCTGAAGGATGAGCAGAAATCCTTCATGCAACTAAAAGAAAGGAAAGACTGGGGAGACAGGATGAACAGAGCAATGCTCAGGGGAAAGGTGGTGCCTAAGAAACTGGTACATGTCCCAAGAGGCTGGGGAGAGAGGCTGGGGAGAGAGGCTGGGGCAGAGAATGGTCAGTGGGCAGATGCTTCACCACACTGGGTCCCAGGCAGTACTAGCTTTGCCCCAGCTGTAAGTTAAGGCTTTCTCCAAAGCCATTGCCTCTCAACAGCCTTGTTACTGCTAGACAATTCATGGCAGGGAGACATCTATAGCTGCCCCATTAACCAAGACCGCCAGGTCTAGTGACTCACAGGGACTCAGATAACTCAACCAACTCTTTAGTATAACTGTGGCATCTCATCCAAAAGAAATAGATTGATGAAGAATCAGCAGAAAGAAAAACCAAAGTGGATGGAGAGTGTGGTGGTTTGACTCTGCTTGGCCCACAGGAAGTGGCACTATTAGTAGGTGTGTCCTTGTTGGAGGCAGAGTGTCTCTGGGTCATGCCTGGCTTGTCTTGGCCCTTGTCTTAGTTGGGCAGGCTTTGAGGGCTCCTACTGCTCAAGCTCCGCCCAACATGACATAGAGACCCTCCTCCTTACTGCCTTCAGATCAAGATGTCAACTCTTGGCTTCTCCAGCACTGTGTCTGCCTGCATGATGCCATGCTTCCCTCCATGACAACAATGGTCTGACCCTCTGAAACTGTCAGTCAGCCAGCCACAGTTAAATGTTTGCCTTTATAAGAGTTGCATTGGTCATGGTGTCTCTTCACAGCAATGGAAACCCTAACTAAGACAAGGGCCAAAACAAGCCAGGCATGAGGTTGCAAGTACTTAAAGATCACATGACCTCACGTGATGATGGTTAGCCACCCATGAGATCTGTCAGTCAGGGTGCTTCACCAAGCCTTGACATTCTGGGGGTTTCTGCCACTCTAGCATGAAAGTGACAGCTTGTCCAGCCCGGCTTCCCTCCTCTTCCAGCTCCCCCACAGCTTAGCTTCATGAGTTACATGATAAGTATGATGTTTAATGTATTTCCCAGACTGGAACCAAATAAAACATGATTGGTGAGTGTGCTTCAGGAAGCTTCCAGAACAGACTGCTGTTGATGCTGATGAACCCAGTGAATCAGGTCAGCAGACTGCACTGGTCACTGGGGAAGCTTCATCTGATCATTCGGGTCTTGCCCAGAGATTCAGAAGGAGGGGAAATCTCACTGCCCTCAGGAACTTCTCCCTGCCCCTCCTCACCTGGTTATCCTCGCCAGACCTTACACACCTAGAAGCCCACATCTGCAGCCTCACAAACTTGAAAAAGATGTGCCCATTCTACGAATCCTCGGAAGGGTGCACCAAAGGAAACCCAGACTACCATCCCAGGGACGCATTGAGAACTGTTCACACATTGCTACTTAAGTTGATGGCTGGAGGAAGAGATGAAAGTGGTCTTCAGGTTGGAGAAGCCGTCCATAGACTCTCACACATGTCATGGGACTCACAGCAGCACAGGTGCTTCCTGTAACTTTGAGCCATCCCAGTTCACAGCCCAGACCTAAGGAAGCAGACGAGGCTCATGAGATCTTGTGCCTCAGAGTTGCACAGTAGAAGGCTCTCTGCCTGTGAGTCACTTTTTTCCCATGTGGCCCTGGATGTGTCTCATGCCCATTGTCCCTCCCTTGAAGTCCTTGCTTCTGTTTTGCCCCATGCCTGCCCAGTGCTCTGCTTCACACACTCCTGCATGCACATGTGCGTGTACCCACACACATATACACACAAACACATACACATATATACACATACACACACAACACACACAAAACACACATACACACATGCACACACACACACACACATACACATCTCAGCTCTTACCCAAGCATCTTCATTCTAGGACTTAGGGTCCCACAAACACACACACACACACACACACACACACACACACACACATACACACACAAACACACATGTCTCAGCACTTATCCAAGCATCTTCACTCTATAACTCAGGGTGTCCTAGTTACCTTTAAATAGCAACCTGACAGCCTAGAGTCATGTGAGAAAGAAGTCCCAGCTGAGGTATTGCTCAGATCACATTGGTTTGTAGGCATGTCTATGAGAACTGTCTCAATTGTTCATGAAAGGGGTCTAGTCCACTGTGGGTGGCACCATTCCCTAGGCAGGTGGTTTGGACTGTGTAAGAATAACCTGCTAAGCATGTGCTAGCAAGCAGTTTTCCTCTGTAGTTTCTGCTTCAGTTTCTGCCGTGACTTCCCTCCATGACCCGGAAGTAAAAGCCAAATAAACTCTTTCTTCCCCTAAGTTGCTTTGGGTCAGAATGTTTTTATCACAGCAACGGAACTAAACTATAACAGTACCCAGTCCACATACTCACGTCCCTGGGAGAACCGAAATGAAAGGCCTGGGCATTTGTGAATGCCCCTCTGTCCTTGCTTTATCACAAATGAGAAAACCTGATTCTCGAACTGAAGCACTCTCACACAGAGAGACATCTCACCAAACATCATGTTAACTGAAGCCTTTGCTTACACCTCCTCACACAATGGTCACTAAGCAGCCCTACACTGGTGTGACACATGACAGCTGAGGGGGAGAGCCGTTTCTTGGTAATCTAACCTCTTCCTGTCAGGCTAGGTGAGTTGGGAGATCCTCGTAATTCCCATTTGACTGTGTGTGGAAATTTTATATGAACCCACAGTTCTATTTGATGGCACCAGAATGGGAGTGCCAAGAGGGGACCACTGGACTCCCTGTTCACGCAACTGGACTCTAAAGGTGCAGTCACAGATGGTCACAGTGGTATGTGGCACTTGGGTATTGAGAGGCCACAAACCAGGAAGGTGGCAAATAACAGCAAAGATGACATCTGTATCATAATGAGTCATATGGAGAAGGCAGCAGGTGACCCCACAGTAAAGAAGGCATAGCAGCAGGTGTCCCCATTGGAGGAGAAGACATAGCAGCAGGTGTCCCCATGGTGGAGAAGGAAAGGTAGCAGGTGACCCCAAGGTGGAGAAGACATATTAGCAGGTGTCCTAAGGGTGGGGAAGACATGGCAGCAGGTGTCCTCATGGTGGCAGGTGTCTAAGATGTCACATCCTTATGTCTTGAAGAAACAGGGAGCAGAGATAACATGAGAGGGAGCAGCAGATTCTAAGCCTTCCATTCACCACTATGGATGATCATGTTCCCTTGCAGCATGAGCCAAAAGACACCTTCTCCTGTTAAGCTGCTTTTGTGAGGTGTTTTGACCACAGCAACAGAAAAGCACCAGCATGTAGGCTGTGGTTTTTCAAAACCTACTTTAATGATCGTTCTTAAGTGCTTCAACCTCCCTTCTAGCCCACCACCTATCAGAGGATACAGGGAATGGCAAGTGAAGATCAGCAATGCTATGCAAGGCGAACCGATGCTAGAGCCGCCTCCCACTGCCTGTGGAGTCATTGTTACATTCTTTCTAAACATCACACGTCCTCACATGTCTGCCTCAGCAGAACATCCTTCGCCTGTGTCTGCTTCAGCAAGACATCCTTCACCTGTGTCTGCTTCAGCAAGACATCCTCTCACCTGTGTCTGCTTCAGCAAAACATCCTTCCACCTGTGTCTGCTTCAACAAAACATTATTTTACACATCTGCCCCAGCAAATCATCATATGACATAACTGAGTTTCCAAAGAAACCAGAAATTTCCACTTCACCGGTACTCACTCTGTGGTTCAAGTAAATAATTCCCCAGCCTTGTCTGAACTGGCTGAACACAGAGCAGCTCGCTGTAACCCCTCCCGATACCCCACAGTGAGGGACAGCTTCCTATTCGTCTTTCTCTACTTCCTACTCAGAGGTTCAGACTCATTTCTTCAGACAAAGCCTTCACGAATGACTTCTATCTTCTCTCCGCATAGGCTCCAGAGGGTGTGAAACAACCCACCATGGTGTGAAGCACTGCTCAGCAGCAGTAGGAGAACATTGAGAGATCACATCTCAGAGGCTCACAGGAAACAGAGCAGGAAGGGGGGGGAGCTATAGACTCTCAAAGCCCACCCCCAGAGACATACTTCCTCCATCAAGGTTACACCTTCTAAAGGTGATGTAACCTCCCAAACTGGGGACCAAGTGTTTAAATATGTGAGTCTATAAGGACAGCCCCAAACCACCTCAGTGCTTCAGCTGAGGAAGGCAAGACAAACTCAGAAATCCATGAGCACCAGCTGATGGTAAGGGCAACATGATACCTGAGACCCACACCCCACCAATCAGCTGGTGGAGATGTGGAGTCCTCAGGCAGCATCTGCCTCTGTCTGCCTAGCTGGACTTTGTTCCCCTCGAAGGATGCCTGACTGATCCCCCTCCCTCCTACACAGTCCTAACATTACCTGGAAAGGGAGTGGACGCAGTGTCCCAGTCTTTCTGGATCAGAGATCAGGGGCACAAGGAAACCTCCTCACACCTGCAAAGAGGTGATGGAAGCGTGCCCCCTTGGCTGCAGCCAGGAAGACTAGTTGGCACTCAGTGCTAAAAGAAGCTAAAACTGATGGGATCACCCTCCGCTTCCCTGGATCAGTGACTCTGGGGAGATTCCACTAGAAAACACAAGACTGAGTCTTGTACCAGGTCACTCCAGTAACCACATCCCTACAGTGCTTCTCTGGGTCACAGTAATAATGTCACAAGAATACGACTGCCTGAACGGATGGTTGGAGTGGGCTTGGAAATGGCCTAGGAGCATACAGAGCCCCGTGGGTGCTGAGATGCACAGCCCCCACTGTGAATGAGAGAGGATGGGCTCCAGAAAGGCTTTCAATCCAGATTACACGTGTGTGTGTGTGTGTGTGTGTGTGTGTGTGTGTGTGTGTGTGTGTGTGAGAGAGAGAGAGAGAGAACATACGGGAGCCACCCTCGGGGATCTGCAACGAAAGGAAAAGAATATGACAAGAAACTAAATAAGCTGCCCACCTTCTTACCCTCCCCAGGTCAGCAGCTAAGCAAGTCCCTCCCACATCCACAATGCTCTAGAACTTTCCAAGCAGCTTAGGGAGATCAGGTTGTCAGGAAGCAGGACAGCTCTTGCCTAAGCTGTTCTGCCACTAGGCCATCGGGCAGCAGAGAAAGCCTGTGGCAGATGCAAGCTGGCTGATGCTCTGGTTACAGCCACAGGCTACGGTCACCATCTCGTCCAAGCCAGCACAGATGTCTTCAAACCAGCTCCGTGCACCTGCCCCAGCAGATAGGTCCAGACCTGCTGGCTACAAAGTAACAGTCTCCCGAGTCACCATCCTGGGGTTTTAAGAACAAAACCATTCTTACTAGCCCGTAACAAAGTATCTGTAGGGCTGTGCCCAGTCTTCCCCAGGGCATCATCAGCAAACTCCACTTCTGGAATCTAGAACTGCGCTCTGGGGATCCAGCAGAGGAAACAACAGCCTTGGCCACCCTGCCCTTATTTTCCCGACTGGCTCATGCTCCAGACTTGTTCCTCAGTTGCCTCCAGCCAATCGACCCCATCCCATCTCCAAACTCTTACTTAACCGCTACAATATCCATTCTATTGTGTACAACCCAAGGACAGGACACAGGGCCTTCGGAACCACCACACACTCTTCCTGGAACCTCTTGACTACAAAAGCTGACTGAGCAGTGCAGGAAAATGGAGACTTTATTCTGGGAACAAGGACAAAGCTGGAGAGATTGCTTAGGAGTCTGCCCACAATGGAAGAAGAAAGTCAGTCCTTTCGTGACCCACAGGCGCTCTCTGCAGAAGTTGTTGGGTCCATCCTGGAGAAAAGGGGCCGCCTTCCTTTAACCTTCATGGGCACTGATTTCATTGCGAGTTCAAAGCCAAGTGGGCTCAGATGGCACTGGTGTGCAGGAGTGCCACCAGGCTGACACATTGTAGTGGGACAGTGGGACAGATGGAAGTTGAAAGGAGTCTGGGGAAGGCTGACACATTGCAGTGGGACAGTGGGACAGATGGAAGGTGAAAGGAGTCTGGGGAAATGTGGTATGCCATGCCATCTTACACAGTGGTCACGGCAGCCAAGGAAGTCCCAGGCATCTGCAGCTAGATTCACAGATGAGTTAATAAGTGTCATAAGTCTGTGGTAAACTACCTGCTAGAAACAGCCTAAGGGCGGAGGGGGCTGTTCCTGCACACAGTTAAACTCCTCCTGATGGACAGCTCACTCTGCCCCAAGGAGAGCCACAAAGAATAAACAGGAAGGAGCCCAGGATAATAGACTCCCAAGGCCCCACCCCCAGCGACCAACTTCTCCAACTAGGCTTTTTGTCTGGGGTTCTCAGAGCCCACAAAACAGCAACATCAGCCAGGACCACTCTATGGACAAAAGCCTGTAGGGATTATTTCCCACTCAAACCGGGACAGCAGGTGTCTTTCCCCAAACTGGAGACTAGTTAGTACTAGTTAGTACCCACTGAAGAAAGGACTCGTTCCCTGTGTGTCGGTGGTGCTTGCCCCTTTGCTCTATCCTTTAGAGAGGATCCCATAATTCCCTCCTACCTCACGGGAGGTTCAACCTAGATCTCCTCAGGAGTTGAACCGATTTTGCCTTGTTAGGAGCCAGGCCCTAACACCCTCCCTTGGAATTTGCCTGAGCCTCCACACTGTCCTTGGGAATCTGAGACTTTCTGAGAACCAGTTGTGTTTGCACAAGATAAGCTGGAGATGCCTGGAGCCAGGATCTTCATACCGTTCCTGGGAATCTGACCCTAGTGACCTTCTGAGAACTAGTTGTGTTTCCTCAAGACTAAACTGTCCTCCCCACCTCCTGGAAATAGACCGATCATAAAACAGTCTGACACCGGATGGTCTGACTTGTTGAACCATGACAGCCGGGGGGCCATGTGCCTCCTTTCCTCTCCCCTCTACATTCCTTTTTCTTTAAAAGCAAACGTGTGTAAAAAATAAAGTGAGACCTAGACGGAACTTTGCCTAGCCTCCCTTCTCTCTCTCTCTCTCTCTCTCTCTCTCTCTCTCTCTCTCTCAATCTCGCCCGTTTTTCTTTCAGGCTTAGTCCTCCTCGACCCTTACGAATAACTAAGTCCGGCAGGGTGGGACATTGCCTGAATGTCCAGGCATAAAGAACGACCCTGCTCCCGAGAGCCATCAGCCCATGCAAAACTGCATCACAGTACCACAGGGTCTTCAGAAGGATGACTCCCAAACCTCCCTTATAACATAAAACCAACGATGAGTACCTAACAGCCACACAGGCCCCATCTCACCCTCGTTAGACAACAGGGAAGCACACAAGCACAGCTACAAATGTGGCATCCACCTTAGACACAGCCTGGAGATCTGCCAGCCGCTGGGGTAGGGCGTGCCCCCATCACTCACTGTGATGAGGAGGGAGCTGCTCTCTGGCGGAAAGTTGTTTACAATAAACACGATTATTTAAAACGAGTTCTGTTGACTTTGTTTTCCATCAGGCTCTCTCCTCTTTCTCCATCTTTCCCTTTCTCTGCTCTCCCCTCCAGCAAAGGTATGGCCCATAACTTACATGGCGGCAGAGGCTGTGGGTAGAAGTTTGAAGGGAGCTTGATCAGCCCCTTCCTGACCTACATGTGGATCTGTAAAAAGAAACCCTGGAATCCTAGACTGTGGGGGGGACTGGCTGTATGTTCTGTGGGAAGGCTGTGTACATTAACACACACACACCTGCACATATACTTACATACCTACACACACATGCACATAGATCTATATACACATGCACACACCATGCACACACACATACATACACACGTATACATACATATGCATATACCTACACACAAACCCACAAATACACACACCTAAACACACACACACATATACACACAAATACATACCTATACACACACATATCTATCTAAACACACACACATATAGACTTACACACACAAACACACATATACCTACACACAGACACGTACACAGAAGGAACACACACATGTATACACATACACATACAGACTTACACACACACACACACACACCTACAGACACATACACAGAAGGAACACACACACACACACACACACACACACACACACACACGGAAGAGGCCTGAAGCTTCCATCATCCCCCTGGACCTACTTCCCGAAGTTGTGGTCTTTCTGGGCTGTTTCTTGCTGCACCTGCCTATAAAGTTGTTTCTGTTCCTTTTCCTATGCCCCGGAGGGATGTGGCCCTGCACTTTCAGAAAAATGTGCGCCACCTGTCTGAGCAACCCAGGCATCAAAAAGTGCAGTCAGAGCGAGAAATACAAGCATTGCGGAGCAGGGCACAGCCCAGATAGGAGGCCAGGGCGATTAAAATGACCAGTGTGTCAGGCACAAAATAGGAGCTCCTGACATCGACCGAGCGTCGGGAAATCAGGCTCCTATATCACTGCAGGAAATGGGCAATTTTATGCCATGCAGGAGCAGTGCATCTTGAGGTAATGGTGAGTGTAATTCATGTCTTTTACACCAGCCCCAGCTGTTTGCAAAGAGATGCTCACCCTGAGCTCAGATTTCCTGGGCTGTGAGATTTTAAAGTTGGTTCTTTAAAGAATATACTTAAAAGAACGGTAAAGCATTTGCCTCGGTCTAAGGGAGACTAAGCATCCTCCAGCCTGGTCAGATGAATGGTCCCGGGTAAGAGGCTCATTTCCAGGTGTAGCTCCCTTTCTGCCTCCCTGAGCACACACACACCCCACCATCTTTCCCCCCCCCCCCCCCCCCCACAGTGCCATTCCTAACCATCACCTCTGCTGACTGCGACATGCTAGAGGTGCCTCAGGGTGCAGAAGCTAGAAAATGTTGGACCAGGGCATCATCAGAATATGTGAAGAACAGCTTAGAGGGTGGCTGTTTCTGCAGCAGCTGTCTCCCTGGAGAAGACCTGACTGCTAGAATAAACAGCGCAAAGCTCTCTCCTGAGGGAGATCTGAGAAGCAGGACTCTGCAAAGTGGGCTGGGAAAGATGATCCCTGAGGATCTACGCTACTGGAAGAAGCTTTAAAGTATTGCTTGTTTAGCATATTGGCCCAATTTTCTACCATGAACACAGGTTGCAACTGTATAAAAGCATGATGCTAGGTTTTAAATATGATCCTGAAACTCAGCAAGCAGAATGAATTAGTGTTGGTCATGTGCTCTGCACTGCATGGCTCATATGTACACACACACACACACACACACATACATATACACACACATATACGTACACACACAAATGTATACTTATATACATACACACATACATACACACACATACACACAATACATACACATACATACACACACATACATATACACATAGATACTGGGAACCAAACTTGTGTCCTCTCAGATACCAGTACGAGCTCTCTCTCCAGCCCTGCCTTCGTTATTGATACCAGCCTCTGATTGGCCGGCAGCTCAGAAAGAAGTGAGAATCTGACGGGTCTGCAGCTCCCTCTGATCTCCACCTCCCGATGCTGGGATTGTTACAAAAGCTGTCGTATTCATTGGTTTATTTTGTGTATATGTGTGCCGGCATGACCGTGCAATGGGGCACATGGAGTGGTCAGAGGGCAGCTTGTAGGAATCAGTTCTCTCCTTCCCCATTTGGGTCCCAGGAATAAAATTCAAGTCAAGAGGCTTAGCGTCAAAGCAGCCTCGCCTCCTCAGCCACCTTGCTTATCCCTGAATTATATATACATAATTATGTGTATATATAAAAACATATACATGTATGTGTGTATATATGTATGCATGCATCCATGTATAGACGCATGTACCTATGTGTATGGCCTGGTGATTAAACTCAGGTTCTCTTGCAAGCAAAGCAAACACTTTACAGAGTCATCTCATCCCCTCAGGGTTAGGTGCTAGCCCATTTCAAAAGCTGCTGGCCAGCTGTGTGGAAGCTGCCTCCAGCTGTTCTATTCTCAACAAGGAGATCCCCACCTTGTTTCATCCAGGCAGCAAGAGCTCAGAATGGGAGTTTTGCTTACATGATCAGCTGGCTTTACCAATTCAACAAGAGGAAAATAAAATTTTTTTTTCTTTTTCTGGCCAGGTTTAAATTATTTTTCTCTTCTTATATATGACTTTTTTGCATAATTTTTTTTCTCTTTGAGGATTGTCTTCTTCAAGTCTCCCCATATCCCTGAAACATGTCCCTCTCTCAACATGAAGGCATCTCATTCACACACACACACACACACACACACCTGCAGACTCTGGAGTGGTTCACTGTTGACCTCTGGTTCAGCATGGTGGTTCATCTCCACCGAGGGTGCTTGGTTCACTGTTGACCTCTGGTTCAGCATGGCGGTTCATCTCCACCGAAGGTGCTGGGTCCAGGTTCTCGCCTGCACTTCCTACCTTTCTCACTGGTCCTCCCTGCTCAGCCACGCTGGATGGCCATCACAGGCATTCTCTGTCCTCAGAGTCAAATGAGCTCTATAAACAAAAGTCCTACTCTGGCCATCTCTCAAGCTGATTTGAGGTCCTCCCTACTCAGCTAGTTTGCCTCCAGCCTCCTTGCCTTCCCCCCAATCTGATCCTCCCTCACCCCTCACCAGATCTTACCTCCACTGAGGCCCCCTCTGAATAAAGCTCCTCCTCCAAGTTTCCTACTGTGTCCCCACCCAACACCCGCCTCATGGTTCTCCCCAGGTGTGCTTCCCTCTCTAAGGCTCTCCAGAACTTAGTAGGGCTCCATGTAGATGCTTAGTAGCTGTCAGTAAGTGAATGGAAGGCAGGAGCCAATGGATTTCTGATCCTGAAAACACAGTCAGAAAGTATTCAGGCCCTAAATTTAGGGCCCGTGCTCAGTTCTCCCCAGAGCTGTGCGACAGTCCTAAACCCAGGTCCTCAGAATGCAGCCTCATTTGGAAAATCGATCGCCTCCTTTCTGACAGCTTTAGACAAAGTAGGAGTGGTGGGTTCATACCAGCAGGACTTTTAAGAGAGAGATACAAATGTAGAAGAGGCCATGGAGTCGAATGGAGACAGAGATGGGTGTGAATCAGGCCAAGATACAGACACCAAGGCCGACTGAAGACACCAGCACCTGAGAGAGGCTGGAGGCAGAGTGATCCTCAGAGTTTCCAGAAGAAATCGTCCCTGAGCAGACAGACACACTCCAAATCTCTGCCCTCTAGGTTCTGAAGGCAGAAGCCCTTGTTGATAACCTGAACATGTAAGGGTCTTTGTCATGGTACCCCCTGGAAACATGTACTTCGCCCTTGAGGGGAGGGCATGAGTACACTCATCTTGCTTCAGGGTGCAGCTGGCCACTACAGAGCTGAGTGAGGAGGGGGGCTACAGCAGACCAGCTAGCTGGGGAATGGGTGAACCCAGGACCAGGCAGCAAAGATGGACAACGTGTGGATGGAGGCCCAGAGCCACTTGCTGAGTGCTGAAGAGCCAAGACAGCCTGTCTCAGGGAGTCTGACCCCATGTCCCTGGGCTGCAACGACTGTGAGGCTACACAGCACATGCCCAGAACCTGCAGGCAGCAAGCTGGAAGCAGGGTCTGAGCCTCATGCATATGTATTTATGGACATTTAAAGAGGCTGAAATACATATTTAGAAGCATTGCACAACGTGTTTTATTGCCCGTGTCCGTCCTTCTGTAATATCCTCTGGAAATTCATTTTAAGGGAGATTTCAAACCCAAATGACTGACCGGGCCAACCCTTCCGGTCCCTGTCTGCAAAGAGCTTTTATTTAATAACAAAGTGTCTTATTTAAAGTCATGCCTATTGAGACGGCCCGTGGAGGCGCCGAGGCTCCAGAATGCAGTATTATACACGCGATTGGCTAAATCAACCACCGTGCCTCTGTCGGGGCCAATTTCCCTTTATGTCCTGGGTGCTTAAAACCCCTTAGAAGATTCAGATGTGGTTTTCAACAAGAGCTTGTTGCCTATGTCTCACTCCTTTGAAAACCTATAAGGGCCACGGAAGTCATTTCCCAAAACCACTCCCCCAGTGGGAAGGGGAGGCTTTGTACTTAAGTAGAAAGACATGTTCTTCTAGTTAGGTACAAGATGAACTACATAGGCACTCGGGGGCAAGGCACTCTAGCAGGAGGCTGCAGAGACGGGGGCAGAAGGCGGCTCGAGAGCCTTCAGCCTGCCTGCCCCAGGCCTAAGGAACTATTGTGTACATGGGTGTACCTCAGCCTGGAAAGCATAATGAGCACTGTTCAAGGCCCCCTCTGACTGGCTTGAACCTAAAAACCCAATAGCTGGGTGTGGGTGGATACTGAGAGACCCCATGGGAAAGACAAAAGGACAGGGCTGTGGACTCAGCTCTGCTGGCAGAGGACTTGCCTAGGATGCACACCACCCTGGGTCCAGACCCAGCAGAGCACACACCCCGGGGTGTGGGAATGCTGGCATCATCCCAGTACTGAAGAGATGGAAGCAGGAGGAGGGGAGGGAGAGGTAGGGGAGAGGCAGGGGAGAGACAGAGGCAGGGGAGAGACAGAGGCAGGGAAGAGACAGAGGCAGGGAGAGACAGAGGCAAGGGAGAGACAGAGGCAGGGGAGAAGCAGAGATGGGGGAGGGAGGGGCAGGGGAAAGGCAGAGGCAGGGGAGAGACAGAGGCATGGGGAGAGGCAGAGGCAGGGGGAGAGAGAGAGACGGGGTGGGGAGAGAAAGGAAAAGAGGCAGGGAGAGAGGTAGAGGCAGGGGGAGGGGAGAAGCAGAAGGATCAAGGAGTACAAGGTCATCTTGCCCTACACAATGAGTTCAAGACCAGCCTGGGCTACATGAGACCTTGTCTTAAATTAAATAAATAAGAGGAAGAAACAAGCTCAGAGTCCAGCATCGCTGTCGTTGGGCCAGCACCACTCAGCTTCCGGTCTCGACTGAGTTTCCGTATTTGCTGATTAACACACGGGTACATCATCTTCCTGACACCATCCCCCAAACCTTCAGGCTTGAACCTCACAAGCTGGCAGCAGCCGGGAGCTCAGGGCAGGGAGCAGCGTGTGGTGGTTTGGATGAGAAATGCCCTCCTCGGGTGTGTCAACACTTGGTCCCCACCTGGTAGAGCTGCTTGGGGAGGCTTAGGCGTGTCACTGGGGACGGCTTTGAGACTGTATAGCCTCATCCCCTTCCAGTTCACCCTCTGATTCCTGCTGCTCCTGCACCATCCCTTTCCGGTGCTAAGCCTCCCCATCGTGATGGACTCATCCTTCTGGGAGCTACTTTTTACCACAGCCGCAGAAGCAGAAGCTAATCCAGGATGGCTGCGTAAGGAGAGCAGTGGGCACCAACAAAAGGTTTCTGAGTCACTTCACCAAGAAAGACCCCAGAAGAACTGGTACCTTGGACTCAACTGTGACCCCCAAACTCATAAACTAAAGCTCCAACTTCCAGTATGGTACACTTGGAACACAGAAGTAACTGAGGCAGCGTGAAGTCAGGAGGGAGGTCCTCATACAGTGAGATTAGTGCTCTTACAAGAAAACTCACTAGAGACCATTAGCTGCCACCCACCATCCCATCCACACCAAATACCAAGGGTGGGTCACGTGTGCACACAAAGGAAGGAAGACGGCCCGCTAAGAACCTGGCATCCGGCCTCTCAGCTCCCAAATTATCTGTGCTCTGTTCTTGGACCTCCAAATCTGTGAGGAACCAGTGTGGGTGGATAAGTTCCCAGCCTGTGGCCGTTGGTGGCAGCAGCCCAAGAGAAAGAGCCAGGCCGACTGCTCCCTGGCATACACCCCTTGCAGTCTTTCAGGACAATGGGTGTGGCCACCCTTGAGCTAAGGGACCCTTGACAGGGTTCTACAGAGAGCCAAGGCCAGGGAGGGACTTCTTGGGTCCATCCTAGCTTGGTGGCTTCAGCATCTTCTGTCTTCTCTCCTGTTCCTTCTCGTTCCCCCCATTGGCTTAAGTGCACGAGGGAATCGGGGCCAGTAAATGCCCTTTCTTGCCTGTGAGAACAGTTTATTTAAGCCCAGTGAGTGGAAATGTCAACACGGACTAAAGCTGAGCTAAAAGGGCAGGAGGGCTCAGTCTCCAGAGCTCCTAAGATTATGCACGAGAGGGGGACAACCCCACCCGCATGCTCCCATCTGCCCGGAATCGTTAATAAGGACTCTTAAGGACCCTGCTGATACTTTGGATTCGGATTTCTAATGAAAAATGAGAGCAGCCCTTCTGACCTGCTGGCTAGATTAAAACCAGAACAAAGTGGTCCTAACAGCAGCCCCTGCTGCCTGGCTGGCATTGCTTGTTCTGACCTGCCCTCTCCGACCTGGTATACTCAGTGTTCATAATGAGTCCTGCAGACCACAGGAGCTGGAATTTACTAGGGTCTTGCAGACAGGCCTCGATTATCAATTATCTCAATCATTGATTATTGATTATCAGAACCAGGCAGGAGTGGTTCCAGCTCTGCCTACATCTGACCCCCGAGAGCAGGCCAGTGGAGAGGGTTTGTCTTGAAAGACAAACAAGTGAAGGGTGGGAATGGGAATAGGAGCCATGGGGAGAACTGACTAGCAGCTTGCTACAGTAGAATAGAAAATACACCTAGGCCAGGGCAGATAGTTCAGTGGCTATGGCATTTGCTTCACAAGCACAGGACCAGGGTTTAGATCCTCAGAACGCATGTAAAAAGCCAGACATGTCTATATCACTAGTGCTGGGGTTGGGAGACAGAGACGGGCACATCCTAGAAACTCACAAGACAGACAGTATGGCTCAGTGGTTCTCAACCTTCCTAATGCTGAGACCCTTTAATGCAGTTCCTCATGTTGTGGTGACCAACACTCCAGCCATAAAGTTTTTTCATTATTGCTACTTCCCAACTGTGATTTTGATACTGCTATGAATCATAACAAATATCTGCTATGTGATCCCTGTCGGGGTCCTGACCCACAGGGTGTGATCCTCTGGTTTGTCTGAATCAGTGAGCTTCAGGTTGGGTGAAAGATCCTATCTCCAAAATTAAAGTGGATCATTGTAGAGGGAGATGCCAGTGACCTCTGGCCTCCACATATGCATGGAGAATGAATCGCATCCACACACAAACAGGCATATACACCATACACATGCACACGCGTCATACACATGCATACACATACACGTGCACAGATGCATACAGTCTGAACTGTGTTCTTAGGTCTTTGGGATACTTTTCAGGATTCTTAGGTTACCAGAGGCATCAGCCCTTTAGAGGACAGGGCAGAGACAGAGTTCAATCACCAGAGTGTGACAAGGTAATCAGCCATGCCTTTTCGATAAGAAGCAGCATCAAACATCATCACATGGAGGTTCAGCCCACAGACATGTCAGGAGGGTGACTCACAGAGATACCGCGGAGTTGTGATTGGTCTTGTGTCACAGTGACAGGGGTCTAACCCACTCCTGTGAAAGAGATTCAGCCCAGGCCACAGTCGTAAGCCCATTGAAAGGAGGCCATGACCAGTGGCTCCCTAGTAAACCACACATCTTAAAGCTCAACCTCCATCATTCCTCTGGGGCCCGAGTCTTCAACATCTGAAGGAGGGAGGCTATGCCTCTTCCCCCTTCGCCCCCGACTCATCTCGTGCTTTCCTTAACTCACAAGCCATAAAGGAGGTTGGAGAAATCCCTTAGTCCAGTCAGTCAGCAATGTGGAGGCCTGGGGACATCCCAGAAGCTGGTAGGTGACATGGGACAATTTTGTTGGGGACAGAGACCTTGCCCTGCAGGGCCTGTCAGTAGCTCTGGCTGATCAGTGTCATAATCACCCCACAGAACCTGGAAGGAGACAGGCTGGCCTCCAAGGACAGAGGACAAAAGATTGTGCCATGGAAAAGCTAGCCAAAAGACACCACTCACACAGGAGCTGCTGAGGCGTGTGCTCTGCAGAAGGGACACCAAAGGCAAAGGGACAGAGTGCTGGCTCCATCCACAGCCGCTGGCACTCACGGAGCTGCCATGAAAGCCTGTCCGTGTTAAGGTCACAATGACACAGCAGACTGGGAGCACAGACAACCCAGACAACAGTGCTTGCTCTGGAAATCCTGATTGTATGTGTAAGAAGTAAAAACAGAGCGGTTCAGTGGCCCTGTTAACCCTAGCCTGCCTAGTGACGAGTAGACATGACAAGGGTGTATGTCTAAACAGCTTTGAAATCAGCAGGGCGTGATGTAGAGGTGAACCCTTGGGGTCCAGACTCACGTTCTCGTGTTTGTACTGCAGGCTTTTTATTGGCTCTACAGTCTCCATCTTTCCAGATAAATTCCTAAATAATTTTAAATAGTGATGTCCACGGACACAGAGCACAGGTGTGTAGGTATGCACGTATGTGTGTATGTATGTATGTACTGATGTATGCACGTATGTGTGTATGTATGTATGTACTGATGTATGCATGTATTTGTGTATTAATTATTGATGTCTGCATGTATGTGTGTATTATGGATATATATGTATGCATGCATGTACTGATATATGTATGTAAGCATGTATGTATATATAGAAGGATTATGTATGTATGCATATATGTATGTATGTACAGATGTATATGGAAGAATGTATGTATATATGTTTGTATGTGTGTATGTATGCATGTATGAATGTATTTATGCATGTGCTGATGTGTGTATGTATGCTTGTGTGTATGTAGTATGCCTGTGTGTATGTATGTATGCATGTGTGTATGTATGTATGTATGCATGCATTACTGATGTGTGTATGTATTCATGTGTGTATGCATGTGTGCATGTGTGTATGTATGCATGTGTGCATGTGTGCGTGTGTGTATGTATGTATATATGTATGTATGCATGTGTGCATGTGTGCGTGTGTATGTATGTATATATGTATATATGCATGTATGTATGTGTGCATGTGTGTATGCATGTATGTATGTGTGCATGTGTGTATGTACAGAAGGAAGGACATATGGATGGTTGCTTATGACTGGACTTCAGCCTTTGGATGTCAGATGTGGGAACCAGGGACTCTCACTCCTGACAACTACTTGATGGACACACAGGGTGGAAATTGAAATGTTGGCGTTGGAGTCAGCTGGCTTGGATCCGAGATCTGCTTTGATTTGTTCAGTCAACCAGGGTTCCCTTCTCCTTCAGTGTGATGGTGAATCTCAATTGACAACTTGATAGGATTTAGAATTACCATGGAGGCAAACCATAGGCATTTCTGTGAGGGGTTTTCTTGATTAGCCTGAAGTGGGAACACCACTTATGGGCATAAATACAGGTGGCACCATGCCATGGTCTGGGGTCCTGACTGTGCAGGAAAGAGAAAGCTAGCAGAGCATCAGCACCCATCTCTCCACTCCATGGCTGCATGCAGAGGGGCTGACCAGCTGCCCAAGGCTCTGCCACCCTTCCTTTCCCTCCTTGCATAACCAAACCCCTGAAGCCATGAGCCAACATAAATACTTTCTCCCTTAAGTTGCATCTGTGCTCTGAGAAGGGTGCAACTGATGCAGAATCATCCACTTCGTGTCTGTGTTTAAGTCAGGAAAATCAGACAGCAGCCTGACTCTGGAGCTCAGCATTCAGCTGCAGAGACCCATGAGCCCAGAACTGAAGGTTCACTGAGGACAGAACCCGGCTGGAACACCTCCCATGCAAGGTCTTATTTACAGGCCCATAAAAGCTGACAGGAGTGGGGTTTATAACAGCCGCAGGTGCAGCTGTAACCGGCTTGCAAGCCCACATCCCCCTGTCTGATGCACTCTTCCCTCCCCTGTGGGATGTAGCTTCCTCTTCTTTCTCTAGGCCACCACCTGAGGATTCTCTGCACTAGCACAAGGTATCCAGTGAGTGAATTTAGCCCACGTTTTCATAGCCAAGGGGAAGGGAACGGCAGGCTCTTTACTATGCCAATAAATTCTGTGTCTGACCTATCTTCCACCAGGCTGACATTAATATTAAAACCCTCCATGAGTCATAAATCTGTCACACACCAAGAAAAGCAGCCCCAGGAAGTCAAAAGAAGCCCTCATTAACAAAGGCAGAATTAGTCCTCTGAGGATCCTCCTTGATGGCCAAACAGACCATTTACAGTCTGATCGTTGTCATAACGGGCCATGCTGTGGCCATGGGTCAGTGTCTGAATTTCAATTGAATGGTGCTGGACCACTAATTACCATCTTGGGCATTCTGGCCACTCAGACGCTCAGCCATAGGAGAGAAGAAGCCCACAGGAGCTGTGGAAGATGCCACCCCTTCACTGTCTCCCCTCAAGAGCCACTGGGACTTCTCTGGACTTCTGATAGATGCTTGCAACTGTCCATCTCAAAACACAGGATCATGACTGGGTAGGAGCATCTGCCTGTAATCCCAGCACTCAAGAAGCTGAGACAGGTAGATCTTGAGTGTGAGGTCAGCCTGGGCTGAAGAAAGAGAGCTTCAGAACTTGTCTCAAAACCAAGGGGAACTCAGCCAACTCTCCTCTGGAGGGACTCAGAAAGAAGAGACCTTCCACAGCCCAGAGCTGCCAAGCAATCGTTAGGATTTTTCGTTGATGTGTTGTCCGTGGTAACAGGTCTTCACGCTTGTTTGTATGGACAAGGTCCCAGCCATCCCCATAGGGAGGTAGCACCTGACATAGCTGTGGGACTCACAGAGAAGGTCTCAAGCTATTTCAGACAAGAGGTGGCGACGTTCCCTGGACTGGGCAGTGGTCAGGACAGACTGGGACCTTTCCTGAGAACAGCTCATACCTGTGCAGGTTGTGTCAACGCAGCTGTGTGGTGAGATGGGGTTTTCTTTCAGGTTGCAAAGGTGGAAACTGGCATGGTTGTTGCTGTTTTTTTCCCGTTTGTTGTTGTTGTTTACAAGCTCATAACAACCTGAGGATTCTCTGAATAAGCACAAGGTCTTCTGTGGCACCAACAGAAACCAAGTTAACTGTTGTGTGGGTCTTATTCTCCCTCACTAGCTAAAAGTTTAACCTGCAAGGGCCTGGGCTTTCAGAGCTGACATCTTGCGGAGCTGATTAGACTTGACTCACAGGGGTCAGACTCTCATAAGTCCGTGCCTCATAAAAGGGACCCCAGAGAGCTGCTTGTCTCTCCATTGCATGAAGGCACAGGGGGGAAACCATCTATGATCCAGGAAGAGCCCCCTGCAAGATGCTGGATCTTCTGGAGACTCTGTGCTGACCTTTTACCCCCAGAGCTGTGAGAAATGTATTTCTGTTGTTTACAAGCTACCCTTTGCATGACAGCTTGTTAGAGTGCCATAAACTGGCTTCGGCAATTTACCATAAAACTCCAAAGCAAACGTTTTCCCCCATGGGGGAAGCCATGGCAGACCTCTGTGTGTGTGTGTTCTCCTCGCGTATATAAATCCATGCGTCCGTGCGTGTGGATGTACCCAATAACCAAAGCCACACACATTTCATCATCTGCCTTTAAAAACACAACACAGGGCAAGCACCTGGGCACACACAGGCATAACCCTCCTTTAACCCAGTTCCTGAACCTGAGGAAGCCTCATGAACATCATTTTGATGTATATGTGTGGACATGGAGCACACACCTGTGAGGCTCTGGGTGTTTTCTGGGATGAGTGATTTCTATCGTTTATCAGACTCTGGTAAGACATCTCACATATCTGGCTACTGGATGTGATGTGGAGAGTGTTTGCTTACAGGGTGAAAACAGCGAAGAAACTGATTCTCAGCCAGGGTTAAACACAGGAACGTTTTACCCACAGGTCAGGGGTTGAAGAAGTAACTCAGAGAAGCCATAGGAATGGCAGGTGAGGTGTCTCTGGCTCCTGGGACTAGGGCATGGCATCTCCTGGAGAATGAAGAGGCCCCTCCAGCATCTGGCAGACAGCACATAAAGTGAGAGGTCAGGAAAGAGCAGAAGCCCATGCTGCAGATAGGTAAAGAGTCACCAGAGAGGACAAGAACCCCAGATGTGGTCATGGTGCCCTCAGGGTCAAACATGGCTCCATGGTGAGCACCTCAAACTGAGAAATCAAAAAACATTCTATCTCAAACTGAGTACATGAGGGGGTTGATGGTGTCATGGTTTAAACTAAATGTCCTTGACAGAATCTGGGTTTGAACACCTGGTAGCCAGCTGGTGGATAACTTGTAGAACCTGGGCTTCTGGTCTGAGTGGCAGAAGCTGGTCGTGGGGACTGGCTTTAAAGGGAATATTCACTTCTGGTTCTGGCCCAAGCTCTGTGCTTTCTGATCCAGAATGTGTGAGGAGCATCTGCTATATACTCCATTATTAGGGATTGATGGCTCCCTCTGCTGTGCCTTCCTGCCACATGGGCTGAAAGGGTGGTCTCACATAAACCCTTCCCCCCTTAAGTTGCTTCTTTCTGGAATTGTGTTACAGTCACGATCACAATTTGAGTCACTCAACTAACTCTCTGGAGGTGGGTGTGTTGCTGAACTGTGTCACCCAGTGCATCCCAGGACAAATGGGACTTTCTCTCACTAGCCCAGGCCTGGACCTGGACACAGGGTCAACTCTCTATATCTGTTTCCTCTGAAGCAAAACCCTCCATCTCATAAGACGTTCTAAGGGGCAGTAAAGCATGCTACCCTACTGGGAAGCTGGTTAAGCTCAGGATGGAAGTAACAACTCAAAGGGTTCAGGAAGTCCCTGAAACTGACCATATTTACTAGGTCCCTCCCTTACTGAGCATATTTAAGCAGTAAAGGCATCTACTCATTCTCCAAATGAGAAAAGACATTCTCAGAGTAGTAGAGCTGCCTGCAAAGCACACTTCAACCTGTGGAGCTGCCTGCAGGCTGTACAGTGTCCTCCGGGGTTTCCAGTCTGTGAGTCATCACCCATTCTGGGATGGGCTTTGCCCAGTGCATGCAGTCTCTGAATCATTTCTGCCCCTTCTCACCCTTATTTCTGTTGGTGACCCCCTCTCTTCATTCTTTCACCAAGGTGGACTTTGGTGGCATCAATACTTATGTCTGTCTTCTCTTCCAATCTGAGGTAAACATGTTTGGTCACCCTCTTCTAAGAGACTTCAACACCAATGTTAGCTGCACATGGTCACCTAAGCTAATTGATAGCTCTCAAAACCAGGTCTCTGCTGGTAGGAACAAAAGAATGAAGAGGCACAGGGGCAAGCCAAAAGATATCCCTGGACAGGAGGAAGGTAGCATCTGAGACTGGCAAGTTGAGTTGAACAGGAAAGTGAGTCCCTCAGAGTGCATTGAAAGGTGCACTGTGGTTTTAAAGTCATTCATCTCAGAAGGGGTAGGAAACCAAAGATGCAGGTAAAATGTATGAACGGGTTGACTGGTCATGACTGCTCACTCAGGGATTGAGACCCAACTGACAATTAAGGGGGTGAAAGGTGAAGGCAGGCTAGAGAACCATGACTCTTCCTGGAGACAGGGTGTCAGAGCGAGGAGCTACGGGATACACCCAAGACAGGATGCAGGGGAGATACAGAGTGTTGGAGCAGAAAAAGAAATACTAACTCCTGCTGTGGGCACAAAAGGCAGGTGGTACTCAGATTTGAGACACTCAAATCTCGTGCAAATAGATCAAGCATGCCCACATGTGAATACCTTAACTCTCACGTATGTAGAGAGGGTGCACATCCACACTCACTCAAGTGCAGGCATGCACTTACCACAACACAGCTGTGCCAGTGACAGGACTGTCGAGGGTTCCACCTTGCTGGGGCAGTGGCCGTCTCATTTCTGCTATGGAGTTTCATTCTACTGGCTCTCTGGCCCTCAGGCTCTTGGATGGTTCTCCTGCTTCTGCCTCTCACCTCCTTGGGTGCTAGGATCCTAGCTCCCAGCACCGCATCCTGGATTTGAGATGACTTTTAAGGAACCTGGTTGAGTCTCAGGCTTATGTGGCTAACAGCATTTTTACTCACTGAACGATCTTCCTGTCTCCTGTCCCCAATAGCTGACACTAAGACCATCAAACCTTCAAGGCAAAGAGAAAAGGCTGACATTCTCAGGATGACACAGACAAAGGGGAAATCTTAGATTCTGTCCGAGGAAAGAGAAATTATCAGATATCTACAGCATCAGCTACAAATACTGAAAGGAAAAGCCCCATGTCAAGTTAAACCCCCTTCAGACAGTTTCAGGACAGATTGGCAGGTACAACTCTGCACCCTGTGGAAACCCTGTTTGAGAGAAGTTCTGAAGGACACACTTCAGCAGATAGAAAATTAAACCCCAAAGAAAGCAGTAGGACACAAGAAACAGATGCAATAAAGAAACCTTTACGCCCCCGAGCGACTCAAGATCGCCAGCCTGTTTTAAAGAAAGAGAAACCGACAACGTAGGAGAGGTTCTGGGATAGCTTTTAATGGCCAGCCGCAGACAACACGGACTCACCTAAGGAGAGTCGTTTTTCTAGACTCTGAATTAACCAAGGCCATGTTAATTCATTTCACTCCAAGGTAGGTGAGGCACATGGCAAATCAGCTGCTCATCTGCTCTACCTGCCCTGCCTTCTTTTTACCCCCCAGTTTTATAATAGAATTCAGGTGTGTGTGTGTGTGTGTGTGTGTTATCTTTGCATATGTGTTTGTGTGTGGTTTCTCTCTGTGTGGTGTCTTTGTGTATGTACATGTTTGTGTGTGGTGTCTTTGTGCGTCTTTGTGTGTGTGTGTGGTGTCTTT
>JADRCH010000164.1:2972903-2989807 GCA_019843965.1 Rhynchomys soricoides
AAGAAGAAGAAGAAGAAGAAGAAGAAGAAGAAGAAGAAGAAGAAGAAAAAGGAGAAGAAAGTTACCATCCAAGGAAAAAGACCTGAGGAGGAGCCAGTCTGCAGTCACAGGGATCTCCCACGGGGCTCGGAGAGAATACACTGTGCGCTCCCGTTTCCCACCTATCATTCTGACTTCAACACCACAGCCGGCGAACCTCAGGAGTCTCAAGAAGGGAAGGAGCTGGCCAGGGGGCCGTGAGAGGCAGAAACATGGCCAGTTATAAAGTCAAAGGGCAGCAAGGTCATGCAGGAAGATCCCCACCAGACACTGGAAAGATTTCTGGCAGTTGTGGACTGTGGCCATAATTTGGGAGTATCATTTTCCCTGTGTTAACTTCCAGCAGTGTCTCATACACCCCACATCTCCAAGGCCTCTCACCAGCTCATGGAGGCTTAGGAGAGGGCGCCTAAAGTTTGAGGCTGCCCCCCAATCAGCTGTGACCTTTGTAGGACACACCTGAAGTGATTGCCAAGGCCCCAAGAGCAGATAGCCTTTCCTTTTCCTGGAAGCTTCCATGAGTTTCTGGGTATGGCTGAAGGGAGAGGGGATAACAGGCATGCTGCTATCTGGAGCCCTCTGCTCTCATCCCTCCTTCAGGAAAGATCTCCTCTCCATTCAAATTCCAGTGGTCCCATCCCCCCCCCCTCACCATTATGAACCACTGCAAATGAGTTGGTGCCTGACAAATCTAGAGCCACACGTAGGCCATCAGTACCTTTGCCTCATTCGTGGAGAGAAGATAAGGTGGGTGTGATGGGCCTGTAGATCCTTCCTGCTTGCTGCTGGTGTGATAAGCCATATGGGATGTGAGTGTTAGTGGAGAGGCACACTCGGCGTAACTGAGATGAGAGAGCATCCTTCATCATGCAGGGAGGCAGGCTTCAAACATTGAAGCCAGCACATGTGTCTCCTGGACAGCCTGAGCCCTGGAGCTCCCTGGTTGTATGACACTATTTCCTGGGAGATGTGAATGGGTGTCTGTTTGCTGACGATAGGGAATGAACAACAGACCAAGAAAAAAAATGCTACAAAACTGGTGTCTTGGGACACCAGTGAGTTGACAGAGGCTACTAACAGGAATACAGGTCAGGGGTATAGAGCAAGAACATGCACAACTGCACCTACAAAATCCTCATGGTGACTGCTCTTAAAACTGGAAACCTACTGGTGGGTCAATGCCCAACTTGCTGCAGCTTCACAAGGTAGAGCTCAGCAGACAGCACAGCTCCTGTGCTCTTCCTCCTTCCAGTGCAGCTGCTCTGAGTCCTTGGAAGGACTTATGTGGTATAGATGAAGGGCCATGTGCATCTGGTCAGTTTCAGGGACTTCCTGAGACTTACAGAGCTTCTGTGATGGTTTGAATATGCTTGGGTCAGGGAGTGGCACTATCAGGAGGTGTGACCTTGTTGGAGTAGATGTGTCACTGTGGGGGTGGTTTATAAGACCCTCATCCTAGCTGCCTAGAAGCCAGAATTCTGCTAGTGGCCTTCAGATGAAGATGTAGAACTCTCAGCTCTTCCTGCATCAAACCTGCCTGGATGCTGCCATGTTCCCACCTTGATGATAATGGACTGAACCTCTGAACCTGTAAGCCAGTCCCAATTAAATGTTGTCCTTTATAAGACTTGTCTTGGTCATGGTGTCTGCTCACAGCAGTAAAACCCTAACTAAGACAGCTTCCCTCCAGGATGGAATATTTTAGCTCTGAGGAAATTGCTACTGAACACCCCCTTATTCTGGAGAAATCTATCAAGTGTTGAAAGGAACCAGGATGTCCATGCCTCAAGGGGTGGGAGAAGAGAGGAAGCAATGCTTTCTTATTTCAGTGTTTCCCTCAAAATGTGTCCTGAGAAAACCTAACACTTCCCAGGGTGGGGAAGGTGATCAGGAGCCTGGAGAGAGTGCCACATGAAGGCGGTTGAGGGGGATGGACAACCTCTCTCACCACAGCCACTATGGCCCCTTAAGTCCCTTGATCCTTGCTTTCAGGGAGGGGTGGTACTTGGGTTTTCAGGCAGCCCAACACTTCGGGATCCTAGCCCTGCTTGCTCTCTATGATGCCGTGAACAGCTCTTACACCTCCCTGGCAATGCTTCCCGTCATGATGCCTCCAGATGGAGAAAGCAAAAGTGTCTCCAGGAGGAAAGTACCTGTTCAAGAGGGCAAAGCCTTGCAGGCCCCTCAGAGGGCCGCACACGCCTGTAACTGCCGGGCACGCATATCTTTCCCCCTCTCAACTCTGTGGTGAGTGATGTGAGCACAGATCCCTCCCCGATTCCTCTCCTGCACCCCCTCCCTTCACCCCTCCCCAAATCCTTTCCCACACCCCTTCACAGTGGTATCTTGGCTGTGTGGTATAGCCATGGGGAAGGTAAAGTGATGGAGACCTTTGAAAACTGTCTGAAGCCAGGAGCTGAAGCACAAATTATCATTATTACTGACACTGCTGCTAATCCTCCCACGAGGGGGTGTGTTGCCAGGAGCCCTGTACAGAGAACAGAACTCACAGGTGTGATTAGCTAAATATAGCCCAGGACACAAACGGCTGAGGCTTTGAGCCTTGCCCAGCTTTGACAGAGGATGAGCCAGCACCTCTGTGTATCTTTTGATTTCCTTCCCTTGGAGGCCTAAGGAGTCGCAAGAGAATTACTTTGAGACAAGGATCTTCAATGTTTGCATGACACACAGTTCCATAGGCTGTAAAATCATGCTTTGGTACATTTCTTTTGAAATATGGAGCTTTGATTTAAGGGAGAGGAGACTTTTTATGCCTTGCTGTTCAAGGCAAGAGCAGAATGGCCCTGTCGTGTGGCATCTCGGTGGGGACTGTCCATGATCCCTGCTCTCATTCCTTGACCCCAAAACCCTTTGTTTTGCAGAACGCACAGAGACCATGGGAGACTTAAAGATGGGTCAGGTGGGGCTGCCATAACGCAAGGCCACCAACTTTACTATATAAACAACTCATTGTCCTTACTCTGACTGCTGGCAGAATTGGATCTCTCAAGTCTCTTTCTTCCCCATGTCCTGATCCATTCTTATAAGGACCTCAGTCACACAGGATCAGGGTCAAATGACCTCATATGACCTGGATGGCTTCTTCAAGTACATTGTTTCCAAAAAACATAAAGCCGTCCTTGGGTACTGGGGGTTACAGCTTCAGAAAATGGATTTGCTGGAGGGAGCACACCTGAAGTCAGACGGCCTAAGTCCCAGTTCTGGGTTCTGAGCAGTGGCTTGTTGGATGATCAGGGGCAGCTGATTGGAAACATGATGAGCTCTTGGCTTAGCTCCTTGTCTTTGCTACTGTGATGAGGATTGCTCTTAAGTAGGCCATGCAGATGGAGGGGCATGGCTGCGCTCTGGAGCCACACCCATTCCTTAGGAGGACAAAGGTGTTAGTGGGAAGAGAAGCCCACCCATGAAAGAGCCCAGCTAAGAAGTAAGGTGGTTCTTACTGAGTTCTTAGCAGTAGACAAAAAGCTTTCTTTGGCAAAGAAATCAGCCAGTGATCCTGCGACATTGAAAGGAAGGCAACTGAGGCACCATGACATCCACCGCCTCTTAGATAAGGGTCTGTTCAAGAGTGTATTGTGGAAGCACATGAACACACATGTGCACATATGTTTGCACATGTGTGCATCACCTTGCACGTGCCTATGTGCATACCTGTGGTGTGTGTGCACCTGAGCTGTCTCCTGGACACATCCAGCTCCATCTCTCAGAGAGTCCAACTCTGGTGCAGCCCAGAAACCTACTTCCTCCAGGCAGACAACACAGAGAAGCATTAAAATGTAATTTTAATGACACTCTTTGATGAACGGTCCCCACTGAGCCAGGAGTACCAGGCTGGAAGTTCAGGAGACATCAGTAGCAAAGCCTGGTCAGTTACCCCAACTACCATCAGCTCCAGGCAGCCAATTAAGCTCATCTGTAAGGGAGGAGGCAACAGCGTAAGCTTCTGTGGTCTCGGTTTTGATCATTTTTTTCCACCATTAACAGGCAGGGTCATTTGTCCCATAATTAAGACTCTCACAGCCAACAAGACTTTACTATTACATTTAACTATCATTGATGGACAAACACCGGGCTCTCTCTCCCCACCGCCCACTGCCGGTTTCTTGTCTTCTATGGCAACAGTTCAAGTGTGACGTTCTGGTTCCTTCTGCCTCATTAAACTCCGAGTCCTTGTAAATCATGGCTTTTGGCTTTCACAAACTGCTGAAGGAAGAAAGGGGGCCATGTGAGACTTCTGGCCACCTGGGGGAAGTGACCAAAAGTAGCCAGTTGTTTACAGGCAAAATAACACATTTAGACTCTGCTAAACGATCAGTTACTTCCACAAGCCCATTAGAGGCTTACATTTTTACTAATTGAAAATGCGTTTGCTACAGGTAACCTATCAGCTGTCTCAGAGTGACCCAGCAAGCTGTAGATGCTGGTTGTTGACCCTGGTGGTTGAGGGGCAAGGACCCACACAGCATCGAAAGGGTGGACTGTTACAAACAAGGATGTTACAGCTTTGGTAGAATGGAAGCTCAGACGAATCACCCTTCAGAAGAGTTTTATTGGAGGTGGTTGCAGAGTCACGGCCCCAGGCAGCTGGGATACAGCACTGAAGGGGGAAAGAGAGCCTACAGGTCCAGAGCTTCATTAAGAGAAAAGCCATCACATTGTGATGTGTGTCCTGAAGAGAGAGACAGGCTCTTTACGTCCAGAATACTAAGAGTTGGAACACCATGCATAGACAAGCTGACAGGGTCTGGAAGGGAGAGACAAGCCCATCATTCAGTTGTAAAGAACAAAAGTGCATGTGTGTTGTGTGTATGTGTGTGGGGGGTTGCTCTTATAGATTTTCAAGGTCAGAGAAGTAAACTTCATACCATGCGACCTAGCCCACATGCTAGAATCCAGGAAGGTACCAATAAGACTTGCTATAACTCAAAGCTGCCTTGGATCTGGGCAGGGGAGGGGCAAGCCTTCAGCTGTAGGGTGGAAGGAAGGGGTGCTCATCTTGGCAGGAGCTTCCAGCTAGCAGCATATATTGCTTATCAAGTCTAGAGAGAGCTGCTGGCTTCAGAGGGTCATGGCCTGATTTCTGGATCAGTAGGAAAAGTTAGAAGAAAGAGAGGAGAGAGAGAGAGAGAGAGAGAGAGAGAGAGAGAGAGAGAGAGCGCTGAAGATCATGCCACAGATCATTATCTATCTCAGGAAGAATCTAGTCAGCTTGCCTTTCTAGTGCAATGAAAGTGGAGAATCATATGCCAACCTTCGTTAGTTAGATATTACCCACATTCCCCTCTCTCTGCTCCAGCAGCTGACCCTCAGCCTCGATGTGAGCTCCACACATTGCCTCTATCTCCTTAGAACTTGTCTGAGATGAGAGCTAGCTCCTCCTGTGCCCACCACACCCTCACGGCTGGAGGTGGGCTCAAAGAGTAAGCACACAGGAGAAGGCCAGACGGCCCTGCAGTCACCTCCAGGGGCAAGCTCTCTACCCAGAGCTAGTTAGCTTTGGTTGTTAAAAGGTCAGCCTTCCAAGGACAGAGGCAGACAGTCATGGCCCTGAGGTGGGGACTGGAGAGGCAGAAAGGGGTGCTGAGGAATTCCTCTGGACAGGGCATCATGGGAAAAGAGAAGAGGCCAAATCCCCACAAAGCATCCACGTCTTCACCTCAAGAGGGAGCAATAGAGTCACCTCAAAGGGATGCTTGATGCTTAAATAAGATTCCGCTGAGGGAACAGCCAGTACGGGGTGTGGGTGGTGTGTCGTGAGGAATCAACAGAGGCTTTTCTTCAGGCAGGATGCTCGCCGACACTAATGGGAGGGAGAACTAACCAGAAACTTATTAGTTCCCAGATTTAGGGGCTCCACTGTGGGTCTAAGATGCCCCCTAGAACACTGGACTCCTGATTCAGAGACCCTATGATCTCTTGGAGATGCGTGCTGACTGTGTTTTTGATTACCAGGCTAAACTTTGGGTTTGTGAAGACAACATTTACATTCTGTGACAAAACCCTCACCAAAGCATAAATCTTTATTACGCGGTGCTGGCGGGATCTACCGGAGACTCATCCACCATGTTTTTGAGTTTTAAATCAGGTAATGGGGTGCAGAGATGGATAGCTGTGATCTGTGCTCCCTTCCCAGCATTGAAAAAAAAGATCTAAAATATTACTACACTTAAACAGCCTCTCTGGAAACTCTAGAGTCTGCTGGCACATGGCTGCTCACTACGGGGAACTCCAAACTGCTGCCTGTCACCAGCTGCCATGAGACAAAGCTGTGGGGATGGGTCCCGGAACTGTTAGAGAATTGGGGGCCTGACTTTGTCATCTTCTCGGCCATAACTGACTTAGTCCTCCCTTACTGGAGAGTCCTTGTAAGTGCCCAAATCCCACCTCTGCTCTGCCACTCAAGTAAGAGTATGACCTTTGCACTCCCAGAAAAGCAATGTGGATTCATGGGGGTGTGGTATGAATCTCCAGCAGGCTGGTGGGAGGAGGATGTTTGTGTGCCCATTACTTTGGTGTAAAGACTGACACTATGGAGAACGTCTAAAAAGCAGAGTCATAAGAGATGCTTACCAGCATCCTTGCCAGTGTACTGTGACTGCTCTCAGTCACCCTGGACTATGTCTTTCTCAGCACACTCTGCTTGGAAGAACGCCCAGTTCCTTGTCGAAGATATTCTGTGAGTGTGTGCCTTTTAGAAGCTCCTCATGTAGCAACAAGACGAAGGGGAGGCTGAAGGATGTCTGTCTGTTGGTGCCATTCAATGGAAAGAGGATTCACAGTGATAGAAATGCTCGGGATGCTCCTTGATTCTCTAGAATGGGGTGCTGCTGTGCTGCCCTTGGCTCCTGGGAGGACAGGAGAAGCTTAAGATTTAAGAAATGAGTGTCTTAGTTTGGTTTCTGTTGCTGTGATAAAATGCCCCAACAAACGCAAGTTCTGGAAGGAAGGGTTTACTCAGCTCAGGGTTCAAGGGTTCATAGTCCATCAGGCAGGGAAGACCTAACAGCAGGGGCAGGAAGCAGAGAGTCATTGTACCCACAGTGAGGGAGGAGAAAGGTAGAAAGGCGGATGCTGGTGCTTGATTCTCTCTCTCTCTCTCTCTCTCTCTCTCTCTCTCTCTCTCTCTCACACACACACACACACACACACACACACACAGCAGTTGAGGCTTTATAAGAGAAAATATGGAATTATGGAATAATTTTTAAGAAAATATTTGAAATTTGTCACCCAAGATGACCAATCACCATTGGCATCTCCTATTTCCTCTGAACCTGTGTCTAAGACTTTCCACAGTGACCTTCATGCCACCCTTGCCATTCAAGAGCCCACCTTTCTCTGGGCATCATGTGGTAGCATGTGTGTGTGTGTGTATGTGTGTGTGTGTGTGTATGTGTGTGTGTGTGTGTGTGTGTGTGTGTACATGTGTGTATGTGGAGGCCAAAGGTCAACCTCAGATTGTTTCTTGGGGTTTTTGGCTTCCTTGTCTACATCTTTGGCCTGTGTATACTTTAGGACTCTAGGCTCTGCCCATTGGTCAATATATTCCAGCAGATTATTTTTTCTCAAGATAAGCTACCTTGCTGGGAGGTGTTCCCTAAAGACACTACAACTTGATGTTGCAGCACCAACACTGGTGCAGTGTGTGGGGTAGGGGTCTCTGCTGACCTGCTGCGGTCATATTGGCTTTCAGTAGCAGGGGAGCTCTGTGGGCTTCTTACCATCCACACATCCAGGGAAGCTCAGAGGCAGCATGGCAGCTCTGCCCTCCTGATTTCCAAACCAGACCTCTGCCAACATGATAAACTTCCCTCCATCTGGCAAAACGTGAGCAGATTTTCCCTGAGATGCTGGCTCTCTGCTGCCAAATGGCTTCGAGCTGTTCAAGATGGGAAACTCACAGAACCAGAGAGCAGAGGCGATGTTCCGAAGAGAGCTGTCTTTCTTTTTGACAACTGTTGTGGCCAAATGAAGGCAGCTGCACTTATCTTTGGCTCCAGGGAACGGGAGGGAGAAAAGGCCTCCGACAACTGATGCCTTTGGTTTTTCCAACCAGAAGCAGAAGTCCCGTCTAGACTCAGGAAACAAATTTACAGGGATCATTTGTCCAGATGGGGAGAGAAGGCTGGAATTAGGAGACAGCACAGTTGCCCTCCTGAAGCCCTGGACTTGGGGGAAGGAGTCTCTTCTTGGTTTAAATGTACTTTCTTAAGGGTAACTTGCCAACCACTCCACTAGTACAGTCAGTCTTAGAAAGCATGGGAGACTTCCTCCAAGAGCATTTCTTGGGAATCCCACAAGAGGATCCCATGGATAGTATATTCTGTGCTGGAATCTAAGCACAGACCACTCCACCACTGGACACATCAGCACATTAAAAGACTTTGCAAGTCCCTTAGGCCAAAGAAGTTCCATCAGTCCAGTGACTGCCAAAAGGCTGGGCCCCTGAATTTCTCTTCACTCTGTGTCTGTGAGAAGCTGTGAAGCTTGTCTTCTGTAAAAGAGACTCTACTGGAAAGAAGCTAGCTGGGCTCTAGAACCTCATGGCCCATCTGTGCATTTCCTTATGAGCTCAATCCTAGCAGGGACTTTGCTGAGCCAATCAATGCTCCCCACAACATATCTGCTCCCTACCATGAGCCTCTACCTTACCCCCTACCCCTGATGAGGAAGGATCCCCCAGCCAATCTTTCAGCAAAAACCCACGTAGCCTACATCACAGTTTTCAGAACCCTCTTGACATGGAGGTATGTTCGCAGTCATTTTCCTCCCATGTCTGTCTGCCCATGGCAAGTGAGGTCTCCTTGCCCCACGGTGTTTGCAATTGAGTTCAAGATCCACCACCCACACACGAGTCCACTCTGAGTCTGTTCCAGTCCTCCCACCCCCCAGCCCCCGACACTTGTCTCAGTGTTTTTAGGAGCTTCCTTAGGTAGGTTATCCCTAACTCTTCTCCTTTGAAAGATCAAAAGGAAGACCTGGCTAAGTTGGGTTCTCTTCTTAAGAGAACTAGGGCCCTGAGCTTCGGAGACACTTCTTAACGCGGCTGAGCCCACACACCCAGGCAGGCCAGAGCACAGGAGCAGTGTATCCTTTCCTATTACAGCTGGCCTACAACATCCGCCCCTGAGCGCTCCAAGAGCTCAGAGAGAAGCCCCAGCTCTTATGACTATGTTACTCTCCTCTGGTCTGTCTGGGTTGCATTTTATGAACAACTGCTCTCTCCAGCCTCAGTTCACTCTAGAAAAACTACATTGTGCAAAACAGGGGGTTCCAGGTTCTTGCCCCTGGGCTGTTGTTGAAAAGAAAAAATAGGAACTGGGGCAGAGAGCTCTGACGAAAAGTCATGGAACCCTTCTGGGAAACTAATAAGGGGTAGCATCTTGTCTGGTCCCCCACTATGTCCCTGCCAGTGAGCCCAGCAATGACAGAGGACCGAAGACATTCACCACAAACTGGAACAGTCAGGAGTGCCCATAATCCTCCAAATTTAGCATTCCTGGAGGGAGGGAGGCTCCCAAGACTCAGGAAGTAAAGGAACCAAACAAGTCTCAGGAAGTAAAAGAAACATGCAAGTTTCAGGAAATGAATGAAACTCACAAGGCTCAGGAAACTCCTAGAAGTTACAAGACTCAGGAGGCCCTGTCCAAGGTTGTACAAGTTGCAACAATTGCTGGGCAGAGAAGACTCTTCCACCAGCTCATATTGCAGGCAGCTCCAAGTTCTGGGGATGGTTTTCAGTGATACATTAGCCTTTAAGTCATCCATGGACCTGTAAGTAACCCTTATGCTTACTCTTATCAGTAAATAAATTCACTCATTCACTAATTTAGAGTTAGGCTTAACTGTCTCTTTAGCCTGTCATTGTTCTTGATAAACAGACATGTATTCACATCTCCTCTGGAAAAGTCACACAGCACCACCCAAGGACTAGAATCTGTCACTACCTTCCAGTCACCCAGGAAGCAAGCACAGAGACTCCGATAAGGCTTCTCAGGATATCAATAGGAAGGCCTTCTGCAGGCTCAGGCAGTCTCTTGTGGGATCTTAAATCTCCTGCAGAATGGAGTTAGTAAGACCATAATAACCCAGGGACGTTTCCCAGAAATGGCTCTCTGAAACTAGCTGCAGCATGCTACTAATAAAGAGAGCAGTCTACAAAGTGCTATCAGTTCTAATTGATAATTGGATTTTTTGTGTGTGTGTTGCCCTAAGTAAAGTTAAGCTTCAGATATTGTATTTAAATTTCTACTTTAAATGTCTGAGGAAGCCCAGCCAGGCTCTTTCATTAGAGACAAGGAGACAGAGGGAGAGACAGAGATAGCAAAAGGAAAGGAATGGAGAGAGGGAGGTTTGCATAATATCCACTGGAGATAAGACCAGAGGGTAGTGCACCATCCAAGCATTTGCATCCCAGGCTCTGGGAGCATTTCCATCCCCCAGGCTCCTCTGAATCACATCTCTAACTTGAATTGGCACTTGCTTGGCACTCTAGTTTCTAAATGTTGGCCAAGCTAGGCCCTGTCTGTGAGGCAGGTTCAAGCTGGCACCCCTGGGTTTTGGTGTGTGGTTTGAGAAGCATCTTCTGCTGGAATATGTCACTGACAGCCATCCAGGTGAGCTTTCTGCAAGTAAGCACAGAGTTAGAATCACTGTCCTGAGCCCACAGAGGTCTGGAGGCCCTGGGCTGGGAAGGACGGGTCAGTGAGCAGTGCTGAGGAGGAGGAGCTGGCAGTGACTTAATGGCAGCATTGTTGATTGTCAGAGCCTGCCAGAATTGATAAGCCTTATGGAGAAGCCAACAGCTGCCCTCCTTCTTGCAGTTGGGGCAGGCACAGGGTGCTTATCTTTCTCTCACAGACCAGGAATGGGGAGCAATAAAGAGAAGATCACCAGATCGGATGCCTGCAGTGAGACTCAGTCTCCATCTTCTGCCTCCTTGTATGGTACAGTCTCCATTCATGAGGCTAGACCAGCAAGACTCAGTTCACCATAAGATATTCTCACCAAAACTCAGGATGGAACCAGTCTAGGGGCTGAGTGAGGCCATTCTAGGGAATATCTCACTCAAAGTTGATGACTCTGCTGAGGGAGTACTCAACAGTACAAGGTGTAACTCCAAAGGTCATAGCCTGGCTGGGAAGGCCTAAAGGGAGAAAGGGCAGAACCCTCAGTGTGCACAGATGAACTGTAAATAGATACACTGTGGTCACCATCTTGGCATGGCTGCTGTTGTGTGGAGCACCCTTGCCCTCAGGGATGGGAGTGTGCATGTGCATGCGTGTACATGTATGTGTGTGCATTTGAGTGTACGTGTGTGAGTATGCGTGTACAGGCACATGCATGTAGGTATATGCACACATGCATATGTACATGTGGTGGGAGTTATAGATATGCACATATATGTGTCATAAGGAGCAGCTGTGTGTTAGGTGTCATGTGGATACACACATGTGTGTTATGAGGAGTTTGCAGTGTGGTGAGTATGCCCATGCAAATTGTATTATATATTTACATGTATACTCGGTAAGTATGTGAACGTGAACAATGAGGAGATGCATATGTGTGTATCGTGGGGCTGAGTGTGATGAGGATCTTGTGCATGCATGCATGATTGTAATAATGCATGCCTGATTGTATACACATGTGTGTACACATGTGTGTGCATGTGTGTGATACGAGACAGTTTTGTGAGGGCATATGGAGGAATTCTGGTGAGCATGATGGGGATTTGTGTGTACACATGCAGTGTGGAATTCTGTGTGTAATGAGGAGGGGAGAGAGAGGGAGGGAGTGATGGGAGTTATGTCATGAGCATGCTCACATACTTAGGGTAGAGTAATTGCAAGTGCTCTGCATGTGTGCACCTATGCATGAGTTGGGAGACATGTGTGTGTGTTCGTGTGTGTGTGTGTGTGTGTGTGTGTGCCTGGAAAGATAGAGGTACAGACACAATGCCTATGATGATTAATCTTCATTGTTAATTTGACTGGATCACTGTGGAACACACTCACGTGTGTCCATAGGATACTTACTGAAGTCCTACGGTAGGAGGAGGGTTCCCTGAATGTTGGCAACATCTTTCCACAAGCTGAGGTCCTGAGTGGATGAAAAGAGAAATCAGCTGGGCGGTGGTGGTGGCGGGGGCGGCGGCAGCAGCAGTGGCAGCGGCGGCAGCAGCAGCATCTGTCTCTCTTGTCTTCCTCACTATGGTGGGACCAATTGCCTCCCCACCAAGATGGACTGTGCTCCCTAAACCACAAGACAAGACAAATCTCCTCTCTTGAGTTGCCTTTGTCAGACCTTTTGTCAGAACGACCAGAAGAGTAACTAACAGTAACTAAGTAGCTAAGTAACTCAGTAACTAAGGCTGACTGTAGGGGTAGGATGCCCCTGACTGTTGGGAGACCGTTTTCCTACAGCACGGTGCCAGCCACAGGTCTGGGTTTAGAGATGTCTCCACTGACTATGATGGGAGCTTCCTCATGTCAGCGGGTGGAGGGTCCTTAGAGAGGCAGCTCACCGAACAGTCTGGCATCCCTGGTCAGAGAGAGGAATGCAAACACCAGCCACGCTGCTCCCATCGTCCCCCACCCTGTTCCAGCAGTACCATGAGTTCTGCAAATTTGCCAAATTGCTACAAATCAACCCATAATCACTTCTGTTTGCATTCCCAATTACGGGGGACATGAATTTTCCCTAGTAAACAATCCATCAGCTCTGAGTTCCCTAGAGAAACATTGCTGAGTTCCAACATCACCTCCAGACAGACACAGGCCAGGGCAGGAGAGGAGTGGGCTGTGCCCTGCCAGACTGGGAGTGTCCGTGGAGCCAGCCTCCAACACTCACGGTGGTAGGCATGACCCTGCAATGTCTCTGTTCTCTTTGCTACTTTGACATCTAAACACAGAGAGAAGTGATATCCCAAGTGTGCAGATGACACCAAGACCATGTCCTACTGAATCTCCTTGCTCATGGTCATCCCTACCCCCTGCCCTCCTGACTGTTTTCTCCAGCCTGGTTGAAGGCACTCTTCAGGATGCACTGATGGTTTTATTCAACATTGGCTCCTTGGGGTTAAGAAACACCACAGTCTAGATGCAAAGCTAACAGAAAAATGGTCACCGCCCTGGAAGCCAAAATCCAAGGTCAGGGACTGGTTGTTTCTTCTGGTGTCCAAAGAGAGTCCACCCCACGTCTCTCTCACCTTCAAGTATCTGGTAGCTTGCATCTCTTGGCTTGTCAGACCTGAGTGCTTTGACTTGGATCTGATCTCCAAAAGATTCCCTCCCCACAAGGACCCTGGAGGTCCTCTGTGCCCAGATGCACCTGGTAATCTGACTTCTGAGGCTTCCATGTTGCCCTAGTTAGGGGTCTCTACTGCTGCGAGGAGATACCAGGACCAAAAGTAAGGTAGGAAGAAGAGGTTTATTCAGCTTACACTTCCACACTGCAGTCTGTCACCAAAAGAAGTCAGGGCAGGAACTCAAGCAAGGCAGGAACCTGGAGGCAGGAGCTGATGCAGAGGCCATGGAGGGGTGTTGCTTACTGGCTTGTTCCTCATGGCTTACTCAGTCTGCTTTCTTATAAAACTCAGGACCACCATCCCAGGGACAGCTCCACCCACAATGAGCTGAGCCCTTGCCCACCAATCACTAATTAAGAAAATGACCTACAGCCTGATCTTACTGAGGCATTTTCCCAGTTGATGATCCCCCCTTTCAGATGACTTTAGCTTCTATCAAGTTGATGTAAGAGTGTCCAGCAGGCATGACTGTACCATCCTGTGGCCACTGTGTGGCATTCTGCCTGCTGAGAATCATCTGGACACTACAGGGTGGGATCCGTCAGCCTATAGTTCCAAGTCTACTTCTGGAAGACTCCCTGGGGCTGGCTGTTTTACCAAACACATATCCACATCCCGGGTGCTTCCTCTACAGACAGGGACACAGCCCTAGTTAAGATGTCCCAGAGGTAGCTCTGGGCACACAGTCTGTTTAAGTCAATGTGTTATCTGAATATCCCGCCTGCTCCTAAGATTTCAGTGTCTCCTTTCCTATCTACTTTTTATAATACAGGTGTGTGTGTGTGTGTGTGTGTGTGTGTGTGTGTGTGTGTGTGCAGGCATGTTAATGGGTCATGTCTCTGTGTGTGGTGGCCAGAGAACACTCCCTGGTGTCATCATCATTGGAAACACTGTACTTCTTTTGAGCCAGGGTCTCTCATTGGCCTGGCACTCACCAATCAGGCTAGACTGGCCACTAAGCCCCAGGGATCCTGTTTCTGACTTTTCAGAATTCTGGGCACCCTCATAAGCCCTGTGCCCAGAATTCTTAAGTGAATTCTTGATATGAATCTCAGGTCTTTGCCATTGCTTTGCCCAACCGAGTCATTCTATCTTTGGTCTCCTCCTTTATTAGAGACAGACAGTCTGTAGTTCCCCACCAAGAGCCTGGTAAGCCAGGTGTCTCTTCTCTGTGCCCTTGGATGCCTCTTGGGGGTCAGCACTCTGCTGAAACCTAAGGAACCCCAACGTCAGGTTGCCCTCCCTCTCTCTGAGCCCCAAGAATAGGCACAGGCTCTGTCCCTAGGACTAGCGGAGTCTTCTACCTGGCAGAGACTGAGGGCGTGGCTGCCAATCCTGGGAAAGCTCCTCCCACAGCTTTCCTCTCTTTGAGCCACACCCTACCCCCTGCCCTGTCAGGTATGGCTTGATGGATGCGCACGCAGGACTGGTGACCCCAGCAGCGGCTCCTCAGAGTCATGTTCCTGTCACACTAACGAGGGAGAGAAATATGTATGCGGCAGAAGCTCCGCTAATGGTGTCCGCGGATCAGCCGCTGTAAATGGACCTGCTTGCCTCTGCTTATTCTATTTACTCAAAAAAATCCTCCTTAAAAAATTAAGATTTGGTGGGAATTTGTCAAAAGGTCATTACCTGCCGACGTTCCACCGGCCGCCTCTCTGGGCACACTTGCGCATAATTAATCAGCAGCGTGGTTCTCACAGTCCCAGAGTAAAAGTTAAAACCTGTTTTACTGCGCCCCATATTTTATGCTGGGCATCACTGTCAGGCAGGTTTCAGGGAGACAGGTATTTGCATGTGGTGCCAAGCTGGAGTTTCCATAGCAACAGGCTTTTTCCTGTCTCTCCCTGAACTCCTAGAATGAGCTTCATCTCACTTTCCTGCTCACCCAAAACATTGTGGGTAGGAGACTCTGTGAGTGGCTACCGGAGCCTTCCAGGAACTGTGGCTGCTCCGTTCCCAGGCCTGTCTGTAGATCAGTCACCAGCAGCAACAGCAGCATATCATCATCACCACCGCCATCACCAGCACCTCCACCAGCACCATCACCACCATCCTCACCAATGTGACCATCAGCAACAATAATATCACTGTTCTATGGTCACAGATTTGAACTAAGCAAAGAACAAGGCAAAGAAAGGAAGAGACATAGAACAGACAGAAAGGGGGAAGAACCGGGGTCTTGGTTCTTTCCCCCGCTAGACAGAGAGAGCCGCCTTCTCTTCACTTTTCTCTCGAGTGACCGGGCCTCCTAGGCTGCTGGAGGGAGCACCCGAGGAAGGGGTTGGTGTGTGAGCTGGCGGGAGCTGTCTGCACAGGGGATGACACCGGGGCAGTGATTTTCTGAAAAGGACAGCATTGGGAGGATGGAGAGAAGAGTGAGGGCCGAACCTCACATGTCGGATATGCCAACGAGGCATGACCCCCAGGGCTCCCTGGAAGTCAATCCCTCCACACCCCAGCCCGTCAGAGATGCGTGATGATGGCCCAGCTTGGCCACGGAGATTTCTAACCATAAGGCTTTGCGTCTGGACAGGAGTGGCAAGCTACGGCCAGCCACGGACACAGAGGGGTTCTGCTCTAGAGCGCCGTCACTTCTGATCTGGGACACGTTAGACAAGCGAAGAGCAAATGGGAGAGAGAACTGGGGAGATCTCTCTCTAATCTTGGGAGGAAATGGCTGGGAATAAATGTGTTTTAGAATCTCTGAACCTCAGCAGCCATGAGCCGTTCCTAGTGACTGCAGAACGATTCGGTGAGCAGAGGGTAATGACATCGCGGTCGCACATGAGGCAGTGCATCTGAGGGGGTGAAGAGAGAGGCCCTTCCCCTCGCAAACGTGCCTCCAGGGGCACCCACCAAGCCTCATGGTCGCTGGAGGCTGCCTGGCATGGAGAATTCACCCTTAACTGAAGAGGAGACATGCCCAGTGCTTCACAGGGCGCCGTTGGCACCTCAGCATCATCTCCTCTCTGTGGCAAGGAGGTAGTTTGGGATTTGGTCAAGTGCAGAGGTCATGAGGAAGCTATGACGGAGGAATTGAAAACGTAGACACCAGGGTTCCTGGGCTCAGGTCCTGGCTCTGTTGACCGCTGTAGAGGCTGAAGGCACGTGCCCACCTGTGCTTCTCTGTTAGGAAAGCACAGATGATCTTGGTATTCAGGTAGCCTCCTAGAGATGTCGGTGATTGGCTGAGACAGGCTTTGGGACCATTCTGCACAGGACTCAGAATAGAGCCAGTTCCCTTACCCCTGACCCTCAAAGGAAGTGATAGAACACATCAGGCCTGTGGTGCTGATGCAGGGCAGAACTGCTTGACCTGTTGCTTCCACAACCGAGGGGGGGCACACAGGAGATTCAATCCTCCTGGAACATGCCTCCTGAGTCTTGAGGACAGGCTTACAGAGGATCTTGGGCTTCTGCAGGCTTTTGCTGCCTCTTCAGTAGATATCCTCTGAGAAGTATTCTGCCTCACTGGCTAGTTATAGACCTGGCCCAACCCCAGGGAGTACATGCACATAGTGTGTCTGCTCCACAC
>JADRCH010000165.1:0-150000 GCA_019843965.1 Rhynchomys soricoides
CTGGAAAAACCAAAAACAACAACAAAGTGCTTCTGTTTGGTTTTTGGATCCAGAAGGACCCCTCCTGATGCTGTGGATGCCAGGTTGATCTGGAAGGTTCTTTGTGAACCTGAGTCTCTGGGCTCAGGCGAGGGCATCACTATGCCCTTGTATGTGAATGGGAACTTCCCTGAGATGAGCAGCAGACATATCAGCTCCACTCTGCTTGCCAAAGTTCCAGCAGCAGACACTTTCCTTTCCAAAAAAGAAGAGTAGCAGAGAAGCAGGAAGAACTATCCAGAGTGCTGGAGATGGTCCCTAGCTCCACAGCTTTGCAGACTGGCATCCACATACATGCCTGGCAATGCCTCCAAGAGCCTTGGGGCAAACAACTGCCACCCCCAACCCCATTTAAGAATGAGAAAACTGAAGGAAGGAACTGTTCCACAGACAGCCAACAAGCAAGGGGCACAGACAGTCTGGAACTTCCAGGCTTCCAGCTCCTGCCTGGGACTCTGTCCCCTGGCACATCCAGGGACAGGGTCCTCAGTGCTTGCTGAGACTGGCTCAAGATGGGCCCCTGGAGGTGCCTTGTCAAAGGACAGCAAACCTATGCTCAGGCAGCTATGGCCTAGCTAGCTCACATTGAGGGAACCACCACTTAGTGATGTTCTCATGCAGAGTCAAGGTTAATGATACAATCACCTCCTTGAAAGGAAAGCCCAAAAGGACTCCACAGCTCTCATCAGGCAGTTGGCTGGAAAGCAGGGAGCAACCAACTTTGTGCTAGCAGGCAGCTGGTGGTCCAATCTGCTGTGGCCACAGCAAGTGCATGCAGGAAACCTTCACAGTTGTAGTGGTCTGAATGAGTATGCCCTCCCCAAGGCTCAGATGTTCAAATACTTGGTCCCCAGTTAGCAGCATTGTTTAGTACACTTAGGAGGTATGGCCTTGCTGGAGGAAGTATGTCACTGGAGGTGGACTTCAAAGTTTAAAAGCCACAAGCCATTCCCAGTGCACTCTCTCTACTTGCCACTGCAGATAACATAAATGGTTATGAGGAGTAAGGGATGGGGGTACACAGTGAAGATCAAGGGCAGGACACAGAGCAGCGGGATGAAGTGGAAGGGATGGATCACAGGACATATGGATGGATTCTTTGATCTCTAGTGTCTCCTCTGCCTGAGTTTATGGTCCACAACTGAAAGGCTCTGGCCAAGGACTGTATCAGTTATTTTTCTATTGCTGTGACAAAACCCTATGAGCAAGGCAGCTTATAAAAGAAAGAGATTAGTTGGACTTACAGTTCCAGAGGGTGAGAGCCTGTGATGGTGAACAAAGGCCTGTCCACAAGAACAGCTGAGATCTCACATCTCGATCAGCAAGCAGAAGGCAGAGAACACCCTGGGAATGGAACAAGTCATTTGAAACCTCAAATCCTGCCCCAGTGATACACCTCCTCCAGTAAGGCCACACCTCCCAATCCTTCCCAACAGTTTCATCAATTGAAAACCAACTATTCAAACATGAGCCTATGGTGGCCATTCATGCTAACTACCACAAAGAAAATATCAATAACAGTCCCCATTGGCTGAATCTCCATTCTTGCCACACCGTATCCTGTGCTGAGGGGCCTTGAGGGGACATCACGCCTCACAGCAACATTGAGCTAAGGTGCCCAACTCTGGCAAAGTCGCAAATAAGGAAAGAGTCTGAGAGGCTAAGATTCCAGAAGATTCCATCAGATTCCAATGCCAGGAGGACAGTGTATAATTCCATTCACATCTAATGCCACATGTCAGAGCTGTTAGTTGAAGACATCTTCCAAGGTGGCTACTTGATCGCCCAAATAATACATGAGCAGATTTTTCAGTGGGATGCAAGGAGTGAGTCAGCTCACCAGCTCAGACCTGGGGAACAGAGTTTCCTGTCTCTGGATGCATGGATAATGGATTGTCTAGGAAATAATAATGGATCTATAGTATATATAATGGATTATGCCAGGAAAGCCAGCTGCTGTCCCAGGTGCTGCCTCAGCCACAAGGTCCTCAGCCATGCTGTAGTGTAGCTGGCCATTGAACCTCATAGCCCCCAGAACCATACACTGAAGAACCTCCCTGCTCTGTAAGTTACCCAGCCTGTGACCGTGAGTCACAGCCAGGACAGTCACCCCATCCAGCCCTGCCTACATGTTCTATTCTATCCTGTTAAAAGAAAATTAAGCCCTGCCCCACCAGGGTGGCACACATACCCCTTTGATCTCAGCACTTTAGGGGGAAGGAGTAGGGGGGTCTCTGTGAGTTTGAGACCAGTCTGGTCTCCACTGTTTCTCAAGAGCCAGAGCTATGCAGGAAAACCACGTCTATAAAACAAACAAATAAGAATAATAATTAAGCCCTGAAACATGGCAAGAAAAACACAGCTGAGCCTTGATTCCTTTCCGTGGCTTTACCCCCAGTTAGCATGCAGCTCCTTGCTCTCCCCACACACCCACACACCCACATGATGTTTGCTGAGCCCCAGGTAGAACATCAACCTAAGTGGACTGTGCTGGCTCTTGAGTCCCCTTCCTCATGGCCTCATAAGACAAGGACCTCGTCCTGTCCAGCCTGGAACCAGCGTCACCACAGCAGAGTGAACATGCAAGGAATGGGAGCAGTCCCATCCCAACAGCTTGACATTTACCCACGCCCTTTCCATCTTCAGTGATGGCTGAAGCAGGGTTTGCAAACACCTGCCTTTTCTACCCACCCTTGTTTCCTGGCCCCACTGGGCCCCGTGGTACATGAGTGACCCAGACACTGTACATCGTGGGTTTTCTGCCACACAGGAGGCTAGCCCCACATACCCTGTGCCCTTGGTCCAGCTCTGCTCAGTCCCACCAGCACAACTTGGTGAGTACAGTCTCCTCAGTGCTCTAGGCCAGGAAACAGGCCCATCTACATGTGACATGTGACATGATGTTGGCCCAGAGCAGCTCCTCTGGGGGATGGGGAGCAGGAGATGGAGTCACTGCTTGTTGGAAGGCTAGTAGTGGACCCAGGAACACAACCGGGTGTTTTAAAGCTTAGGTTAACATACAGAGTAATGGGTTAGACCGTCTTCACACATGTGTTTGTTATACGTGTGTTTGTTCTCGGTCTGTCCCCTCCCCCACAGCCCTCCCTGTGGCTCTGCACCCTCTGGCTGGCTCCCTTTCTTCCCCCAGACAGTCCTCTCTTCTCATTCCTATAGGCACTGTTCCATCCCTCCCTTAAGAACTCTTTCTTCTTCTCTCATGGTCCCCTCTCTACTTCCATGTAAACACATGCACATATATGTGCGAGCGCGTGCACACACACACACACACACACACACACACACACACAGCAGCAGCAGCAGCAACAACCCATCTGCTTTCTCCTCAGACCTGCACCGATGTGAATGTTCACTGGACATGTGAGAACCCCATTTTCCAGATGGAAAACTGACAACCCCAAAAGCAAACGACAGCTGCCCAAGGTCATGTGAGAGAGAAGAGGTCACTCCCAAAATCTGCACCTTCCAACTCTGGGATCAAGGATAACTTCAGGAATTGGGAAAGGTATCCATAGCTCGGAGGAAGGGGAAAGAGGTAGAAAACCTGTGTGGAACCAGGAAGGAGGTTTTCAGCTTCTCGGAACTTGACTTTGAAGGGGGCTATGGGACCCCAATAGTTACCATTCTAGCTATAAGGTGAACAGTCACACTCTGTGTGGCAGCTGCCACCGTGATGGACAGGTCCCAAAGCATCATGGCCAGGGGACCACAGACTGAGACCTCCAAACGCAGAGGTGAAAGCCATGTGTTTATAAGGCCCTTGTCCCAGGCTGGGGGACAGTGTGACCCAGCGAGGACGCTGACTCAGAGGTGAGGGACTGGGCAAGACAGCTCCCTCCATAGCTTGCCCATATTCACTCAGCCGGTGCTGATGAGACTGGAGATAGCAGGAGTCTTGTCTTCTCATCTTCTCTGAAGGAACACAGATGTGGACTCACACAGGCCCAGCAAGCCCACGTGCATTCCCTACTATGGACGTTTCACACAACACACATTAACCTTGGCCACTGAAGCCCAGAGACAGTTAAGTGCCGTGGATCTCTTTGAGCTGGGAGCAGAGTCTGCTGGGGTTGCGGAGGATGACGAACGGTTCTGGCTCCTCAGATTTGTGACTTGAAGTTGAGTCTCGAAATCCTGTCTGCCTCTACACATGCACAAAAAAAAAAAAAAAAAAAAAGTGAGGCTTCCCCCTCCCCCAATCCCTAGTAGTGTCCGGCCCCAGAGTTGTCACACTGCCCTGGAGCCACATCTTAGAACTCTCAAAATAAGACCTGGCCCCAACACCCTGGAGGAGACACGCCCACATACGAACAGTGGCAGATCTAGGGCGTGAAATTGCGGGTAATTTTTATTTCCTCCTCAGTGCTTTCCCACAGCTTCCAGATTTTTCTACAGTGAATACCCATTGCCTTTATAATTAGAGAGGAGGGGAAGCACTGTGGTGGGTTTTCTTCTTTCCTCCCTGGAGACATAGTGTCGGAAGTCTTTCAGCCATCGAGTGTCAAAGGCGCCAAGCTTGTAAACCAGGAAAAGGAAATGGGAAAATGAGCAGGGACCACCCTCGCTGGTGCCCACCATGGGGCAGATGTGATGGCAGGGACACCTCATCCACTGTCTCCACTACTCTAGAGTCGGGTACTCTGGTCCCCATTTCACCAGTGGGGATACTGAGGCACTCAGGCGGGGCGCCTCGCCCATGTTCACTCAGCTGGTGCCTTGCAGAGCTAAAATGGAATGAACCCAGGACCAGCTTGTTCCCTCTATCTCTAGTAGGAAATGCAATTTCAAAACTTGCAGAGGACCAGTCATTCAAGAACTCTGAAGACGAGGGGCCGGATCTTCATGACAAAGATGCCCCTTCTACCATCAAGGCATACCTCCCTGAATGGTTGTTGACATCTGTCATTTGTCATTCTCATTTCCTTTTTAAAGGTTTATTTGAAGCCAGGCAGTGATAGCACATCCCTTTAATCCCAGCACTGTGAAGGCAGAGGCAGGCAGATTTCTGAGTTCAAGGCCAGCCTGGTCTGCAGAGTGAGTTCCAGGACAGCCAGGGCTACACAGAGAAACCCTGTCTCAAAAAACAAACAAACAAAACATTTGATTTTTAATGTATTTGATTATGTGTATGTATGTGTATCTGTGTGTGTGAATCTGCATATAAGTGTGTATCTGTGTGTATATCTGCATGTGTGTCTCTCCGTGGGTATCTGTGTATCTGTGGATCTGTGAGTGTGTATCTGTATCTGTGTATGTATGTGTACATGTGTTATCTGTGTGTAGGTGAATCTGTGTATCCATGTGTGTTTCTGTGCATGTGTCTGAGTGTGTATTTGCATGTGTGTGTGTCTGTGTGTATCTGTAAATCTGTGTATCTGTGTATCTGTGTACATGTGTACATGTGTTATCTCTATGTGTGTGTATATGTGTGTGTACAAATGTGTATGAAAATAGAACCCTTCAGAAGCTAGATCCCCTGGAGCTGGCATTAGAGGCAGTTGTGAGCCAGCACTGTGGGTGCTGGGAACCAAACTCAGTTCTTCTGCAAAGCAGCACATGCTGCTAACGACCCAGCCGTATCTCTTACCCTCATTTGCCTTTTGCTTCAGGACTGAGGCTTGATTTATGTTCTACGCACATAGGCTAGACAGGCAACATCGGCGCCTAATGCTGAAAAAACCACAGTAAAAATGCCCACCATTGCTTTCTTCTCTTGGAAACAATAACCATAAAAATGACAAAACCTGTTGACTCAGGGAGTCCTTTGGCAAGGAAGGACTGCTTAGAAGAATCCAGAAAGAGGAAGCCATGTGCACAAAGGTGTCTGTGTCAGCGTCAACTGCCGCAGCAAAGAATTTTCATTCCAGTAGCCTGATAGGAGAGACTATAAAGGGCATTGCTTACAATGGGTAAATAGCGGTGCCAACTTCTGCAAGGCTGCTGGTGATGCCACCTCCTGATGAAGCCTTTCTAATCCTGAGTGGGGCTAACTCAGTGGCCCAGAGACAAGTACCTCACTTCCAAGGTGAGGTACAACTTGTGCCTTGGTCTCTATAGCTTACTCTGGGGAAGCCAGCTGCTATACCATAAAGACTCTTGAGGTGCCCTGTGGCGAGGTCCCAATGCAAGAAAGCAGAGTTTTCTGCTCCAGCAAGCTCAGAAGTGCCATGGCACAGACATAAAGTGGGGCAGGAGATGCAGATACCAGAGCGGACATGTTTTATGATTTTGTGGATGCAAAGATCAAAAACCATCAAAAGTCCAGAGCCGTGGAAATGGCTTAGTAAATAAGGTGCTTGCCTCACAAACACAGGACTTGAGCTTGGATTCCCAGCACCCACAGAGAAGGCAGCATGGCAGTGTACACCTGTAATCCCTGCGCTGGGGGAGCAGAGACAGGAGAAAGCCTGGAGCATTTGGATCAGCCAGTCTAGCTGAATCAGTAAGACCTTGTCTCAAAAAGCAGGCAGGGCATGCTGGTGCATGCTGTTAACCCCGGCACTCTGCAGGTAGAGGCAGCTGGATGTCCGTGAGCTCAGGAGTTCCAGTCCAGTCAGAGATCTATAGTAAGACCTTGTCTCAAAAGGGGCGGGGGATGAGGTAACAACAAAAAGCAAACAAAAGCAAACATGGAAAATGACTGAGAAGAACAGAACCCAGGCAGGGTTGTCTGGCCTTCACCACCAATGTGTACACAGATGCATGTGACTCTCTCAAACCCACAGATGAACATACACATATACATACAAAATCAGTCAAAATTCATTTGTGCTTTATAAATGAGGGACATTGGCAGGGCAGTGGTGGCTCTTGCCTTTAATCCCAGCACTTGGGGAGATAGAGGCAGAATGATCTCTGAGTTTGAGGCCAGTAAGTTCCAGGACAGCCAGGGCTATGCAGGGAGACCACACCCTGAAAAGGGGGGGAGGGGTTATTGGCTCCTTTGCATGGGGAACATTTGTGGCAGGTCAGGTCAGCAGGGGTGGGGGAACCCCCAAGGTGGACACTTTTTTCCATGTGTATGTATAAAAAGACTATCTTGTATATTGTATGGATGTGTCACCTGTCAATCAAAAAGCCTATGGCCTATGGCGTAGGCGGGAAATAGAGGTGGGACATCCAGGAGAGAGAAAGGATTCTGGGATCGAGCCAGGGCAGGAAGATTGGGCCTGGAATATGTGAGGAGACAGGCGAATGGTACCCGAGCACAGGTTACCAGCCATGTGGCAGAATGCAGGGTAGAATAAATGGAATATTTTAAGTTATGATCTAGTCGGAGAAAATCCTAGCTATATGGCCAAGGTATTTGCAAATATATTTTGAGTCTGTATATTTATTTCTGTATGGCGCTGGAAGGAAGAACTAGACTTAGCTTCAACATGTTTGGCTGTTTTACATACTTGTATATCTGTCCATCACATGTGTGCAGCACCCTCAGAAGCCAGAGAGGGAGTTGGGTCTCCTGGGACTGGAGTTACAGAGGGTTGTGAGCCACTGTGAATGGAACACAGGACCTCTGGAAGAGCAGCCAGTACTCTTAACGGCTGAGCCGTCTCTCCTGCCCCAGCCCCTCTTAGTTTGTGAAACTTCTCCCATGCACTTGTGACTGACTGTATCAGCTGTCTTTCAGGCAACAGTGGATCTCAATGAAATTCTTTAAATGTTTGAAGATTGTTTATTTCACTAAAAATGTGTGGCTCGATTAAAACTGTTCTAAAACGCCAGGCCGTGGTGGCCACACCTTTAATCCCAGCACTTGGGAAGCAGAGGCAGGCGGATTTCTGAGTTCGAGGCCAGCCTGGTCTACAGAGTGAGTTCCAGGACAGCCAGGGCTACACAGAGAAACCCTGTCTCAGAAAAAAAAAAAAAAAAGTTCTAAAACTATTATGTCCCACTCACTGTGTAGCATGTGGACATAACGGCCAGGTTGCAGACAGGGAAGAAGGAAGCTGCATAAGAGAATGTGTCTACATTACTTGTGGCCCTGTAACACACATGCGCGCGCGCGCGCACGCGCACACACACACACACACACACACACACACACACACACATGGGGGGAGAAGAACATGCGTGCAGGCAGGATGGAAAAAGAACGCCTGTATTAGGAGACAGGCATTCTGGGTAGTTTTAAAATTGTTAAGCATATTGTTTAAGAAGCATCACTTTAGGGGCTGGAGAGACTGTTCAGTGGCTAAGAGCACTGGTTATTTTTCCAGAGGACTCAGGTTCAACTCCCAGCACCCACGTGGCAGCTCACAGCAGTCTGTAACTCCAGTTCCAGGGCTTCTGATACCCTCACATAGTCATACATGCAGGCAAAACATCAATACATATAAAATAAAAATAAATTATATATTTTTTAAAAAGTGTCATATTGTCTTCCAAAAGACAATGTGGCCAAGGTATAACACAATTTCTACAGGGTGTCGGTCTAGAAAGCAAAACACAGTCCTCAAAGGAGTCATGTTTTTACTCACTAACAAGGCTGCTGCCCGGAGCATCCTTCACAGAGACTCCTTGTGAAGACTCCCCTGATTCACTGAGCAGGAAGGCAGAGCTGCTCTAGCCCATGGTCCAGCCTGGCCTAGAGTGCAGCCACACCAGGCAGAAGGGAGGAAGATGGCAGTATATGGTGAGTGATCAGAACCGTCAGCGCCCAGTTGTAGAGAGAGAACAGGGCACTCTGGACCTGGGGATTCTTCCTGGTGCCCTTGGGTTAAAAACCACACAGGACTCCCACAAGCTGCACTCCAGTTGAGAGGATGATCATTGGCCAAACCTCCAGCGCTGCAGCCGTCAGCTGTGATAGCAAGGGCACTGACTGCCCGGCAGCCCCTCCATGATTATGATCATCTTGCTCAGCCTTCAGTAGCCTCTACTGTGATGCCACAAACAGGGCTGAAGAGCTGTCCCTGGTGGTGTCTCATGTACCAGTCCAGTCCACCATGCACCTAAAGGGTTCTCAAAGCTTCAAATCTGTGGAAGAAACCACAGAACTGTGCTGCAAAAATAAAAACACCCCACAGAGGCTGGGGATGCAGCTTCAGAAGACAGGACCCGTGTAGCATATGTGAGACCCCACGTTTGCTCCACAGCAACACACATGCATGTACACACACACACACACACACACACACACACACCCCACAGAGAGAGAGAGAGAATTAAAACAAGCAAAACTAAAGAAAAGCACACAAGCCGGGCAGTGGTGGCGCACACCTTTAATCCCAGCACTGTGAAGGCAGAGGCAGGCAGATTTCTGAGTTCAAGGCCAGCCTGGTCTACAGAGTGAGTTCCAGGACAGCCAGGGCTACACAGAGAAACCCTGTCTCGAAAAACCAAAAGAAAAAAAGAAAAGAAAAAGGAAAAAAAAGAAAGAAAGAAAAGCACACACCACAGAGAGAACACTAGAATCAGGACATCAGGACATCAGGTCATTTATCACACAAGCCTGAAGACTCCAGTTTGGACACTGGAACCTATAGAAAAAGAAACACGACTCCCAAAAGTTGTCCCCTGAGTGCCACACATGTGCTTGGGTGTGTGCACGCACACACAGTACTGATAAGAATAAACAGAGTCATTAACTTGGAAAGAACACGTGTAAATTAGCTGAAAAGATTAAGATGCCAGTGGATACGAGGCTAGTCAAGAAACAATGGAAAGTGGCTGGGCCTGTGGACTTTGCTCAGCCGCAAGAGGGCGTGGCTTCCATTGAAGCGGAGAGGATTGGAATGGAGGAAACCCCCATCCTCACCCCATACCTATCAAAAACCTTAAAACAGCTTCTTTTGTTCACATTTTTTTCTCTCTTTGTCTGTCTGCCTTTCTTTTTTTATTTTTGTTCATTTGTTTGTTGGGGGTTTGGGGTTGTTTGTTTTGACACAATGTTTCTCTGTGTAGTCCTGGCTGTCCTGGAACGTGCTCTGTAGACCAGGCTGGCCTCCAACTCAGAGATGTACCCGCCTCTGCCTCCCGAGTGCTGGGATTAAAGGCGTGCGCCACCACTGCCCGGCTAGGTTGTTCACATTTCTTAATCTGTTTCCTAAGTCTACACTGGTGGAACCCCTCCCCCTTTCAGACGATCACACTTTCATTTCCTATTTCTGTACTCCATACTCTGAGTACAGCCCCAGATACGTGCTCAACGCCGTCACCCTCCGCTGTGACTAAATGCGTCACCATGAAAGCTGGAACCAACCGAGCCCTGCTCTTCGTGGGCTAGGTAAGCAGCGAGGGGATCTGACCAAAATCTACAGTTCCAAATGACTCGGAGATAGTCTATTAGTGACAGAGAGTAAAGCCCTTGCCACCCTCACAGGAAAAGAAAACCCCAGCCAACATGCTGGAGACACACCGCAGTAGGCTGTCCCGGAGGGCGGGTTGCAACTCGGGATTGGGGGGTGGGGTGAGGGTGGGGCTGCTGCCAAGCCTCCTGCTTCCGGTGGTTTCCAAACAGTCTCAGTGAGCAGAGAGACTTTCGTCATCACCTAAGCAATTAAAAATAAAATAAAACGAATAAAGCAAAACAGCCGGACTCCCCTTCATCCTTGTCATTTTCTCTCTGAAAAGTTCCTTCGTGAGTCACGTGAGGCTGGTTGGGTAAATGTCTGTCAGGGTGTCCGTGAGCAGTAAGCTCACGAATCAGCCTCATGCCTGGCCTGCACTGCCTGCCCACCTCTACTTAAACGGGCTCTCCCTTGCCATTCTGGATGCTTTTGGAAGGCAGAAAAGCCCAATGTCTCTGTTTAGTTACGTCTGGCCATGACACTGATACTAGTAACTCATCAGGCTGCCCCATACCTGAGATGGACACTGGGTGTCAAGGATTTCGTGTGGGCTGGAGAGTGTCACTGTGCTACCCCAGAGCTGGAAACACCCGTAAAATCCAGGAGGGGAGGATAAAGATTCAGGTGTCGCCCCACAGCTACTGCCTCCCCACCGGCTGATCCGGGTTTTTGTTCCAAATCCATGCTAACCCCCTGTATCCCACTCTGGCCTTAACTAGGCTAGGGACTCCAGCCTCCATTCTCAGTCACTCGACCTTGACCATCTTTGTCACACAGACGCTGGAGACAACCCAGCTTCGTGCCGTGGTGATGATTTATTTCTACTTGACATCGGATAAGGAAAAGCAGGTGTAGGATGTGAAGTTCAAATGTGATTGCAGAACACTTCGGATTTTCCCTTCAAAAAACAACTGCCTACCGGTAAGGAAATTGAGCCTGGGCTAGAGATTTGGAATGGACTTCGTGTACATTTATTCACATTTCCTGATCAAAAATGCAAAAGAGGCAACGTCGAGATTCCTTCAAGGAGCCTTGGGTGGGTTCAAGAAGGATCTGTAGAAATTGAGAGCGGTCGTTTTTTTTTTTTTTTTTTAATTATTAAAGAGGAGGCATACAGATGTTAGCATACAGATGTGGTGTGAGGGCATGGAGTGGGCGTATGTAGGCATGTCTGTGAAGTCCCGAGGCTGATAGGTCTGTCTCTGTTGCCCTCCATCTTGTTTATGAAGGTAGGTCTGTGGATTAAACCCTGGGCTTGATGATGGGGTGAGGGAGGAGATAGTCTCATCCAGCTTACCCAAAGACCTCAGTCTCCACCTCCCTAGGTTGCTATGTCTAACCAGATCCTCTTGGTGGTGAAGCAAGCGCTTTATCTTCTGTGTCATCTCCCCAGTCTGGGAATTGTTTGAAGGCTTTGAAGAAGGAGTTTCTGCCCAACAGAGGCTGACCTCCCAATTCTTGATCCTCCTGTCCCCGGATTCGGGGTGTCTCCAAGTCTCCCTCTAATGCTTTCCCCAGCCCCAACATTCCAGTCAGACCAATCAAGACCAGCCTCTTCCACACCCCACTGGGCCAGAGCAAGCAGTGGGTGTCACTGGAGCCACTGGACTCTCTTAGCATCCCCTGGGGAGGCTGCTGAACATCCCCTTGGTAAGCTCTGGGCTGCCCCACTACTGGGCCGAGAAGTCAACCTGGCCAGCCCTGCTAACATGGGAGACAACAGCATCTACCCAAGCGCTAAAGGAGGGAGGGAGGAGGGAGGGAGGGAGGGCAGAAAGGAGAGGAGGAAGGAAGCAAGGTACCTTAGTGGTAGTTGAATTAAAATCGTTTGCTCTAGCCTGGCATGGTGACGCATGCCTTTCATTCCAGCACTCGGGAAACAGAGGCAGGAGGATCTCTGTGAGTTTGGGGCCAGTCTTATCTACAAATAGTTTGCTCTTGTTTAGGGAGGAAGTCGGAGAGCTAGGGGGACTCTTGCTTAAGACTCTTGTCCTAGGGGTATCAAGACACTCCACCACGCCAATGTCTCTTCTGAGTGCAGACCTAGCAACATGTCTCATTACAGCCTAGAATACTTTTTAATGGAGATAATGTCACCGATCTTTGGAGATATTTCGTGCACTGTCACCTCTTTCTTTTAGGTGGCACCCACAGCTCAGTGTGACTTAGGCCACAGCCACGCATGCACAGTGCCGGGAGTTACCGGGGTCCAGGGACCCCTGGAGAGATGGCAGCAGCACCTTAGCTCCGCTTCAACCCAGCTGCCACCCAAAACTGGCAGTGTGCCGGGCGCGGGCGAGAAGAGGGTGCAGAGATGCGAAGGGCCCACGCGTGAACCGATCTTGCAGCAGGTGTCGCCCCTCCCCCTGCCCCGCCTGGCCCCGGAGTGCAAAGTGTCGGGGTGCGAAGTGTCGCTCGCTCGCTAGAATGGCTGCGTCCGTTCGCCACAGGAAGGAGGGAAGGAGGCCGGAGGTGCCTTCACGACATGCCGCGGCCCTGACAGATCTGATAAAGAGGAAGGAAGCCGGCGATGCTGCGGATCTGAACTGACAACTCCCCAAACTGCCGGCGTCCTGCAGCTGGCCCCGCGCGATTTGCAGAAGTGGCTCCTGAGAGAGGGTCGCCTGCGCCCTCTGCCGGCTGTTTGGAGAAAGCCTTGGCCCGTCTGGTGACAGCTAGGGCTTTAGGAGCAGGGTCTACCTGGCCTCTTGCCAGGAAGCATTAAAGTAGGTCTTGGGTGTGCACAACGCGTCTGGGCTTCTTAATTTGTGCGTGTTGCCAGAGTCGTGCGCCCAGAGAACAAACCCGTATCGGGTGTGCCCTAGCTGGGCCTCAGTTTACCTTAGAATCTAATTAGTTTGGCTGCCAACCTTAATGAGAAAAGGAGACACTTCTAAAGATTTCAGAGTTCATACGGCTACAGTCCGTCATTTAGAACTGTCGTTCCATAGCTGTGTACCTAACAAATGTCTTACACCCCTGTGTTTCAGTTTCCTTATCCAGAAACGGGAACATTCTACATAAGGACCATAAAAGAGCTCTAAGATGGCACTCAGAATAGTTGCTAATGTAATATTCGCACATTTGTTAAATGAAAGTGTTTAAATGTCAGTATGTGGCTGGGAAGCCTGTCAGTGGTACCTGAGGGGACTTTCCTAAGGCCTGAATTACAGACCAGAGTATACGCTCTGTCTTACTAGACTCTGCTCCATGTGCCCTTAACCTTCCCTGAAGCTGTTGAATGTAGTATTTTGCACATTAGGTCTATTTGGTTATTGTTTAAATTTGTTCTCTCTTTCTCTCTCCACCTCTTTTCTTTGAAAGAAAAAAAAAATTTTTTTTTTTTGAGACAGGGTATTATATCCCAGGTTAGCTTTGAACTCACTATCTAGCCAAGGATGACCCTGAGCTTCATACCCTCCTGGGTTCACCTCCTCAGAACTGAGATTACAGATTCACGGGGTACCAGGATCGAACCCAGGGCTTCAGGCTTGCTAGGCAACCAGTGTACCACGGGGCGCCATCACAAGCCCCATTTCTGCCTTACAATGAATTCGAGCCCTATTCTGCCTCTTTGCCCTCCCTGTGGAGGACAGCTTCAGAGTGTGGAAGTGCGTATTGGCAGGTTTCCCCCAGCCACAAAGCCTCCCTGGTTTCCCTGTGGTCCCTTCACGGGCTCTGCTCTGTTTCTCTAGCTGACTTCAGGTTGTTTTAAACGGTGGGCAGTGTGTTGAGTTCGTTTTTATTCCGAATGGATTTTAGAGAAGTTTCATAGATTTGCGGGTTGATTCCTTTAATTAGTTTTTAGAAAGATCTCGGGCATTATTCATCAAATGCAGCTCCTGCCTCATGACCCTGCCCTTCTGGGACTTCATTACACACACGCAGGCTATACCCATGAGTCTTTTATGCGGGTCTTGCTTTTCTGGTTTTCAGTTGGTTTGCACCTTTACCTTTCTCTGCTTTAAAATGGATAGCTCTCTCTCTCTCTCTCTCTCTCTCTCTCTCTCTCTCTCTCTCTCTCTGTATATGTATATGTTCCTGTAAGCATGTGCACATGTGGAGGTCAGATTGTTTCCACAGATCAACCTACATCTCAATGTTTTTGCTAGACTGACTGGCCAGCAAACTCTCTGGTCCTACATCCCCAGTACCGAGGCCACTTGGAATAAGGGGAACCCTACGGTATATGGCCTTTGGGGTCTGGCTTGTACTGTGGAGTAGTTCTTTAGCTCACATACTACATGCCCATACTACACCATCTATCACTACGTCATGCCTTCTCGTGCCTCAGGATTGCTCACCGTGCAGACCTCCATGCCACTTTATCTCCTAGACAGACGGCCGTGGGAGCTGTCTCCATTACACTGCAGACAGCACAGCTGTAAAGATGATGTGACTACAGTAGACCTACTACCCTCCTTCCCTTCAATAGTCCCCTCCTGCTTCGTATCTAAATTCCTTCCTTCTCCCACCTACCGTCCCTGCTCTCTCTAGAGAGAGCTTGCCCATCACTGCCCCCTTCTACTTTGGCTTTATTCAACCTGGCCACAGTAGGCATATATATATATATATATATATATATATATATATATACCTTTTATATTGGCCATATATAATATATAAAATATATTATATAAATAAATAATATATTTATAATATAATCATATATATAATAATATGCCATTTATATAAGCCACATACATATGTATTGTATATATATTGTATATGTATTGTGTTTTATATATACAGTAATTTAATATACCCCCCCAGACTCTATCTCCCTCCCTCAATGGCCCTCCCCCTCCCCCAGTCCCTTTTGTCGCTCCCCCCCCCCCAGTTTCATTTATTCCTCCATGTCATTTGCACATATGTGACTGCATCTAAACAAAACTCTAAGCCAGGCAGTGGTGGCGCACGCCTTTAATCCCAGCACTTGGGAGGCAGAGGCAGCCGGATTTCTGAGTTCGAGGCCAGCCTGGTCTACAGAATGAGTTCCAGGACAGTCAGGACTACACAGAGAAACCCTGTCTCAAAAACAAAACAAAAAAATCCCCACAAAACTCTAGGACTCACGAATGAGGAAAGTCGGGCAATGCCTCTCTTCCTGAGAGAGGGTTAGGGCGTGATCGGTCACAGTTTTATCCGTTTTCCTGTAGAGGGCACACCTCTCTTAGTCTCTTCTGTCTCCTTTTGAGTTAGTGGACGTTTACATAGCAAGGCTAAACACTTCAGAGAGGCCGGGCCAGATTGCTCCAAGATGGAGAACAACCTCATTCTGTATGGCTTAAAATACTTCCTTTGTGCATAAGCCACATTTTCTTCATGCATTCCTCTCGTGTTGGACCCATGCGCTGGCTCTACAGCTTAGCTATTAGGAACAGCACTACAGTAAAAACCATTGTGGGTGCATCTCTGATGCTCTGGCCAGGAGCCTTCTAGGTGCCTGGAATGATGTAGCTGGGTAATGAAGTAGCTCTAGTTTAAATGTTTTTAGGACCTCTATTTTGATTTCCATGCTGTACCAACTTGCACTTCCACCACCCTAAATAAGGGCCACTCTTGCTCACATGCTGATAGCACTGTCCCCTATTTAAAAGTACACAGTGTGTTTGTGTGTATGTATACAAGTGCAGAGGCCTCAGAGGCCAGATGCTAGAGATGCAGGCGGTTGTGAGCCTCCCAGTGTGATGCCCGGAAGCAAACTCAGGGGAGAAGGAGTGCCCTTAACTGCTCAGCACTTTCTTCAGCCCTGTGAGGCATTTGTTTTCCTGGTAATAGCTGTCCTGCTATTGGATAAAATGGACTCTCGATATAGTTTCAATTTATATCTATCTCCCTGTTAGCTAAGGAGGTCGAACAGTTTTTTTAAATATTTATTGGTCATCTACGTTTCTCCCTTTAGGACTGTATTCAGTTTATTTGCCCATTTACTCATGGATGGTTTTTGTTTTGCTTTGAAGATTTATTTATGTATATGAATACACTGTAGCTGTCTTCAGACACACCAGAAGAGGGCATCAGATCCCATCACAGATGGTTGTGAGCCACCATGTGGTTGCTGGGAATTGAACTCAGGGCCTCTGGAAGCAGTCAGTGCTCTTAATCTTATCTCCAGCCCCTAAAAATTGCTTGAGTTTGTGATTGATAGCCATAGACCCCCCCCTTTAATGACATATAATTGTGTGCTAACAGGGCACCCCACTCTTCCCTAGCCCTCTTTATTGAATCCCCTATTATCTCCCCTGAGTCCTTGTTTCTGACCTATTTCTTTCTTGACCCTTCCCCCACCTCTCACTGAGAATTGAACCCAGTCCTTGTACGTACAAGACAAGGGCTCTACCACTAAGCTGTATTCCTAGTCCTTGGATGGTTCCTTTTTTTAATTCAAGAAGAATCTGGATTCTAGATTTTTAGATTCTAGATATTAATCCTCAGTCAGATGTGTAGGTGATAATGATTTTCTTTCATTTCAATTTCCACTCTGGTGATTGCTTTTGCTGTGCAGCAGCTTTTTAATACCACACAGCCCCACAGGTCTGTTCTTGCTGTTACGTCTGGACAAAAGGTAACGTCCAGAGTTACCTTTTCAGAAATTCTTCACTTGTGGTGGTTAGTTTTAAATGTCAAATGTCTAGCAATGATGCTAAAACCTAGAATCACTTGAGAAGAGAGCCTCCATGAGAACTTGTCTAGATCAGGTTAGCTTGTGGACATGTCCGTGGGAGATTGGCCCAGTCTACTGTGGGTGACACCATTCCTTAGGCTCAGCCCTGAACAGTGTAAGTGTGAAGGAAGATGGCTGAGTAAAAAATGCACAGCTGCACCCACTCAATGAACTATGACGTGGAATTGTAAGCCAAGTAAGCCCTTCCTCCCCAGAGTCTTAGGCAGGGTGTTTTGCCACAGCAACGGATATGAAACTAGGACATTATCTGTGCCTGGGTTTTACACGTGTTTCCCCCCTAGCTGTTTGTTTCATACCTTACACTATGGCTTTGATCCATTTTGAACAACTTTTGCACAGGGTGAGAGCTAGGAGTCTAGTTTTGTTCTTCTACATGAGCATCTCCAATTTGCCCAGCACCACACACACTCTCCAAAGTATGTTTTTGACACCTTTGCCAACTATTAGGTAGCAGCAGCTATGTGTGTTTATTTCTGTTCTATTCCATTGGTCTACATTCCCGAGGTTGTGCCAGTGCCATGCTGGTTTTGTTACCATGGTTCCCATGGTTCTGTAGCAAAATCTGAGAACAGGTATTGGGTTTTTTTTGTTTTGTTTTTTTTTTTTTTGGTTTTTTGAGACAGGATTTCTCTGTGTAGCCCTGGCTGTCCTGGAACTCACTCTGTAGACCAGGCTGGCCTCGAACTCGGTGAGATCAGGTATCATGATACACATGACATTGCTCTGTGTATGATTTTGATGTTCATGGTATTTTGTGCGTGTATCCTGATATATCTCTATATATATTAATATGATATATATCTACACACACATACGTATGTTTAATTATACACACACACACACACACACACACACACAGCCTGATATAGCTTTGTGAAGAATGTTACTGAAGTTATGGTGGGGAATGAGTTGAATCTTTTCTGAGAATGAATTCAGAAAAAAAAAAAATTTTTTTTCAGGCTAGAGAGATGGCTCGGCAGTTAAGAGCACTCACTGCTCTTCCAGAGGTCCTTCAAATCCCAGCAATTACATGGTGGCTCACAACCATCTGTAATGCCTTCTTCTGGTGTGTCTGAAGACAGCTACATTGTACTCATCTACAGTAAATAAATAAATAGATAAAAATTTTAAAAAACTAAAAAATAGCTTCAGAAACTGAAGTATAAACCTAACCAAAGATAAAAGATCCTTATGATTCAATTAATGGAAAAAATCCTCCCTAGACACCACCACAGGCCATCTTAGCTAGATAATCCCTCAGTTCCCTTCCCAGGTAGTTGTACATTGTGTCAAATTGGGAAACACACACACACACACACACACACACACACACACACAGCTGAAATAGATGATTGGATTTGACTTCCAGCCGGAATTAGTTTGTAGCTTTAAAGAATTGAGACTATTTGCATTTAAAGGTAGTGGGAAAGATTTGCTACTTGCTGTAATCCTGTTTTTATTCTGGTTGTTTGGGTTATTGCTTTCTTTTTCCTGTTTGCACTGGGGATTTCTAGCTCACTGTGTTGGACACCACAGATCCTTTCCTAGCTCTTCGCTCACGCAGTTGCATGCGGTGTGTGAAGAAGTCTCCTGTCTTCTTCCCAGTTCAGGGTTCAGGGCTCCTTTAGGTGTCTTCTGCAATGCTGGCTCAGCGGTCATGAACTGTTTAAGCTGGCATTTGTCTTGAGAGGTCCTCTTTGTTCTCTGTTTTAAGAGAACTTTGCTGGATGCAGTGATCTCCACTGGCAGTTGTTTACTTTCAGGATTTGAGATGATGCCAGGTTTCCTGGCTTGCAGGGCAGGTTTCTATGGAGAGCTCTAATGCTATTCTGATGTTTCTGTGTACTTTTCTCTTACAAATGTCATCTATAAGGTGTCATAGTAGGTTCTCTGACCACACCCATTTGGGTTCTAAGTACCTCTTGGGTTTCAATGTCCATTTCTTTAGCTGGGGATTCTCTGCTACAATTCCCTGTGAGCACATGGGTAAGGTGTGCTCATCCACACATGCACCAATGGAGGCAAGAGGTAGCTTTTGGGGTCCTCTACCCTCTCCATCATTCATTCATTCACTCACTCATGCATCGCAACCAGGTCTCTTTAACTTGGAGCTTGCTGTTTCTGCTGGACTAGCAAGCCTGTGAACCCCTGGAATCCACCTGTCTTTGCCCCACTCCCCAACCCCCCTCCTCCAGGCTGGTGTTTCATATTAATTTCCATGAAACCTCGTAAGTGAGCTTATGTCTTCTGATATTTTGCCAAAGCGATGGAAAGTTGGCGTAAAGATGTATTTGAGACAGACTGGAATCCTGTTTTTATGAACATAGTACATCTACCCACGCCTGGCAGATTTCTATTCAGCTTTCCAATCCTTGGTAGTTCCCTCCACAAAAGCAGCACACATGCTTTGCCAGATTTGACTTTACATAGCTAACAATTTAGAATTGGTTTTGCTCTCTTACAGCATCTTTCAAAACAGGCACTTTGAGATCTCATTTTCCCCACTAATTCCCAGGTTTCTTCCTGAGGAAAGTGATGGCTTCCCATCTGCTTAGTATGAATATGTGGCATTTATACCAACTTTTAAAATCTTTTTATGTATCTGGCTGTCGCACACATGCTTGGTATCCAAAGAGGCCCACAGATCCCATGGGACTGGAGTCATACACGAACCTCTTCTGTGGGTGCTGGGGGTTCAAACCCAGGTCCTCTGGACCAGTGTCTTTAACTGCTGAGCTGTCTCTGCAAGCCGACTTTTGCTATCTAATGCAGTGTAGAAATGCATCTGAATTAAGAATTTGCACACTTCTTTAGATTGCCTACATGTGTGCAACTGTTTCTCACTTTTGTCCGTTCCTGTGCCTCCCGGCCTCACTGTGCTGCTGGATGACTGCACAGCAGCAGTGACGAGCAGACCACGTCAGCTGTAACAGGACAACTCCGGCCGGTCACAAGGTTTCCACACCATGGTCTCGTCTCACCTTTTCTGGATGTTACTGGTGGAGGTTTTTATCCGGTTAAAAGTAATTACTGGACCTGGGGCTGGAGAGGGAGCTCAGTGGTTAAAGCTGTCCAGTGCTCCTGTCCAGGCCACACCAGGCAGCCTAGCAGTCCAGCTCCAGAGGATCTAATAATGCCTGCTCCTGCTCTCCGCAGACACCCTACATGCATGCGTATGCACACACACACAAAAATGACTATTTTAAAATCCATTCTATTTTGCTAGGAATATTGGTTTCTACTAAATTATTCTCTGCCCCAGCTTTGAGTTGGTAAGCATTCCATTGTCCTTCCTGGGAAATGTACAGTGGCCTCAGAACAGCTTTATACCAAGATATGTCCGTGAAGGAGAGAGAGAGAAAAAAAAGAATCCTTTGATAGTGAAAATATATTTATTTTTTAATACAATAGCTGCCAGCAATATACTGGTGTTGATGTTCCAGAGAAGAAAACGCAAGCATTTTGTAATGAGCTTCCATCCCTACCCAAGGAATTCTATAACATACTCCAAAGCTGTTCAGCATTATGGCTTAGGAGCTAAACTTTTATGGCTTGGGACTTAATTTTTTTCTCTTGATGAAATAATCTTAGTTTTCCCCACTTTGATAATTGTAACAATGAACTTTTAGAAGTCTGTGAGTTTCCCTAACAAATGCTCTCTCTCTCTCTCTCTGAACCAAATGTTGATTATTGCCAGCTCAAGAAACTGAAGAATCTGTTACAACTCGATGAAGTGTGGACCAAAATCTTCATGAAAAACTAATTTCTACTTCTCATTTTTTCTTTGTAGATATTTCCTAAATGTTTTTTTTTAAAATATGCAGAAATAAATGCTATCCAGAGGCAACCCTGAGGAGGTTCCGGAAGTCTAACTCAGGGAAAGTATAGATGCCTAAATTCTAGAACTGACCCGCCTAGTGTACAACTCAGTCAGAACCTCTTAACGGTATAAACTGCTCACGGGTTTAGAACTATGAAAGCTAATGTTACTGAGAAAACTGCATGGTATTGAAAGTCTGTATCTACACCAAAAGGGAAGTGTGGTACTTAAAACAGTCAGGCTTCCCACTGTTTAATGGTTTCTTAAATAGGGAAACAGGGGAGACGCCACTCAGAATCCCTGCTCCAAGATGGCGGGCTTATAAAGAAAGGAGGCTGAACAAGAGAAGAGGGAGGAGTCACTCACGTGGACGTCAGCCCGTGGACTGCATTGGCCGCATGGAAACACTCACAGTTCACATTTCCAAATTGTAAATGATCTCTGCACACACAGAGTGCAGAGAGCTTACCTCAGGTTCTTTCTTTTTAAAGCTTCTGTCCATTTGCCAATCTCTAATCTGTTTGACTTTCTTGATATAAAACTGTATCTCTCTATAAAGTAAAACAACTCTGCCACTGCCAAAACCTAGACAGACTTTCCTTGGATATCCAGAGATAGCAAGAGCAACCAAGAGGCAATGTAGGAAGCCACAGAGAATAAAGACCCAAGCGTGGACATTTCACACCCACTAAAGCCTGTCCTCTCTCTTCCTGTCTGGTGTGAGGAGCCCTCATTTGGCCCACTCAAGAAAGAACAGGCTCTGGAATCTTCAAGACTCAACCCCACCCATGGCCAAGTCATCACTAAGCAAAGTTGGGACACTTCCACCCACAGAGACACTGCAGGGTCATTTCTCAAAGGAGAAGAGCTGGTGCTTCCCACTGGAAGAAAACATACCACCACCCAGTTTATACAATGAAGGGTGCTCACACCCTGATCAGCAGTGAGGGTGAGACCTGTGGCCAAGGCATCTCCCTGAGCCACAGGGACCCCTGTCAAGCTTTCCCTGACCCCGTGCTAAGCGAATTATTGGTAAGTTTTAAAAGGGAGCTGCTTATGAGTCAGAATGCTTCTGTAAAGCTGGCGTTTATTAAGTGTCAGCACACCAACAAGGAAAGCATGGCTACCTCAAGGCAGCAAACTGGGGAGGGAGAAATCTGTAAGAAAGAGCACTTCTTGAACATGGTTTTTTTAAAAAAAAAAAAAAAAAAAATCACCAAAAACATGTAGCAAAGTACACAAAGGCTCTGGAGTACTACAGAGAGAGGCCATTTTGTTTGGGTGAGAGGAGCCTCTATTTTTGCAAAGTCCATTCTCTTTTGTTAGACTACAAACAAGTCTTAGCTTAGACTTTGTTTTTAAAAATGAGAAAACAAGCCAAACATGGTGGTGCAGCCCTGTGATCCTAGCTAGCTATGCAGGAGGGCTGTCACAAGTTTGAGGCCAGCTTGGTCTACCTATCAAGTTCCAGGCCAATCAGGGCTTCAGAGTAACATCCTGTCTCCAAACAAACGGGAAGAAAAACACACTATTCTTGTGTGGTGGCTGACATTAGGCAGAACTGTGGGAATACACACTCACTATAACGACTACAATTTATCCCAAGAGAAGTGAAGCTCCTCTCACTCGGTCTGCTGTAAATGGAGGTGGGACAGGACCATATGGCCTAGATGACCCAATTCTTCACCCCCTCTCCAGAGTAAAATGTGCTTAACATTTCAGCAAATCCCTCCTGAACCTGGTTAACTTCTGAGTGGCTCACATGCTAGTCAAAGGCAGGAAGACAGATGGTCGGTCATCCAAGAAAGGAGCTTTTTACACAGAGGGAGGCGGGGCTGACAGCTCAGGCCTTCTCAGGCCTGCACAAAGCCCTGGGTTCCATCCCAAGCACCACAAAAAGAGAGGAAAGAAAAAGTCAGTCACAACGAAGGCAGCAATACAGCTGTAGATGTGTGAGTGGCCCTGGGTAAGGTAGACAGAGACCCCACCCATTCTTCTCTTGTCATTTTGAAAATGGCTTCCCAACCCTCAGTCCTTCACTTTCTATGTGGTACCGGATGTTACAATTTACACAAATGACACATTTTAGGCAAAATTAAGTGTCTACCAAGAAACCGGTGTCTCTGCAGAAGCGGTCTCCTCAGACACTACAGGACAAACCCCAGTGAAACAGCATGTCTGACACAGTAGTCACCCTTCCAGATTCCTTACTCAATAGGACCACTCGCTCAATACATGAATATTACTGCACATGCACACAGCAGGGGTCCACTGATGTTGCGGCTACCATTCTAACAGCCATCTACACAGTGAATGGACGTGATGGTCAGGGCTCCAGAGTGACAGCAAACTGCCTCTTGGGTGACACACTTGTGGCAAAGTGCCTCCAAGCTGGAGGGCGGCAGATGGGCGGGACTGGGCAGTGGGCTGGGCAGAGGAGCTTAGAATAATACTGCTCAGGAGTGTGTACTGGAGAGGCCTACTTTGTCTTCCCTTAATCCTAGCCTTGAGTAACTGCGTGTTCATGCAACATACACTTCTACTTTAGAGGAGGCGGAGCAGTCTGTTAGGAAAGCACATTCTTGGGGGACTCTGAAGGTATCTCTCTCGAAAGTGCTGTCTACTTGGTAAGTCTCTTGGCGACGTCGCTGTATGCGATTTCCACCTCCTTGTCGCTGGGACAGGTGTTGGTGAACTCATCCCTGCTGTAGGCATTTGTCAGGTATCTCCAGATGCCTGTCATTCCTTTAGGAATATCAAAGTTGCGGTATTTCTTGGCCACCACCTGAAATGCAATGTAGATCAAGAGTTACATCTATCTTCGAAGTCCCCACACGAGGCCTGTCTGACTGGAGAGACAATAGTCTCTCTGGAAACTTTATTAACACGTTCTATGGGCGGGAGTTCTTCCAGAGGACCAGAGTTTGGTTCCCAGCACCCATGTCAGGCTCACAACTGCCTGTGACCCCGAGGGCAGGAAGGCACCCACTTCTGGCCTCCCAGGTTAACAAGGTGAACACACTCATAGAGAGCCAGCTACACCTCGTGTGTAGACTAGGACTGCACACTACTCCGGGCACTTGGAAACAACAGTGGCTATGAGAGCCTGCCTTGGGCATGGGGAGATGGCTCAGGATGATCACTGGATAAATATTTGTCTAAACGCAGACTATTTTAAGTTTGTTTTCTATTCTTCCTTCTTTCGTTTGGGCTGGTTTTTCCATAGAGCCTCGTCTGCCTCCACCTCCCAAATGCTGGGACTGCACACCAGCTTCTAAAACCATGTCTTCTTGTCTTAGATGTTTGCTGCACAACAAATGCTCATTAGTATTGCATTTAGCTTAGTGTCTCACAGAATTAACATTGTGGCCTTAAATGGAAATGCTAGGTCACGGTCACCACATAGAATTAGACAGTGCCAGTCCAGTTCACAATTACCTATTACATCCCTTGGGTGTTAATTCAGCCACAGGAAAAGAAGAAAAAAAAGAAAATCTTGCTCAAGTCTCAAATTTTTCTCCCTGGGTCAGGGCTTCATGTAGCTCAGTCTGGCCTTGAGAGGAAATCCTGGTCTTCCTGCCTCTACCTGATTCCTAAGCGCTAGGATTACAGGTACCTGATACAGCTGACTTTTAAACACGATTTTCTACCTAGTTAGCTCTAGGATACATTTACTGTGCCAACTCTGGCTGAGGTAGAGAGCGGCTCTGGTGAGGGAGCACCACTCCCGGCGGCCTACCTTGACAATGTGGAGCTTGGGCAGCAGGTTGCAGTCTGCTAATGTCATCTCATCGCCATCCAGAAACCTACGTGTGGAAAATTTGATGTCCTCCATACTGTTCTCGTCGATTTCGTCAGGGAGGGGAGAATTCAGATACTCATCCAGCTTCTGCAGTGTCTTCAAGAGCCCCCTCTCCAGTGCTGAAACACAACAAGCGCCATCAGGGAGAAAGCCAAGCCCCGGGCAGGGGTGTGACCCAGTAACAGCACCAATTTCACCCCTACCCTCGGCTTGCCTGCATGCTCGTTCCAGATAGGGCAGAACTGAAGGAGTGGTGTCTATCCTGCCAACCAACAAAACCACCTGCACGATTTGTGCCCCTCACAAACATGCTGGGGCTCAATCCCACTGATACTTGAACTGCAACGGCATGTGGGGAAAGGCAGGTCTACTAATTCACAGCTAGGAGAAATGCTTCCACGACAGAAAGCACCATCATGCTCATGAAGAAATGGGTCAAGAGGCACCAATGCCTGTGCAGACAACCTAAACAGAAAGCCCAGGAGCCTGGGCTCTCAGCCTGCCTGTCAACACAAGAGGCCAAGAAGACTCCTGCCTTAACCAAGGCACAGTTATAGGATGAACTGGCAGCAGCCTCCTTAGTGGCCAAGAGGACTGAGATGCTATGACTATCACGACTCAAACTTGGACTAAGCCAGTTGTGAGCAGCTGGAAAGACTAGGCCAGTAAGCCTTAGGAGGGATCAGGGACAGTAGAGAAAGGGACACAGACAACAGCAGCCCTCTGTAGAACTCCCTCTGTAGACCGGGCTGGGCTTGAACTCAAAGACCCACCTGCCTCTGCCTCCTGAGTGCTAGGATCTTAATTAAGAGAATCTCAAAACTCAATAAAAACCAGTGAAAACTGAGAGGAAAGTCAGTAATAATTATGTTAACCATAATTTTTAAGTGTTTTTAAACTTTTATTTTTATTCCATGTGTATGGTGTTCTGCCTACATGTGTGTCTGTGTACCGTGTGTGTTGGACATCCTGAGACTAGAGTTACAGATGGTTGTGAGCTGCGATGTGGGTGCTAGGGATTGAACCTGTGTCCTCTGAAAGAGCAGCCAGTGCTCTTAATAATTATTTATATATCATCGTAAGGTATGACACAGGCACTAGGAGGTTCCAAAATAGCTCTAGCCAATGAAAGGAACAAAGCTGTAAAGTTCAGCACAGGCAAATGTGTTTATCGGAAGGATGCAGAAACACCAAGACTAACCACTGGGAGGCAGCAACAGGTCACCAGAAAGTCATCTGTCTGGAAGTTAGGAAGGCTGTTACTCTCCTATGTCTAAGAAGATATTCAAAAACAAACAAACAAAAAAAGGCAGTGCAGCATACACAGCTTAAAATTAATTATATTAAAATAAAATATCATTTGTGGCCTATGACAATCCAGCAAAAATATAAAAGACACACACATATGGAAATGTATACCTTGAGGTTAGAAGAAATACAAACTGGTTCAGAGTTTGTGAAATTTTGGCCAAAAATGCCTAAAGTAGCTAGACACTGTGGCACCAGGCTGTACTGCACCCAGGAGAGCTGAGGGCCAGTGGTACCACGCCATCTCAAAGGACGAGGAACGGTGCAAACCTTCCTACGCCTGTCTGTACTCTGGCTCTAGGACAGAACCTGGTAGTACGGTCAAAGTAAGGTCCGACAACTGGGAAACGGCAAATAAGTCCTATTAAATAAGGAGCTGTTTATATAGCCTGAGGCAGACTTGATTTGACATGGAAGGACTTGAGAAGGTGTTGGGGTGCCCAGGAGATCACTCTATAGCCAGCCTAGTCTGGAATGCACAGTCATCTCCTGCTCGGCCCCCAGAGTGCTGGGATCACAGTGGCAGGAAATATTTCTAATCAACAGGACCCTATACTCACGAACTCACAGTAGCTGGGATTGCCCGCGGGAATGGGGAGACTCGAGTTTTCTTTGAAGGTGTGGCTCCTGTTAGGTCACCCATGCTCCAGTGGACAGCCCCACCACACCCAGGAAGATATGAAATTATAAACAGTGGGCCATTAAAAACAAAAAAAAACAAAACTTGAAGTTGAAAGAGTGGGGAGACTAGGGGGGTGAATCTGAAAGATGGGGGCACGGAGGTGAATCTGGTGGAGTTAGTGGAAGAAGGGGAGTGAACAAGACCATAGTACATCGTGTGTATGTGTGATAGTCTCAAAGAACAAAAAGATCATATCTTTTAAAAACTATCCCTATAGGGGCTGGAGAGATGGCTCAGGGGTTAAGAGCACTGACTGATCTTTCGAAGGTCCTGAGTTCAAATCTCAGCAACCACATGGTGGCTCACAACCATCTGTAATGGGATCCGATGCCCTCTTCTGGTGTGTCTGAAGACAGCGACAGTGTCCTCACATATAATAATAATAAATAAAAAGTCTAAAATAATAATAGCAATAGTAAAAACCCTATCCTTGTAAACCTTAGCTTTTCCAGCAAACATAACTTGCTCTATTATCTACATGATTTGGACGGGCAGGTTCAGGGCAGAAGTGTTCAGTGTGGTATACACACTCCTGCTGTTAAAATAGACGCACAGCTGAGCGGGGGTAGCCCAGGTTAGAGCCTCAGCTAGTGTGTGAGGGGTAGCTCAGGGTAGAGCCTCAGCTAGTATGTGAGAAGCTCCGGGTTCTACCCCCAAAGCAGATCTTTTAATTTTGAGAATTTTAATTTTGAGATAAGGTCTCACACCATCACCCTAGCTGGCCTTAGCCCCAGTGGCGGTGGATTAAACATGCGCACCACCTCGCCTAGTTCATTTCTCTCAGTGCTTAGGTTACATAAAGCTACGCCTGGCTATCCATCCATCCATCCATCCATCCATCCATCCTCTATCACTATGACCTATCATCCATCTCTCCTTTCCCTTTAGCTTACTCACTAAATCCTATTGGGTTAGACTGTAGTTCAACCTAAGCACTGGCCCTGACGCACGTTCCATGGCTAAGGCTACAGCAGACTTGTATAAACTATGGTAGTGAGAGTTGGGAGGTGCAGCCCACTGCCTAAGCTTTCTCAAAGTATGCAACTGCTCGACAGGAAGGCAACACACACACACACACACACACACACACACACACACGGACAAGCATTCAGCTCACGTTTGATTTAAAAGTGTTTTCTAAAGTCTCGGGGTAGTGACAGGCCCTTGTGGGAAAAAAGTACCTCGGCAACTAGTTCCTATTTACCAACAGGTACTGGCTACAAAGCCTTCCATATCCTGGGCTTGCTGAGCCCCCTTTCTTACTGGTGCAGCATTGTAACAACACTGGGCGTAGGTGGCCACTTAAGGCGGTAACAACTTGACAGATGAAAAAATAGAATACAACGTTATACTTAAGTGAGTCATTTCTCCTCCTCTAAGGCAAAGGAAAATTCATTTTATTCTCCTCTTCTCCCCACCTCGTAGTAAAAGAAATCCGACCAACTCTCTAGCCCTCAAACACAGCAGACAGAAATAAAAACATTATGACCAAGAGAGCACAAAGACCAGTCAGCTCCAGGCCTGGGTCTAACAGCCAGCTCTGTTGTGAACATGGAGGCCTGGGCAAGCAGGGCAGCCCAAGCACTCTGGGAAGCAGGGACTCCAACCTGACATTTGCTTAGGGTATAAATTGCTTGGACAGACATTAGTCAGGAAAACGGCCAATTACTCAAGAAAATTGCTTCTAAACCAGGGCAGCCACAGAACACATTATAAAAATAGATGTACGCCAGGCCTGGGCACTAAAACGGCCCCTTTCCCCTTCATGGAAGAAAAACATTCCAGAAACCAAGAGCAAAGACATGGAAACCCCACAGTGAATTATGAAACGCTACAACCTTAAACCAGATATTAGGAAGGAGCCATAGCTGGAGACTGAAATAACAGGGACGTCTGCGTGTGCTTCATTATTAATAGCACCGATGCCCACCCCTCGCCATGGGCTAGCCCACAGGCTGCCAGAGCCTTCAGAGTCCAGCCCAAGATACCAAGCTGCCTCCAGCCACAGCAGACTCCAAATATTTTTAGGGTGCTGACCTTTGTCTCTTTTTGTCACTGCTCTAACTTTTGGAGTTTGGAATATATACTTGTTTTTTGACAGAGTTTTGTGTAGTCCAAGCTGGCCTCATGCTTAGCATCTTTTAATTAAAACAAACAAACAAACAGTATCTGCACTACTAAACTATCCTTACCATAATGAAACAAAAACTCTAGTTTTATGATGTAAAGGAATCTGAAGGCTGCTGAGTCTGAAGGCCACTCCAAAAATTCTTCACTAAGAATAAGTAATTAGCACACAGGCACAACAACAGACGGGAGCTAATTCTAGGCTGCCAGCGCCCCATAATAAGCAAGAGATCTGGTGATCAATTCAAAGCTAAACCCATCTACTTCAGCACCCACCACAGCCGCTCCATCCACTGTTTTGCCGGCACCTCAGCTCTCTGCAGCTCCCTTCTGGGTAACTCCTCACAGTGTCTGAGAACTCAATGGCCTCCCATCACACACTTGCCCACCAGATGCTGGAAGACAGCACCGTACTGCTTACTCCAGGGTCTCACCGCTCTCCTGACTACAGCTCAGATACTTGCAGGAAAGCCTGAACTGCACACGTTCCCTTAGCTCCCTACACGCACTGGCTGTCTTTGAAATAGCTCAAACTGTTGCTTGGGTTTGTTTCCTTTTGCTTTAAACTGTCAGGACATCCAGTTAACTTTTTTTTTTTTTTTACCTTCATTAGCCTCTGGTCTTGAGTTCTTGATGTAAGCAGAGAACTTGGCAAAGATATCCATTCCAGCAGTGTTCGACTCTGGGTGTTTTGGTGAAAGCTTTAAGTACCTGCAGAGAAAATGGAAAGCTGGGTTACAGATGCTTCCAGACAGCATCAGCTGCAGTTCTATCCCAGGCAAACCACTGTGCTGGCTACAGACATCTTCCATCGGTTACTGACCTAAGAAACGCCGCTCTCTTTTCTATGGCATTTTTTAAATGTTTCCCCCCTTAGGAAACAAAACTCTGTGTGGTGTTTTGTTCTCATATTAATATTCTTGGCAACCCAAGGGCATCCACTCCCACCTCCATTTAATGACCAGAATGCTAAGGAAATGGTGGCTTGTCAAGGGATGGAATGTACTCCATCTTCACAGCCAATATGGCAACCACTAGTGCGAGGTTACCAGAAGGTGACTTTAAAAGAGCTGCAGAGACATTAAGCAAGGCTTCCTCACTTGCTCTAGCCACAGCACCAGAGGACAGTTCTCACAGCTGGCTGCTTAGTATGCAGGCACTGGCCTGACCCTGGGCAGCAGTGTGAGGGAACCAGACAGCAGAAGAGCCTGGGCTGGTCAAGCATCTTGATCATCCCCAGCCGGCTGAGGACAAAAACAAGAGGAGTGGGCCTCTCGCTTCCAAGCAGCGCCAGGCTTTGCTAAATAGGCTGGAGTATATTTAGGACACAGTGCTGTGTGACAGATAAATAGGATCTCAGACATCATGCTGAACCCTCGTCTGTGTTGTGACCAAGTTTTCAACCTAAGAAAGGCAGGACACAGCCGCTTGAAAGAGGTGCGCGCACGTGCGCACGCTGCATCTTTAAATCTTAACCACATATATTCAGTGTGTTTCTTCCGGAGAGCGGACAGTCTTTGGGGAAAGGCTCGGCTGCTCCTCCTGCCTTCAAGCAGAGTTTGTTTCACCTCAGAGTCTGGGCTAGAGACATTCAGACCCTGCCCTGCTTCACAGAATATCAATCAGCTGGAAGGCTCTGGAAAATAGACTGTGAGGTAAAATTTCACACTAAACTACTTCTTTCAACTTATTCTGGAAAATGCTGCCTGGTCTATTTCCCTTAAATTAAAATGAAGGTGAAACAAAATTTGAAGGTCTAGGTCTTAAACTATATTAACGTCTCTTTTACTCCGTGTTGTGAAACAAAGACACGCACACATATTAATACATATTCCAGGCTGATTTCAAACTCAACCCTCCTGCCCCAGCCTTTTGAGTGCTGGACTCAGGGTAGTTTATTTATACTTCTTCTGCCTGCTAGTGTGAATTCAGAAAAGGGCTATCTTCTAAAACCTCAAGCAGGCTCTCTTTTTAACGGCTCCACCAGGTCCCCAGTTTCTCAGGTCTTAACCCTAGAAACGTCTCCCATCAACATCAATTCCTCCAAGTGTCTTGATGAACAACAGGGTAAGTTTATCTGAACCACATCTGAGCGTGAGTGCTCCTGCCATCTACAGCACGCACCCGACCACCTGAGCGGGCAGCTAGTCCTGAGGTCAGCACCTCTGGATTTCCCCTCACTTTGAAAACAATCCGCTTGCAGTTTCAGCGTTTCCAATGCTCTCACAATAAAGACCCGCACTGAGCACTGAACAGAGCCAGCGCAGGGGACACGGCGCCTCTTCAGCGCATTTGTGCCTCCCTCAAGCCCACTGTGCCAAGTTACTCCCACCAGGGCTGAGAGCGCAACTGTGATCCCTGTGAGGATTGCTCCCACGGCGCCCACTCGGGGTACACTGATGCCGTCCCTTCTCTCTTATCCTTTCTCCCCACAGCACAGTTCTGGGGAAACCCAGGTCTGGGGGCTGACAGACAGCTAGTAAGTAAGGGCACTCGCTGCTCTCACACAAGAGGACATGGTTTCGGTTCCTGGCACCCAGGGGTGGAGGCTCAAAGCCACCTGTAACTCCAGTGCCAGGGGAACCGATACCACCTTCTGACGGCCACAGGCTCCTGCACACACAGGTGTACAAAGCACATACACCTACACACATGAAATGAAATTTTAAAAATTCCAAGTTTTAAATCTTTTGGGTAAGTAGTTCCTTTATTTATTTATTTTTTTTAAAAAAAAGCTCAGTTAATAAAATAATAACAACAAAAATACCTCCTTCTCCCCCTCTAGAACAAGAGAAAGCCCTTATACCTTGTAGTTTCTCACAGAAAAGTTGTGTCCAGCCTGCACTCTGCCCATGCCTCAGGCCCTGCAGGGGTGGACTCACACTGCTCACAGCTCCAACCCCAGCCTCTGCACACGCTGGCCTACCTGCTAGTGCGGTTCTGCTGCCCCCACCCTCACTCCCACGCTCCCCTTAGCTTATGGGAAGTACTTGCTAGGCCTGGAGTGAGCCACAGCTATATAAGTAAGTTTGAGGCTAGCCTAGGCTACATCAGACCTTATTTTTTTAAGGAGGAGTAGGGGGAGGAAGATGGACAGCAACAACAACAACAAAACAGCCAGCCAGTCTCTACAGCAAGCCAGTCTCTATGTACAAACCTGTACTCACACGCTTCAGGTTATAAAAGCGTCTGCTTGGCCAAAGTGGATACACCACTATATCCACACCCTGATTGTAAAAAACAAAATATAATACAGTTGCAAAAGGCACCTAATGAGTATTTCCAGAGGCTTCTGTGATACAGCAGTCCTGAGACAGTTGCAGTGGTCTTGGCTGGGTGTGCAAAGACCTGTCTGCTGGGCAGAGACCCTGTGACTTAGTGTACCCAAATGAGATGCCCAGGCGCAGGGGAATTCCGATGGTTTTACCGCAAGTTCTGTAGATGCTTTTCAGGAAGCAGGATTGCAGGAGAGCAGTGACAGGAGAAACGTGAGACCCTTACACAGAAAGATGGAAGTTCAGGCTAGCTGGTAGGCTGTTAGCACTTAGAGCACCGCGAAGAGAAGCAATTTCAGGTTGAGCACAACTGCTAACCCAGGGGCAGTTCTCTTCCCATTCCGCAGCCCAGTGTGTAATGGGCTGGTTACAGACGGCAGGGCAGCTTCTCGCACCCTCCTTTCTCAGGTCCTCAAAAGAAACTCCACTCAGTCAATACAGTCTCTTGCCCTAAAGGCCAGCCATTCCTCCGTTCACCTGCTGCTTCACCAGATGGCTCCAAAATAAATAAGCAAAACTTAGTTTTATGAGACACAGTCTCCCTGGCTGGCCTGGAATACACTATGTAGATTGACCAGGCTGGTCTTGAACTTGGAGAGATCCACTTTGCCTCTGCCTCCTGAGTACTGGAATAAAAGGCGTGCACCACCACTGCCCAGCTACTGCAGTGCTTTTTTTGAGCGCAGGGGCTAAGCCTCAGTTCCTGATTTCCTGATCCACGCTGTTCTGCGGTCTACAGATTGCTATGTGGATGTCAGAGGGGTCAGTGGAGAGATGGAGGGAGGCTAAGCAACTACTTTGGAACCATCTGACCCAGTAATCCCATTGCTGGGAAACTCATCTAAACATGAAGAGTAAAAGTAAAAGCAACTGGCAAGAAAGGGTGGGTCAGGAAAAAACACACACTTTTGGAGTTAAGAGATAGCTCACAGTTAAGAGCACTCACTGCTCCGCCAGGTGTGCTGAGTTCAATTCCCAGCAACCACATGTTGGCTCACAACTGTCTATAATGGAATCTGATGCTATCTGGTATGTAGGCACACACAGACAAAACACTCAAATACATAAAACACAAATATTTCTTTAATAAAAGAAACATTTTTAATTAAGATGGAAAAAACCTAAGAGAAAACTAATAATGCTATCAAAATGATAGTCAAATACAAACCTTCTATCTGCAGTTTACCATTACAGTGCATGTGGGATTTGACCGTTTGGAATGACTTAAGAAATCCCAGGCAACTGCTTCAGAAAGCTCCCTTCAAAACTGACCAAGAGCAAATCACAGCGCTGGCAGCACGGAGGCCCATCTAGACTTCCCAACTGGAAACCTGTCACCAGTAGCCGGATTAGCCAGATCCCAGCCTTTCTTAGTACGGCTAAGCAGAAAGGCCATTCTGACACTGAGTAAGCATTAATCTTACAAGTCGTGTCCTGGTTATTCCAATCAATGCTGTGAGAATTTAAAGACCCTCAAGAAAAGTGTCCAGAGACAAGAAAGCCAAAGCTTCAAAGCGTGGCAGTCTGTCCATCTGTTCTGATACTTACTTGGGTGGGCATAAGACTTCTTCAAGAAATTCCTCAATCTTATTTACATCTGTTTTGACTTCGCTGTTGAAGGTTATAAACGGTGGGTGGGTCCCAGGAGCCAAGTTCTGCAGATCTGCAGGCTTCCTGTTAGGTAAAACAGTGGTCAAGATGAGATCACTATTCAGTCTAAAAAGGCAGCAGCAAGTTCTCAGTGGATCTAACTGTTAAAGTCTGTAAGAGTGAGCAAGGCCCAGTGTCTGCCCACTGCATACAGGAGCTACATAGTACTCCAATAAGCAGCAGCCATGCACACAGCACAGAATGTGTGGTGAGACAATTAACAGTAACCAATTTATCAACCAAAGACGAGTCCTTCATCCTTGGGCTTGAAAAGGAGACCCAGTGGTTAAGAATGAGTGTGGCTTTCAGAGGACCCAAGTTTAGCTCCCAAAACCACACACGGCAACTCACAGCCACCTGTAAGAGGATATGACTATGTTCTTGCCTCTGCCTGTGCCAGCTCAAGTGCGCGCGTGCACGCGCGCGCACACACACACACACACACAGGCACACACACACAGATACACAGTTGCAGGCTTAAAAATAAAGGGGTAAATACGGTTTTTAAAAATAAAAAACAAAGCCCTTCATTTGAATTCCAAATTCAGCCTGGCTGCTTAATGGTGGAGGTAAAAGACTTAGGGCTCAGCCTGCAGCTTCAAGCCAACACTTCCTACCCGGGCCAGCATTCTTTTCAATTTCCTTTGGTTTTGCTTTGTTTGGGGGTGGGTACAAAACAGAGAAGAACACGCTCCTGCAGTTCTGCAGTTCCTTTCCTATCTCCACTGCAGACAGATCAACAAGGAGAAAGACGCCTGAAAGACTTATCTAGTCTCCCAATTCATAAAAGATGGTATGAACGAGGAAATAAATAATACAAAATGAATAAAATATTCATGGATATGTAAGAAAGACCTAGGCTTTTGTAAGGACTTGTCCAAATCGAGTCATCTGAAGATTAGGTAAAGCCAGGAGTGCTGGCATAGCCCTTTACTCCCCACAGACCTTGGTCAAGGGTACAGAGATCCTGTCGCAAAGCATAGCTTAAGTAGACTTAGGCCCAAAGAATTATGCAAGAGGGAGGGGAGGTTGGAGAAATGTCTCAGTGGATAAGAGCACGAGCTGCTCTTCCATGGGACTTGGGTTTGAATTCCAGTAGCCATACAGTGGCTAAGAACCAGCTGGAACTCCAGTCCAGGGGATCCAATGACACCCTGTGGCCTCTGCGCAAACACACATGCAGACAAAACACCCATTCATGAAAAATGAAAATAAAATCTAAGAAGAAAAAGTAATTGGCAAGAGGCAACCCATGAGTGGTGGCACACCTGTGATCCCAGCACTCAAGAAGCCTAGGCAGGAGGACCATAGGGTCCATTCCTGGCCTGTATGGGTGACACAAAGAACAAAGGTAGAGCCCATGAAAGATGATTGCCTTAAAAGCAATTAAGAGGTGAGAGACAGACAGAGCAAGTGAGCACACAGAAAATGCCAACTATACAAATACTAAAGAAATTCAAGGGACTGGAGAGATGGCTCAGCAGTTAAGAGCACTGACTGCTCTCCCAGAGGACCTGAGTTCAATTTCCAGCAACCACATGGTGGCTCACAACCATATGTGATGGAATCCAATGACCTCTTCTGGTGTGTCTGAAGACAGTGACAGTGTACTCATATAAATAAAAATAAATAAATCTTCCCACCCACCCATCCACCCACCCACCCACCCATCCATCCACCCACCCATCCACCCACCCATCCATCCACCCACCCACCCATCCATCCACCCACCCATCCACCCACCCATCCATTCATACCCCCTCTCTGGCTCCATCTTTTAATTTAGGTTAGAAAAAAAGGACCTCTTCCTTTGGCTACATTCTAATCAAAGATGTAAAAATTAGCTGTGTATGGACATCTTTAATCCCAGCACTGGGAGGCACGGACGGGTTGAATACAAGACCAGCCTAGTCTACGGAAAGAGACTCAGTTTCAAAACAAAAATAAGACTTCATTACTTGATTAGGTCAGACTGTCCCATTCAGAGCCCTCTACCCCATCACTAGCGTCTAGCTCTTCCACACCCAAGAAAATTATGACAGCGATGGTCACAGGGATCTCAGCAGCAGAAGAGGACTGCTCAGGTCTGCCTCCGTTTTCATCTCTGTCTTTCCAGGTATTAAAGAACTTCTGCGGAGAAGTTCTCAGCAGAGTGGAGGGTCCAGACCCACCTTTATTGAATAGTGATAATGTAAGACTTACAGTTTGCTTTTCAAAGTAAATTAGAATTCTACTACTTCACCTCATTTGGGAAAGGGGGAGTGTCCTCTTGGTTCATCACCCAGAAGCCTGCTGATCTTCCATAACTATGACCTGGATGGCCTTTGGTCTGTAAGTCACCCACTAAAGGCCTCAGACTCACTCAACACTGCTTCCAATTATAATCTACTTCCTTCTCAGCTCCTTGGACAGGCTCCAGAAACAATTTTTTTTTTTTTTTTTTGTTTTTGTTTTTGTTTTTCGAGACAGGGTTTCTTTGTGTAGCCCTGGCTGTCCTGGAACTCACTCTGTAGACCAGGCTGGCCTTGAACTCAGAAATCCACCTGCCTCTGCCTCTGCCTCTGCCTCTGCCTCTGCCTCTGCCTCCCAAGTGCTGGAATTAAAGGCGTGCGCCACCACTGCCCAGCTCCAGAAACTCTTAACCGTTCAAAGTTTACACATTTTCAAATCTTCAGTTTCAAGTTAAAAAGATTAATCAAAACAAAAAGAAGCAGAAAATAATAAAATAGCATCTCATCAAAACACTAACCGCACAAAGAAGGGCCACGGCTGAAGCTCGGTGTCAGAATATCTCCCTGAATGCACAAAGCCTTATTAACTCAGGAATCGCACACACAAGTGAGCACACACTCACAAACACACACACACAAGTGCACACTGAGTAATGCCAATGAGTAAGAAAGTAAGTAATCTGTGTACAAACTTTGACCGCCTAGAAAACAATTTTTAATCACTCCAAAAATCATAAAGCATAACTTTATCAACATTGTAACACACAGTAAATTATATGCTTAAATAGAAGGTAAAAACATAAAGCCTATCTTTTATAAATATTATTTTATGAACAGATTAGAGTTGGACAAAGGGAAGAAAAGGCTCAGTGCTTTAAACAGCCCATGGAAGGGAATAAAGTAAACAGCTTTTACTTCCACAATTAAGCGTGGGAGCTTTTAAGTTCCCCAGAAAAACATGTTTCCAGAAGACCATTTCTCAGAGGAAGGGAGAGAGGGTGAGCCCTCTGGTTAGGGCTGCAGAGCTCCACCAGCCGCCCGCTCCACCAGCCACGTGAACAACAGCTTCTTTGGGACTGGATTTTACCACCACACATACAAAAATCAAAACATGCTAAGCAAAGGAATGCAAATAAAGTCATCAGGGCTTCCAGTGTCCTGTTGACATAGCATTATCTAAGAAAGTAGCTTTCATCAGTTTTAACTTTAATAGAGTTAAGGGTTATACAAGGGTTAACTGGCTATACAAGATCAAGTGATTTGTAATACTAAAATCTGACTAATTTAGGATTTATTCAACAATGAAACATGAAGCCAGGCACACTTATGATTAGCAATTTCCATTAATATTAATGACTAGCAATCAGTCCATCTTCTTTCTGCTTGAAAGCTGTACAGATTTTGAAATCACAAAGGTCACAGAGCTAATTTCAAGGATTGGCTGTTGCGATGAAGGCCCTTTATTCCCAGCAAGAAATCTGGGGACAACTTTATCATCTCTGAATGGGTAAACAGCAACAACCAAACGGAGTGCCCGGCAGGGAGGGAGCTTTTCCACGAGCTATATGCTGCAGCCACACAGTGCCATCCGGGACGTCTAGCTGTCCCCTGGCACATTAAGGATCTCACAGTGTTCCATGTGACCCACAAAAGCTCCTTTTATAGATGCTTTCCAGAAAGTGACTGCAGCTTGGGGTGATGGAACGGAGTCACTAGGCAATGGGGAACATTCTAGGACACCAGTTTGTTCCCTTAAAAACCTTCAACACTACCCCAACAGGTCATGTAAGCTCATTCAAGTTTCCCTAAGTGACAAAAGCCGAGGCCCTCGGCTCCCTCCCGCCTTGAAATACTGCCCTGGCTGTGCAGACACTGACTCCAGAGCCGAGCCCTGGTCTCCGACTGGGGCCGGGGTGTACTCTATCTAGGGGTCTCCTGACCAAAATACATTATTCCCTTCTTTCCCATTTTGTTTCTAGATGAAAAACAAAAATATAACAACAAAAAAAGAGAGAGACAAAAACAAGAAAAAGAACAAGCCAGAAAACAAGGAAAAAGGAACCTAATTGGAGCTGATATTGTAAGCAGCTTAAGTGGCTTAATTTCAATTAAAATTTAATTCATCCCATCCGCAACAACTGGATGGTGTGTGGCTGTGGCTGAGTTCCAGGTGCCTGGCACAAGCTGGCTCTTGTGGGTCACCTATCTCTCACTGAAATAGACAGGAACGGACTGAGTGTGCCTCTGGAGTTCTGTTTCAAAGCAGCCAATTTTCAAAGCAGAGCATTATACTTACTATGTCATATACATACATGAATATACATACACACACACACACCAAGAGAATACTTGACATATAAACAATCAAACAGACAAACCAACCAAAAGCAGCAGCCTCACAAAGGTGACCAGCAGGGGCCTCTGTTGTACGGGGATATTTTACTTCAGTTAGTTGCTCCTTACTAATTACTAAATTGCAGTCTTCTGGCTTGACTAATGGAGCCACAGGTAGAATTCACTGGCACCTCCAGCCCAGTTAGAGTGGTTACAGGATTTGCTGATTTTTGCTACCTTCAACAATCAGCTCATTTTTGTCTACTTCAAGATCAATTTGTAAAGCAATAGTTTTGTTTGTTTGTTTGTTTCATTATTTCAAGACAGGGTTTCTCTACATAGCCTTGGCTGTCCTAGAACTAATTCTGTAGACCAGGCTGGCCTCAAATTCACAAAAATCTGTCTACCTCTGCGAAGCAATGTTTTTAAAAATAAAATATCACTCAAGACTTCAGAACACGTTTTAATAACAGTGTATAAGCAGAATTTGTATTGATAAAAGGTGTAGAAAAATATTCATTATGGGGCTGGAGAGATGGTTCAGAGTAAGTGTACATAATACTCTTGCAGAGGATCTGAGCTTAGTTCCCAGCACCACAGCAGGTAGTTCAGGGGTGTGCTGCTCTCTTCTGGACTCCACATATATACATAATTTAAAAATAAAAAATGTCTTTAAAAAAACGTATTTTAAGAAAAGAAAAATATTCACTAATCAATTTTCTAGTTCACTCTCAGCAGCCTCAGGATTTACTATCTCTGACATTCTCTTGGAGAGAAAACCCAACAAAAAACATGCAGTAGCAAAATTCTAGACAAGAGGACCGGGTAGAGGGAAGAAAACAGAAAGGCAGATGGAGGGCAGACACACACTATCTAGTTCAGAATCTGTTGTAAAACTGTCTTGAGATGAACTGCAGAGCTGGTCAAAGAGTCTCAGCAGCTTAAGTCAGCCTCATGAAGGAAGATGAAGCTGCCTTTCATGAATGACTGACTAGCCACAGGAAACCAGCAGTTTCTCTAGAAGGCCGCCCTGTTCCGTTACATTTGCTCTGCGTGCGTCATTCATGCATGTTACTGAAGATGTACCCGGAATGAGCCACTCATCTCAACTTACTGAAGACTTCAGAAAATAGGACAAGAGAGACAGACACGATGGGGTGTGGGGCGTTTTGATGGATGTTTTGAGACAGGGGCTCAGTATATCCCAGGCTGGCCTGACACTCAAGATTATTGCTCCTTATAACCCTGGGATTGCAGGCATGCACCACCATGGCCAGCTTGAGACAAAATAAAACTGAAAACATCTTGTGGGTCTATTTGAAAATTAGATTTTGCTGAGAGTTTATAACTCCTTTTAAAAGGCTTGGTTGGCACCATCAGTTTCATACATGGCTCTGCTGCTTGTTTTAAACGATTATGAAACTACATTGAAGTTTAAGACCACGATAACGTTCCATGACAATCTTGTTACCATAGTAACTAGACTGTGACCCTGACTCACGCCACTATATTACAAATAATATGCCTACATTTGGAGAGGGAAACCATTATGACAGTGCAAGGGAGATTTTTCATGGTGAACAAAGAATAGAACTGTACATTTCCCAGGCTTTCAAAAAATGACCCCAATTTATTCTCTCAAAAGAAAGCATATAAGAAATACCTGACCCACTGGTATGCAAGACAGGACTCCTTTTGTGATTAAAAAAAAACTAATGCTGAGGCTGGTGAACCAGCTCAGTATGGTCGCTGAGCAAGCAAAAGGACCGAAGTCCAGATCCGCAGGACTCATGTAAGGCCCTGGGGCAGGCACATGTGACAGTTAACTCCAGCAGTGAGGGGAAAGACAGGCAGATCACAAGAGCCAGCCTGGCCCAAACGGTGAAAGCCTGTTCTCAGAGGTGGGGTAATGGTTCAGAGGTTAAGAGAACTGCCCTTCCTAAGGGCCCAGGTTCAATTCCCAGCACCCACATAGTAGCCCACAAACCACCCATACTCCAGATCGAGGGGATTCAAAGCCCTCTTCTAGCCTCTGTGGGCACCAGACATGCAAGCGGTGCACAGACATACATGCAGGCAAAACACCCACACACACAAAATAAGAGAGCCTGTTCTCAAGGGGTTAAGAAGAGTGATAGAGCAGGACACCCAACATCCCCCTCAGGCTGCACACACATGCATACGACAGACAGACAATTAACTTCTTGAAGTTATCATTTCTATGTACTTCTCAAAACCAGAGGTCATTGACTATATACAGGCTAGCGTCTTAGCAAGTCCTTCTGATTGTCTCTCCACAGATCTCTAAATTTTTTTTAAAGATTTATTATTATGTATGCAGTGTTCTCCCTGCATGTATGCCTGCACACCAGAAGAGGGGAGCAGATCTCACAGATGGTAGTGAGCCACCATGTGGTTGCTGGGAATTGAACTCAGGACCTCTGGAAGAGCAGCCAGAGCTCTTAACCTCTGAGCCCTCTCTCCAGCACCCTAATCTTTACTTTTAATAATTTATTAATTTTTATTTTATGTGCATTGGTGTTTTGTCGGCACATATGTCTATGTGAGGGTGTCAGATCTCCTGGAACTGGAGTTACAGACAGTTGTCAGTTGCCCTGTAGGTGCTGGGAGCACAGGGTAGTTTTACTTGAGTCCTGGCGGATCTGGACTTTGGTCCTCATGCTTGCCCACAACTCCTTTCTATGCTGAGTCATCCCCCAGGTCCTCGGGAAGAGCAGCCTATTCTCTTAACCACTGAGCCATCTCTCCAGTCCCAGATCACTAATCTTATACTTTGCTTACTTTTGTTTTTGTCTTTTTAGACAAAGACACTATGTAGCCCTGGCCGGCCTGAAACTCAACTGAGACCCTCCTACCTCAGTCTCCCAAACTCTGAGATTACAAGCCCGCCCCCCCCCCCCCCCCCCCCCCCCCGCTAAGTTCGACTTCTCACACTTCCTGCTTTCCCCTCTAACCATGAATACCAAGCAGCAGTCCTGGAAGGTTTGACTAAGATGTAGGAGAGCAATAGAGATGCTGGTCTCTGGCTTAGAACTCCTGGGCAGAATGAGCACAGTTCAAGTCTTGAAATTAAGACCCTGGTTACTGCCATGAGCCTGTCACCCACACAGCTCTGTAAAGCAGTAAGCTCTATTCATTAAAGGTTTAAAATGGTCTGAAAATAGGCGAAAGTACCCTGAACACTGGAACAAAAGCATGCCCACACAGCTGGTACTGAAGGTTAGCCTCCTCCTCTTTGTCCTATCTTGAATGAATAACTGACCTCAGGAAGATGAGGCTGCTTGTCCCAGGTCTCTGGAACTTAAGACAGGGCTCTCCAAGCAGAGCCAGGCCTTACTCCTTTCTCCCAAGTCACCCTGCTTCTTCCAGTGTCCCCCCCAGTTCTAATACGTGTTTATCTACAGCTTTTGTTCAGATGGCAATTGTGAAATCCAGATTCCTTCTGCAGTCTGGATGCCATTTGAGCTAAAATGCCTTTAATGCAACTTCATCATGAAAGAGAAACAGGCTTGGAAACAACTCCCACTAAAGCATTCAGGCTGCGCTGGAAGCCAGCAATGGGAGTGCTGGAAGGCTCACAGAGGGCGCACATAGGCCAGCACAGTCATTAACTCCGACTGAGACTCAGAAGGCTCACGGAGGTGCCAGAGCCAACCCCGCCTGCTCTGAGGAAGAAAGCTAACAATCACTGCTTCAGGGGGCAGAGTGGGCCTCTCAGAAGCTCTGGGAGGCCGTCACTCTGCGCTGGGATGCTCTGGGATCAGAACTTTCAAGTGGGCAATTTCCAAGATATGCAGGAAAATAAGCTCAGTGGGTATTTTCTCCCACACAGATTTCTAAAAAGAGTCACAAAGCTTAAAAACTAAGCATATATTATGGAAGGTACTTCATACCATGGTGTACTTCACTCTTTACTGACAACTTTATTACATGTTGTTTTCTGAGCCAACGCTCACTCTCTTGGGTTACTCTTTTAAAAATGTTTAAAACTCTGTAAGCTCTTGGCAAAGGTCTGAAAGGACTGAGACTACAGACCACCCTAAAAGCAATGACCTCCATGACAATCCTGGCTGGTGACCTGGCTGGAGGGGAGGAGTCATCAGTGCCTCGGGCACCTTGGTTTTATCCCTGAAAGGTGAGCTGAGTGCGGCAACAAGCACCTGTAATAGCTGTACCTGGGAGGAGTGCAGAGACAGGAGGATTGCATCCTCGGCATATTGCAAACCTTGTCTCTAGGACACAAAATCGATTTTAGATGTACTAGATAGAGACCTAAGGTTTCTAGAGAAAGCCAAAACAATCCCAGGCCTTAACTTTAGGTGTTTTCTGCTATGATTTGATACAAGGCCCTAGAAAGTGTACATCCTTGGTATTTTCTGGCTGTAAGATCCCAAATACCTATTTCCCAACGATCACTTTTTATAGAGAGCAATAATCCTCACAGAGCCTGCGCTCGACAAGTAGGCGAATGTGAACGGCCCTGCTGCACTCGCTCCATTCCCCACCGCCACCACCACTCAGTATTCCTGGTCTGTTACACAATCAGGCACTGTACTCAACTGGTCAAAGAAAACTCTGCAAAGCACGGTAGTCAGCTCATTTGTTCCATGACAAAACTGAATAGGAAAACGCCACGTAGTTTAGACATAGTAAGGGTGTGTGTGGTGCGTGGTCTGTTTTTAGGAGTTACACTGAGAAACTTCCCTTCTGAATAAATAAAAGTAATAAAGGATTACTGCATGACTTACTTCATTCTTAAAATAGCTGTCCACCATGGACAGACTAATGTCTCCCCAGGAGCCGGTTAGCATGTTAACACTTCCCCATAGCAAAGGCTCCTATTCTACCTTCATACACCATCTCCAAAGGGGTTCCTGAAAGACTGCATGGTTATTTTCAACAATTATACCTGCCCCCTTTGAAACAGAGTCACACTTTATAGCTCAGGCCAGCCTTGAATGTACAACAACGCTCCTGCCTCTGCCTCCCAAAGATGCACCACTGCCCCAGCTAACAAATATACTTTTAAATTGACACTTTTCCAACAAAGTGAAAAAAGAAGCCAGGAGGTGATAGTGCACACCTTTAATCCCAGCACTCGGGGGACAGAGGCAGGTGGATCTCTGTCTGAGTCCAGCTTAGGCTACAGAGAGAATTCCAGGACAGCCAGGGCTACACCGGGAAACCCTGTCTTGAATGGGGACAAAAAGGTAAAAAAAAAAAGTGATAAAGCCCAGAGAGACCCATGGGATGCTAACCTACCTGGGACCAGCGCTATGACAACTCTCAGGATAAGCAGCAATCAGTTTTGCCATGGTCAACCAGCAGCCTGACGAGTTTTCCCTAGACATTCTTAGCAACCTTCAAATGCCTAAGTAGTCAGCACACAAGGCCACAGGATTTATGTATCCCTGTCAGTACTGTGGGGCTGTGGAGATGGCCCAGTGTTAACCTAGCACACAAGAGATCCTGTGTTCAATACACATCACCAAAAAAGGGAACATTTTTACATTACCAAACATGACAGTTCCACGGCCAGATACTTCAGTTTCCACTGATACAAATTTACAAATTTTTAATTTTAGTGTGTGTGTGTGTGTGTGTGTGTGTGTGTGTTGCCTACATGTATATTTGTGTACCATTTGCATGTATGGTGCCCCCCCCAGAGGCCAGAAGTGGGTGTCTGATCGCCTGGTACTAGAGTTACAGAAGGTTGTGAGCTGCCATGAAGATGCTAGGAATTAAACCTGGGACTTCTGGAAGTCCATCTCTCCAGCTCAGGGACAGGCTCTCTTTCTGAACCTGAAGCTTGCCATTTTAGCTAGGCTGGTCGACTAGAGAGCTACTGAGATCTGTCTTTGGGGACTATGGGAACGTAAGTGTTCTTCAGAGATACTGGCACAAAAACAAACAAAAATCCCAGAAGTTCCTGGGGGCAGGCGGGAGCTTCCTACTTGTCAGAACTCTTCTTGGCCTCCCTTATTCTGGACTTTGGAGACACACATCTTCAACTAGCAAGACGGCTCTTATTTTATACCAGAAATGCTTTAATATCACAGAAAATAGGCTAGATGAAACAGACCACAGCTCTGTAAAACTCCTATTGTCTTCCCCACCTCAAACTGCAACTGGACCCGGTCTGTGTGTGCTAGCTGGGCAAGTGTTCTCTACCTCTAACCTACAGCCACCCCCACGCACCCCCACAAAGATCCAGATGCTACCGTTCACAATTAACACACGAGACTAGGAATATGTCAGCCAGAGAAGGCAAAGGCAAAGCAAGAGGTGGCTTGTGTTTATGCTGAGAAACTCAAGGGTTTCACTGCTTCCACACTCAACCTTGGCCTCAGTGGCTGCTCAGAGATTTAAGGTTAACAGGTTCCAAGGAAGACCCAACCACATGTAGCCAAGGGTGGCAAACGCACTATCAGAAAAACTAGGATTTGGGGGTGACACTGTAAATCCACCCTAATGTTTATACAAGTTAAATCTTAAACAGAGAACCTGAATAACTTCTGTTTCCTTCATGTGCAATCAAAGCAAAGGGCAGGAAAGGATCCAAGCTGAAGGTAAACTGCACACTAATGGTCCATTTCCACAGCACAGCCAAGCCTTACCTTTTCAGGTCAACGGTTGTGACACTGAACACGACTCCTTTGAGCCAAAGGATCATGAAGAGCCTCTGTGAAAAGGGGCAGTTTCCAATGCTTTCGCCATCACTGCCGGCCTGGAGACAGAAGCAAACATTAAAGACAAGGTCAAAATGATGACAGCAAGCAGCAGAGCCGCCAATGAATTCTACTCAGGATACTAGGAGCGGCAAGGAGGGGGCAAGTGTGGGTCGTATGCCTCTCTATTGCAACTTTGCAACATGGCAGCCAGTGGCAACAGCTGGCTAATGGCTGCTTAAAACAAGGATCGAACCAGTGTAAATGAAAATTTCATTTTACTTCTCTTTAAAAGTCACATTTAGCTAAGAAATGTATGATGGTTTGATGGCAACCCCCCCCCCCGGGTCGTTTCTGGTATTTGAACACTTGGACCCCAGCTTGTGACACTGTTTAGGTATGATTAGGAGGTATGGCCTTGGTGGGCAATGTCACTGAGGATGGGCTAGAAGCCATGGTTTATTTATGGTTTGAGATATGAGCTCTCAGCAGCTGCTCCAGCAGCCAAGCCTGGTGCCCGCTGTCACACATCCCCACTGTGGTGGTGACAACTCTCATTCCTCTAGAGCCCTTAAAGATTTATTTACCCTTCCTTCTATGAGTTGCCTTGGTCGTGGTTTTTAACACAGCAATAGAAAATTAACTAACACAGGCCGCTGTGTTGAGGAAGAAGGGGTACCACACTCAAGGACACACAAATCCCTGACTTAGCCAAGGTCTGCCATGGGTCTGACAGGATTCATTCCTTCTTCATCTTTAAATATACAGGGTTTCTCTGTGTAGCCCTGGCTGCCCTCCAATGGAGTCCTCAGTCTGGGTTTGGTCAGACTGCTTTGTTTACCCAAGTGCAGAGATTAAAGGTGTGCGCCACCACTGCCTGGAAATAAGGCAACATAAAACCAGGAAATTTATACAAGTCTGTCTTCAAAGAGTTAAATAACTAACTGCCAATCATCATAATCATCAAAGGTGGTAGAGCCAGGCAGTGGTGGTGCACGCCTTTAATCCCAGCACTTGGGAGGCACAGATAGGTGGATTTCTGAGTTCGAGGCCAGCCTGGTCTACAGAGTGAGTTCCAGGACAGCCAGGGCTACACAGAGAAACTCTGTCTGGGGAAAAAAACAAGCAACCAACAACAAAAAAATTATAACTAGCCTACACCCATGTTATTTCATAGAGCAAGAAAATAATCAGACACTTAAGCTTTTTTTTTTTAAATCCTACTTGAAGGAAGCAGTTAACTGTCCTGAGCACAGGGATGACTAAGGGGCCTTTGGAAGTTCAAGCCAAACAAATCTTTCATTTTTATCAGGCATGCCCCAAGCTTCAAAGGGAGATAGGGAGAAGGGTGTGTGGTGCCGCACACCTGCAATCCCAGCACTGAGAAGCAGAGGCAGGAGGATCAGGAGTTCAGAGTCATCTACTACAGAGCAAGCTGGAGGCCAGCCTGAGACATCCCACCCTCTCAGGAGAAACACACTTCAGCTCATCTTCATTCTGATCACTTCAACAGTCTTTCACTGCGGAGGCCATTCACAATGGTGGCCAAGAGTGCTGCTTTCTCTCATCCTGGTTCATCTGAACAATGCATCCTTTCGGGGTTTAGACTTAACCAAAGCAAAAAGGGATACAAGAAATCTGGAAGTCCCCTGCTTGTTTCCACACACAGCAGACACAGCCATGCAAGTGCCTATGAGCAGAAGGCAGTTTGCCTTCCCCTTCCCTAGCCAACATTTGGTGGAAAAGCATCTAAAACCATAACATGTTTAAATAAACTGAGTCTACAAAAACATACTTCCTATTTCTTTTCTCTCCCTCCACAGACAATGCCTGTCACTTCCTAAAGCAAACCATGATAGTTGGTGATACACATTTGGGGTTGGAGGAGGTACTGTTTTCCTAAAATAACCCTGGAGCACTCACTCAGAAGTGCATCAGTCAAATACCACCTCAGTAAAAGTCGCCGAATCCCTAACTAACAGTCGGTAGTAGCTGAGGGGATAGCTCAGTGTCACAGTGTCACAGGCCCCGGGTTCCACACCTCACACCAAAGCTTTCTGAAACAAACTAAATAATGGGAGCCACAGAGAGCTTAAAAAAATAAGCAAAGGACACCCAAAGAAGGAGGGTCCCAGACACCACTGCAATCAGAAAGCACTGGGTAGTCATAAATGAACTTTAATTTTTTTAAATAAAAATGTTTTATTAATAACAAAACATTCAGAATGTATGGCCAGAATGAATCACTAAGTCGTAATTCGGAAAGTTGTGTGACAGTTTACTTTCTAAATCAAGTCTACTTCTTCAGCTTTATTATGATTTAAAATAATCCAAGGAAGGGCTGCAGAGATGGCGCAGAGGTTAAGAGCACCGACTGCTCTTCCAGAGGACCCCGGTTCAGTTCCCAGAATCCACATGGTGGCTCACAACTGGCTGTATCTCCAGTTTCAGGGGATCTGAAGGAGGCCCCCTTCTAGCTCATGAGCACCAAGTACAAACACACATGCAGGCAAACACTCATACACCTAAGAAATACTTTGAAAATTAAAAAATTGTATGTTTTTATTTTAAAAACCAAAGGGATGCACCAACAAGATAGCTCAGCAGGTAAAGAGCTTGTCACATAGGTTGAAGCCCTAGGCTTGATCCCCCAAACCCACACAATGGTGGAGGAAACATACTCCACAAACCTGCCTACTGGCCTCCACATGCTTGCTGTGACAAGTGCTCACCACACACACACATACAAGGGGGCGGCGGGGAAGAGGAGGAGGGAGGAGGGAGAGGGAGAAGGAGAGGGAGAATAATAAACAGTAAAATAAAATAACCCAAGGAAAGCATGCAAAACGAGTCTGGTTTCACATGCCAAGACTCCAATTTCAGAGAATCCAGAGATGGGAGCAGGAACCCTACCTTGATTCTAGACAGAGATCCAGAGGAAGAGCTATGTACTGGTATAGTAAGCTGGGTGGAAAGGTCAGGTGGCATTTGCCTCTGTCGGGTCACAGCACTAACTCTCCCCAGTCGACAGTGGGACCCCATGGCCCCTGGACTTCCACCTTCTCTGCCTACAGTGCTGTACTTCTGCCCCTGCTCTCCCACCACCGCTCCCACTGCTGCTCCCGGACCCCACTCCCACCAGGATTAAACAGAAGATCTATCAGACCCGGGCTGTTAAATGAAATGCAATACCAAGAACTCTATCAAACCAAATCTTTAAAAGGCAACCAAAGCAAGATGACAGATAAGAAAATTACCTGACAAAATATCTAGGAGCTGAGATAAAAAAACACTTCGGCAAACAAGTATCAATACCTTGAAACAAATAAAAACCTAGCAAACTCAGCAAAGCAGTATAAACAGAAGACACAAAGGACTACCAGCTACTTTAAAACCCACAGTTATAGTAACCAAAATAAAAGGCTCAGCAGATGGGCTCTGCTGTGATTTTGGTATTAGTATCTCGCCCACCTTCAAGGCTTGGCCCTGTGGCCCAAATGGATGGCACTACTGACGTTTACAAGATGGGGCCTACTAGGAACTTTATGTCACTGTGGGCAGGTCACTGACAAGATTACAGGACAATACCTTCCTCTTCTCTTTTGCTTTTTAGCCAAATAAGCAATTTGTTTTGCCATATGCTACCAGCCACTGCCATTCAGATTCCATACCTAAGCTGTGAGCTTCAATACCATAAACCAAAACAAAACTTTTCAAAAGTTAGCTACCTTGGGTATTTTGTCATAGTAACAGGAAGCTCACCAACACAGCCTCAAAAGTCAAACAGAAAGCAGAGAGGAAAGAACCTATAAACTAAAAAGTAAAAACCATCCAATATGAACAAAGGAGAAAATGCAGGCTTAAACTGAATGCATAAAGCCAGGCATAGTGGTGCAGACCTTTAATCCCAGCACTCAGGAGGCAGAGGCAGGTGGATCTCTGTGAGTTCAAGGTCAGCCTGGTCTACACAGTAAGTTCCAAGAATATATATATTAAGATCCTGTCTCAAAAACAACAAAAACCAAAACACCCCCCCCACCCCCCAAAAAACAAGGAGCATCAGCAGGTTTTTTGATGCTTGTATTCCTAACACTCAGTAGACTGAGGCAGGAGGATCACCAGTTCAGGGTTGGCCAGGGAAAAATAATTAGCCATACTCAGAGCTGGAGTAGCTCTTAACACTCATTTGAGTTTTGTCCTGAAAAGGGTATTTTCTGTCTACCATGCCTCCTGATGTGGCTCTCACTCACTAGCTCCCCCCCCCCCAGGCCAGCTGAAATTCTGCAATTGCACAATACTGGCATTTAATGAGAAACTGCTGGATTAGCTCCCACGTTGCAGAATTGGGTCAGTGGCAGACACCATGAATATTTTAATGTTTTACTAAGTCAAGGTTAAGGAATTGCTCTCTTAGAAAACCTAGTTTAATCAGTCTTTATTCAGATTTAAAACTAAAAGGGGTCTTTAATAACTTTATCTCTATTTCCTGGGACTAGGGGTGAAGGGTGATAGTGACCAGGGGAAGAGAGCAAGAAACCAGGGCCTGAAGACAAGAGTCGCCTACTTATCACTGAATTCTTTACCTCCATGGATTTTCTAGAGCACACACGGAGCACTGTATAACCAAAAGAATGATTTACGTTTTTTAATACTTCATTTACCTTTAGTGTAGATTTTGTTGATCTAAATTAAATGCCTTGTGGGTGTGGAAGTCCACACCTGTAGTCCCAGAATGCAGGCGGCTGGGGCAAGAGGAATGAGGTTTTTTGGTCTTTTTTTTTCTTTCTTTCTTTTTCTTTTTTCTTTTCTTTTTTTTTTTTTTTCGAGACAGGGTTTCTCTGTGTAGCCCTGGCTGTCCTGGAACTCACTCTGTAGACCAGGCTGACCTCGAACTCAGAAATCTGCCTGCCTCTGCCTCCTAAGTGCTGGGATTAAAGGCGTTCGCCACCACTGCCTGGCGAGTAATGAGTTTCATACTAGCAGATGGCACAGTAAATTTGAGGCCAACACTTCTTGAACCTGTATAGAGAGGAGTCTAATGCTGCGACCTTTAATACAATTCCTCGCGTGTGGTGACCACAAAAGTATTTTGTTGCTCTCTCATTAACTGTAATTTTGCTACTGTTATGAATCAAGATGTAAATATCCGATAGATTACCCCAAAGATGTAAATATCTCATAGATTACCCCAAAGGGGTCACACGTCAAAATCACTTCTATGGAACAAAACCCCCATGTCAAAACCATAACTAAAGAGAAAAGGAGGGAGGGCGGGTGGGTGTTAAGGAAGAAGAGCCAAGTGCACACTCAAATGCCATGCTTTGATTTAGATTTATTTACAAGTCAGTCACAAAGTGGCACGGTGAGTGAATGGCCCCTAACTCCTATCACCTATCTTAGCTCTGTTAATCGTGCTGAAACCACTGTGTGCTCCCAAGGTCTCATCATCTGTTACCTTTCCACTGGGTCCGCAGGTTACACAGAATATCAAAGTCTCAACTCGCAGACACATCTGGATTAATGATGACTCTATTACTCAGGAGCTATGGTTCCATCTTCAGTAAACTGGCATCTGTGGAAGCTGACTCATACACACGTACAGGACAGGCTAGGTCAGGGCACACAGTTTAGTAAATGTTTCTGGAGTTTCAAAATACTTCCTGTATAAACATGCACTGTGCTGAGGCATTAGTTGAGTGATCAAGCACTTGCCTAGCATGCACATCCTAGGTTCTAACCTAGTAAGAGACTAGGAGGTGTCAGGCAGACTCCCTGGTAGGCAGACAGACAGGGAGGGGGCCCTGACTAGGTAAAAAGGTGGTGAATCTCCTTCCTCAACCTCCTCTGAGACAAAGCCTTGTCTCCCATAGACAGGCCCCTGCTGCTGATGGACTGGCTCAACAATTTCAAGGCCTGATCTGGACAGGTCACACAACGGTTGTGGACCAATTAGCCATCATGTCTTCAAATTGACCAAGCCCAAAGTAGGGGAGAAGGCTCTTAGGGGCTTTAAAACCCCCAGACCTGGCTTTTCAGCTTTGCAGAGGCTTGCAGAGGGTCTTTTTCCCTGCATGTGTCTGCAGCATGCATGTCTCCTCACCCTCCTTCCCTTACTTCTGATTCTGTCTGCAGTGCTTGAGGTTTCTCTGCTGCTGCCTGTTACACTTTAGAGTTTCCTGCCTTTTAATTCTTTAACTGGAAAACAAGCCCAATCAAGACCCTAGACTACATCATTATTTCGAGACTGTATCACTAGCAGTGCAAAGAATTAAAAAGGAACACACACACACACAGCACACGGTGGTGGCGCACACCTTTAATCCCAGCACTCGGGAGGCAGAGGCAGGTGGATTTCTGAGTTCAAGGTCAGCCTGGTCTACAGAGTGAGTTCCAGGACAGCCAGGGCTACATGGAGAAACACTGTCTGGATAAAGAAAAAAAGGAAGGGAGGAAGGGAGGGAGGGAGGGAGGGAGGGAGAACTACTGACCGACCTGCCTAGCAACCCCTTCAGCTCAAGCACTCAGTCACAAGTCTCCAGAGTTCCTCGTCTTTCAGAGAACAGGGAGGAAAGACTCCAAGAACCTTCCATATTGAAGCCTTCCTACCGGCAGTACAGCCTTGTGCTTTGTTGTTGGTCACCCCTTGTACATTTATTTTTATTTATGTCTTGTGCATGTGTGCTAGCTCGTCTCTATGTGCACGTAGCAGACTTTATATAAGGGCAATGAAATAAGTGGCACAGCAGCTAAACACACTTGTAGCACAAGCTTGGTGATCTGAGTCCAATCCCCAGGGCCCATGTAAAGGTAAACAGAGAAAAGTCTACCCCTCAAAGTTGTCATCTGACCTACAAACACACACACACACACACACACATGCACACACGCACGCACACACCATGACCACAGACAGACATACAATAAATTAATGAACTATTCCATGAGTACATAAAACTGAATACAGCAATTGGAATGAAGCCAAAATAATCTTTACTTAGGATATCAAAAATCTCAGGCCGTGGCCAGCCTGTACCATATCACAGTCCTATAATTTGATAAAGTCATAAAATGGCATGGAGGAATCACTCTGTTCCCAAGTTCTATCTTTGTAAATAAACCAGACTGCAGACTTGTCCGAGACAGCAGGAGCTGCATAAAGAGAGACCCTGTCTCAAAAGAACAACAACAAAAGGGTGCAGTCTTCAGGTGTTTCCTTGCTCCTGAAGCCTACGCCACTGAGAGGGGGAGCTGACTTCTGAAGTCATAGTACAACCAATCGGGGTTAGATGCAATGCCAGGCTGGCACACAGAGAGCATTTACCCCTGAAGATGAACTTGGCTCTTGCAAAGCAAGCTCTTGGAATTGATTCAGGTCATACTTGGATCCACTCACTCAGCAGAGGATGTTAGCCAGCTAGGAGAGCTCACCTGGACAGTTGCAGGAGACCCCACCATTCCCACAGTCAAAAGACCCTCCCCTCCCTTGGTGGGCTGTTCAGAGCCTCTACTACAAAGGATTGTTATGGGAAATCAACAGTTAAGGCACACAATAACAGGCGACTCCACAGTGGGGGGGGAGGGGAGGAGGGAGGAAACTATGTTTAATTTGTGTGCCACAAATATAATTAATAGATAAATTTACAATATTTAACGATATGAACACGAACCTTTCACAGCAAACCAAAACCTTTCTACCCAAAATACATGAGAATGAAGTAGAATCCAGAATGCCTGTGGAAAAGCTCTGGAGATAAGGGATCGGTTTAGGAAGTACTCACAAGCAGGAGTCTCAAATACCTACAAAGTCTGCAATGAAATAGATTTAAATGCAGATTATCAGATCTAGCTCCAGGTCTGATTAAGGACACCTGGTCTAAGGTTAAACTCTCCTTTGGACCCTGCTCTCTGAAGGCCAGTCACTGGTATCGGGTTGGTAAATATCACCTGTTCCCCTAACTCCCAATTAAAAGAATGCTTCTTGTTGGCCATAGCAATGGTGCATACCTTTCATCCCAGCACTCAGGGAGGCAAAGGCAGGAGAGGAGGATCTCTGAGTCCCAAGGTGGTCTATATTAGTCCAGGCCAGACAAGGCTACATAGTGAACTCTTTTCTCAAGATAGAGCCGGGCAGTGGTGGCGTACGCCTTTAATCCCAGCACTCGGAAGGCTGAGGCAGGAGAATTTCTGAGTTCGAGGCCAGCCTGGTCTACAGAGTGAGTTCCAGGACAGCCAGGGCTACACAGAGAAACCCTGTCTCAAAAAACAAAACAAAACAAAAAAAGATAAGATAGATCCTATCTCATCTTAAACTAGAGCATATTCAAAATTAACTGATCCAAGCCAGTTTATAGTCTCATAAAGACAACCAGACATTAAAATTCAAGAACATTTGGACATGGTGGTACATCCCTTTTAATCCCAGATGGAGGCAGGTGGACCCCTTTTCAAGGGGAGGGGGAAAGGGTGCCATAAACCACCCCCTCCCCAATAGCATGTGTTCTGGTCTAATTCGATCACTACTGGCTCTTCCTCTTAGCTGGCAGTTCTTAATGGAAACAGTACACCTGACTATGTCTTGCTTTAGTCTAAATCCCTGGGAACTGAGGAAATTCAAACTGTACAAAACATCTTCTCATATCACTCTTTAATTTAAAAGGCATAAATACAGCAGCTACTGTTCTCCCCTATCTGAACAACCTTATCCCCAGTCAACTACCAAGGCCACCTGGAATCAAACTCAGTGTGTTAAGGCTACTCATGGTTATGCTGAAGAACTGGGAAAGAAACCTCACCTTCACTGAGACAGCCTCAGACACCTATTTCCTTGGTAAATGACCAAATCCTGATTCAGCCACAAATATGGCTAATAATTCTATTTTTAAAGAAAAGGCCCCAGGCACACACACAGGTGTTTGTAAAGCTGAGCCTCTTCCCTCAGACAGCTTCCCTGCTGGGATCCCGAGGAGCCCAAGGAGCAACACAGCACCTCATCCCTTCCATCCTGGGCTGTGCGGCCCACAGCTAAGATCACGTTCTTCCCGTGGGATTTCATCGCCTATAAAAACTGTACTGCTTATTAGCTTCCCATCGATTACTTAACAAGTAATGCCTCTGGGTTTCGGAGAGAGTGCTGTAGGCCACTACCACAGAAGAAACTTATTACTTCTTCCTGACGTGTTTTATCAAAAATTTCAACTAAGGAAACTGCATGCCTAGTCCTCAGCACAGCACACACCTGGCACAGTGTCACACACCTGTTAACTCCAGAGCTTGGAAGGTGGAATCAAGATAATTAGAAACTCAAGGTCACACACAGCTACACTGAGACTTCAAAGCCAGCCTGGGTAACTTAGAATATCCTCCCTCTGTCCCTCCCTCCGTCATTCCCTTTATCTCTCTCTCTCTCTCTCTCTCTCTCTCACTCACACACACACACACACACACACACACACACACGAGAGAGAGAGAGAGAGAGAGAGAGAGAGAGAGAGAGAGAGCTGGGGCAGAACTCAGTCACACAGACAGAGAGAGGGAGAGAGAGAGAGAGAGAGAGAGCGAGCGCGTGAGCGAGCTGGGGGCAGAACTCAGTGATAATACATTTTCCTGGCATGCAAATGCCGTGGGGTTCAGTTCTCAGAGTCTTTGATACACATACACACCAAAGATTGTAGAAGGGAACCCCCCCCCCATGTGATGTTGTGGAGATCTGATTGTATCCTGAGGTTGAAATCAATACCAGAAGTCAGAGCAAAGAGAGTCAGAAGGAAGCAACTGGTACCTGATGTGCCACACACAGGGCTGTCTCCTTTTATCAGTGTGTTTCTTACCTGTTAAAGCCACACTAAACGTAGTTTCTGTTATTCATGATCACAAGTGGCTAAACCACTTTCTAAATATATATATCATCATCTTCCTCTAGTTTAGATTGGCTGGAAGGGTTGGGTTAGCTCAATGGGTTTAGTCTCCAGGATGTGTGACAAGGAACAAGAAGAAGGCTCTGAGTTGAGCAGCTCAGGGTACTGCTCCACCCCCCCCCCCCCCCTACAGTTAGCTTTCCCACAGCTGCCATCTAGACTGCTCTCAGCTGTAAGTAAGCTGGTAGCATTTGCCCCCCAAGGACTGACAGCAGAATCCCTTACAGAAGGCCCTGTGCCTTGAAGCCAGTTCCACTTCCCCAACAGTGTCCAAGAGCTGCAGTAGGCACAGGGCTAACAAGGGGGAATGAACAGGTCTGATCTCCAGAATCATACAGTTTGTGGAAGAAACAGAGAATACCAATATAAAACACTAAGTGAATAAGGGCAGCCAAGTACTCAGAGAAAGGACAGGGACCTGCTTCAGAGGCAATGCCCACAGACATCTCCTAGATCAAGGAAAATGAAGTTGCTAAGTAGGCTCTGTGAGCACAAGACTAAGCCACAAAAGACATCTAAAGCCACATTAAAGGGCAGATCTTATGCTCAAAGAAGAAACAATGCATTGGTTTGTTTGACAAATGTTTTATCAAGAGTTTTTTCTTTTTTGGTTTTTCAAGACAGGCTCTGTGTAGCCCTGGTTATCCTGGAACTCCTCTGTAGACCAGGCTGGCCTCAAACTCACAGAGATCCACCTGCCTCTGCCTCCCGAGTGCTGGGATTGAACTCAATGTCTCTCTCACAAGGAATGCCTGGTTTGAAGCATACTGCTTTTTCCATTTCACTACCTGTGTGATACTGGAGATTTAATCTCTCTGGTTCTCAGTTTTCTTCTCTGTAAAATGGGGAAGAACAAACACGCACTGTTACAGATATTTAACCATTGATAGATGAAAATCTGAAACAAGTGGAACGTGATCAGTTAGAATACCCAGGGAAGCGGTGATCATATGTACTCTATGCTCTATACTGAGGGACTCATCCGAAGAAGAGGAAACATGATGGGAACAGATAGGGACACTGAGGCCAAAGCCCAGTTTCCATTTAAGGCAATAAGAATCTATCACATGAAAATCTGGCCTCGGGTATAGAGCTGATGACAGACGGGTGGGCTGTCAGAGGTGATGGATAGACACAAAGTGTGTGTGGTGGGACTGAATGGGGAAAAGTACAACACAGCCTATGTTTATATGATAATAACCTGGGTAAAGGGCTCACGGGACTTTGGTACCCTTAAGGAAAGCCACCTGGGTGGAGAAAAGTCTCAAGGTGGGAGACAGAGAGCTCCAGCCTGCTACAGGGTAGTGACCATCCCCAGATGTCTATTGCCCTGAAGAGTCTACAGAGCAAAACCACCCCCAGCCCCAGCAGCACTCGGGAGAGGGAGGTGGGAATGGAGAAGTTTTCTTTCCCTTTTCTTTTTTGAAGTAAGAAAACACACCAAATGTTTATAACGCTACACAAATGCTAAAATATAATAAAACTTCTATCTTAAAATTCTGAAGGCAAAATAGCTAATCAAAAGCTACTGGAGGGAATTAGCCCCAGCTGAGAATGCCCAGTACTCCAGATCCCTCCTGGAAGGACATGCTGAATAGAAGAGGGGGTTCAATCTGTACTAAGATCAAACCTGAACTGTCTCATCTGAACCCGCAGACACTCCATCTGAGCAAATGAAAAGTATGGCTCTGCTTACTTATGGTCACTATCCAAAGCCTGAGACAGAAGCAAAGTCTGTTATTTCTCCAGAAGAAATTATAGCCACCTTTTCCCCTGGGAACATCTCGCTTTCTTCCAAATTCTCCAAGAAAGACATTGTAAGGTGGGCACGGTGGCACACAGCTGGAAGCCCAGCGCTGGGGAGATGAGGCAGGAGTGGCAGGAAATCAAGGCCTTGCTCAGCTGTAGGTGAGCTCAAGGCGAGCAACACTACAAAGACCCTGTACCCTGTCTCGGAAAAGGAAAAAGGACACAACTGTAATCTCTGTGCTCAGAGGCTGAAGCAGGGGAACAACCACTGCCAGATCCAAGCCAGCCTGGTCTGCAGTGTCCAGCCAGCCTTGGGCTAAGGGTGAAAGCATGTGCCCCAGCAAAAAAAGCTAAAGGAAAACAATGTTAGAAACAGCAGAGAACAGCACATCCCTCTAACTCCCAGCAAGCAGGAGGCTGAGGCAGAAACAGCAAGTTTGAGGTCTACCCTTTAAGATACACAGCAAGACCCTGTCTCAAAATACTAAATCAATGTCAGCAGAACTGGCTCAGTGGTTATGAGCTCTTGCTGCACTCCCAAAGGACCTGAGTTTACACTCATGGCAGGCAGCTACATAAGACCCTGACTCAAAACACCAAACAAAACAGAGTGTAAATAAAATTATGTGAGAGTAAACTTTGAAAATAGAATTACATAAATATGCAGATTAGTTATGCCACCATATGGTGTAATAGCTAATTTTGGGACCTCTGCTAAGTTAAACAGTAGACTGCTAATGATAGCAATGGGGCTGGAGAAGTGACTCAACTGGGAAAGCAGTTTGCCCAGCACCAAGGCCCCGAGTTCGATCCTCAGCACCCCATAAACCAGCTGTAGTAGCACACACATATGATGTGGGGTATGGAGACAAGAGGATCAGAAGGTCAAGGTTATCCCTGGGCACATAGCAAAAGTCAGGCCAAACTGTGCTTCCTAAGACCCCATCTCACATAGCAATATAGCTGCTGGCTGGGCAATGGTGGCGCATACCTTTAATCCCAGCGCCCCAGAGATGACTGAGAGTTCAAAGCCAGCCTGGTCTCCAGAGCTAGTTCCAGGACAACCAAGGCTACACAGAGAAACCAAACAGTATGGCCGCTGGTGAGGGGCTCTGGTACCTAACCTCTCACCCATGCTCTAGTGCGCAACCCTGATGAAACCCTCCAGTTTACAAGACAAACATGAATTAGACAGAGACAGTTAGTTGGGAAGAGAGTGGGAGGGAAAACAGAAGGAAGTAATGGGTTGAGTGAATATGATCAAACAATTTTTATTTTTAAATTTTCAGGGTTTTGACTGCACAGAGATCAGAAGAGGGTGTTGGATCCCCTGGAACTGGAGTTACAGATGCTTAAGAACCACCATGTGGTGCTGGGAACTGAACCCAGGTCCTCGGTAAGAGCAACGGGTGCTTTAAACACTGACCCACCTTCCAGCCCCTCAAAATATATTACACACATGCGTAAAAACGCCATCATAAAACATAATTTATGTTAAAATAGATGTTAATAAATACATCAGTAAAATACAATATTAATAAACATGTTAATAAGAACATTTTTAAATGCTTTAGGTGTGGAGAGCTTTTGGGGCCGACAGGACAAAGAAGTAAGCTTAAGGCGGAATCTGACTTTGGGCTAGGACTCAGGAAATAGGCTCAGATTAAGAACATGTACATTTGAGTTAATGCAAAACTCAGAGAGGACATAGGTGGGGAGTGCCTGGCATTCCTTTTGTCTTGGTCATACTTCTTATTCCTTGACCCAGAACTGACTTTTTTGTTTGTTTGTTTGTTTGTTTGTTTTGAGACAGGGTTTCTCTGTGCAGCTCTGGCTGTCCGGGAACTCACTCTGTAGACCAGGCTGGCCTCGAACTCAGAAATCCACCTGCCTCTGCCTCCCAAGTGCTGGGATTAAAGGTGTGCGCCACCACCGCCCAGCAGAACTGATCTTATTTATTATTTGGCATGTACTTAAAGTGGTATAAAAGCAGACTGGAAAAAAATCAACCTGCTTCAGCCTCAGAGCTGGCTGGGGTCCTGCTACCGAGCTGTCTGTCTTTTTTCTTTTTAATCCTCTCTCCTGCCCTGGACAACCTGTTGACTGACTGAGCTGGCTTGGTCATTTAGGATATTCCAATGTAAAACACTGTCACTTAATAAACTTTGTCTAGGCATTTTATTTAGATTTTTTTCTTTATATTACAAATTATGTCTCCTTAAAATTATAAACCAAATTATTTTACTCCAGCTGTTAAAACTTAATATTAAGAATTCCTATTTACCTCCCTAGCACACCTAAAAAAAATTTAAATCTGAGTAAGATAGGATTATTGCTAAAATTTTTTGTTACCATTTTAAAGACAAGTGCCCAAAATATGATCAAGGTAAATGCAGACAATAGCTCCATGTCTGCCTTATTTTACACACAGCCAGCAAAGGCCTTCCTCCTTCAGGTAGTTCACTTGAACAGGTAAAGTCAGTCCTAGTGCTTTTCATTTTCCCAGACTGACCCCATCTCCACTGAGCATTCTGGGTGACCCCATCTCCACTGAGCATTCTGGGTGACTCATCTACATTGTCTTCCAATCAACTACATCTAACTGTAAGACCTTACTGTCTGGTCAGACTCTGAAATCTCAGATCGTCAACTTTCTCCCACACCACCCCATTTTTTGAGAAAGGGTCTCCAATATGGCTGGCCTCCACTTCACTGTATAGAAGGATAGCAGTGAACTTCTGAGCCTGTCTCTGCCTTCCAGTTACTGGGTGAGCGCGCACGCGCGCGCGCATACATACATACATACATACACACACACACACACACACACACACACACACACACACACACACCAGCCCAGGCTTTAACTTCCGGTCTGGGTGTACACTCAAGCCCAAGGCTACAACCTTGCATATAAAATAAACCTAGACTAGACAGCACCCACTTTACAGTCAAGAGCAGAGACCTGTCACCATCTGTGCAGGAGTTAGCTGGCCCCGCCAGTTACACGACTCTAACATCCCTCACTAGCCTGTTCAGACCAGTGGCTATGGAATAAGCTCCGGGGCAAACCCAAATTGCATGCTGTAAGCTTAAAGACCAAACAGACTTTACCTGTGGTGTTTGCTCTGACAGAACACAGAACACCACACCAGCAACAGACAGAATATTCTCTGCACGATCTTATACCTGTACTGTACCTAAAAGTTTGCCCCAGAATCCCAACAAATATTCCTGAGTTAATAAATCAGCTCTCACTTATCTCTGCTTACCCTACTGTGGTTAAGTGTGAGCTACAAAGGTTAAACAGACTCACTACTTTCTTGTTATTATGACAAAACACTGACAAAAGCAGCTTAGGGAAGACTTTGTTTGGCTCCCAGTCTGAAAGGCTACAGTCTGCCACAGGAGAGCAAGCACTGAGGCAGGAGAGCCCCTGGCCACTCACTCTGCATCCACCTCTGGGAAGCACAAAAATGAACGCCAGTATACACAGCAATCAATCCTTTTCCCTTTGGGGAAGGTACCGCCTATATTAGAGGCAGATCTTCAGTCTTCAGTTCCTTCTAAAAGTGCGTCTCCTGGATGATTCCAAATCCAACCACACTGACAATGAAGACACTATCACACAACTTCTTGGCCTTTTGACTAAGATCCAGTGAAGAGTAACCGAAACACCCCGGTCCTGAACTCCTGGAATTCACAGGAACAAGGCAGCATGGGATGTGATTCGGATGAATGGCACAAAGGGTACCAGCTGGAACAGAGAGCAGAAGGGGCTTGTTCCGCTAAGGGAGCAAGGAGGTCAGAGAAGGGCACAGAAGCTACCCCAGCTGATCCTTGGAGAACATTCAGCTTCATAAACTGACTCCCTAAGACCCTTGAAATCCGTTGAGTGTTAGTTCTGCTCCAAGCTATCTCTCATAAGATGCCATGAGCAGCCAAGCATCGTGGCACATGCTCGTGACTCCAGCCCCTGGGTAGCTAAGGCAGGAAATCTCTGCAAATTTTAAGTCAGTCTGGTGGTCTATGCAGTGAGTTCCAGTCAGCCTGGGCTAGAATAAGAGCCTGTCTCCAAAAAAGTTTTCTAGAATGACAGGCCAGAGGCAGAACAAAGCTTCCCTTCGAGGCGTGCACATTCTCATGTGGTTGGGTGTCTTGGCATGCTTGCAAAGGGCTCTAAGAAGGACCACAAGTGCTGAACAGTTACTGTGAGCAAAACTGCTTTGGGGAGCTTCAAGAGCTCTTATCTGAGAACAATATGTGCTCTGGCCAAAAACAGGAGGCTTCTCCCATCTTCCTGTTCCTCGGCCTCCTCTATAGGCAGCCAATCAGAACAAATTTTATTGCCACTTAACCACACTGGGATCTAACCAGGAAAAACTCTAAACAACAAAAATTACATAGAGCATGCTGCTCACACAATCCAGCCCCAAATAAAGATACCTTTGACAAAGGCTTAACACTTACAAACCCAGTTTTTTGGGGGTGGGGGTGGGGGGTTAGCGACACAAGGACAAAGTCAAAATACTTCACTTGTTTATTTTCAAGTTTACTTTAAGAGTCCCTGTAAATGTTCTGGTATATTTTAAGGGGCAGAGGTATAGATAGACCACAGGACTAATCCATGGAGTAGCCTTTCCAGTGAACCAAAAGGCCAGGGAGGAAGGCAGACTGAAAAGTACTGGCTGATCTCATTAGCCCTGCTTAGGAAGCTGTGTAAGTGTGACTTCAGCCCTGGATCACACAGCTATATTTAGTTTATACCTAATATGGATGAAGTCCTGACCAGGCCGTTTCCTCTCCACAAAAAGAAACTTCCTTGCTTTTCTTCAACAGTGCAAAGGGTGGGCTCTTGGGGGGGGGGGCTTAAAAAACTTCTATCAACAATGCAAAGGGTGGGCTCCTGGGGGGAGGTGGTAAAAAACTTCTATCAACAATGCAAAGGGTGGGCTCCTCTGGGGGGGGGTTAAAAAGAGAGGGCTGAAGAAAAACATTGACAAACTAGGATGTGGCTTATTAAACTCTGCCCACTTTTGGCATTGCTAAACTTAAAAACAACTCTGAAATCAAAATATGAGACGTTCAAGTGAGCCTCCTCCTTTATGCTTTTTTGGCCCTTTAAAGTATTATACAAGAGACTAATTAACCAGGCCTCCAAAACACAAAGAGCAGAAGCAATGGAAACCCTGTAATTCTCCTCCACATTGTATCAAGAAGTGTATTGTGCATGGGTATCAGTCCATAGTAGAGCAGCACAGTGCCATGCATGAGGCCTGGGTTCAAGAGTTAGCCTCTAGCTGGGCAGTGGTGGCACACGCTTTTAATCCCAGCACTCAGGAGGCAGAGACAGGAGGATTTTTTTCTGAGTTCGAGGCCAGCCTGGTCTGTAGAGTGAGTTCCAGGGCAGCCAGGGCTACACAGAGAAACCCTGTCTCGAAAAACCATAAATAAATAAATAAACAAATAAATAAAGTTAAAAACCATAAATAAATAAATAGAGTTAGCCCCTAAAAAGAAAGAGGTGGGAAGAAGAAAAGGAAAGAAAGGATCAGACATTAATTCTCAAAGACCTCAGTGCAGATCCCAGCCCTGCTATTTACTGACCCTCTCTGAACCTCACATATGACACAGAATTGACATGCCCAATTCAGAGTTTATTATGTGAGGATTAACTTAGCTAACACATATAAAAGACTGGCGTACTGCGCCAGGCCCATAATCAGCACCCAGAACTGTCTATTATCCTGGCTTTAATATCTTGTCTTTTATCAGTCTACTGTGTCCTTCGTGGGAGTAAATTAAGCACTTTCAAAAAGTTTATAACAGTATAATAAGATGAAAGATAAAGTCACTTTATGATCTTTGAGTCACCCGCTAATCACAGCCATGCTGAGTTTAAAGCTTTATTTATTACCATCCCTCTGTGGTACATGGAGGACACTAGACTTTAGACTCCAGAGATAAACACACCAGGAGGCTGCAGTTCCACCTTTCCCTCTGAAGAGGACTAGCCAGTCCTGACAGCGCACGCCTTTAATCCCAGCACTCCAGAGGCAGAGGCAGGATGGCTGAGCTCTAGGCCAATAAAGTCTACAGAATGAATTCCAGGCCAGCTAGAGATAAAACAAATCTAAGCATATAGTTTGCAAACAAGGCATGTAACCCAGCACTCAGAAAGCAGAGGCAGGAGGATTTTAATTTCAATGATAGCCTGGGTTTCAACTCTCTCAAAAAGAAAGAAAAAACTTCATGTACATTTACACTACTTCTATTTCTTCTGCTAAAAATTAAATGAACTCAAAGTCTCTTGGGATGGAGACTTTAAAATATTTAAGCATACCTACATTTCCCTTAAGACAGCATTACTCAATACCAGTTAATATACAACCAATCAACTTAATGGCATACCGTAAAAATAAACGAAGAAAATCTGGCAGCACAAGAAAACAAAAGTCATTCAAACCTCTCCAGAAGCACTGTACTTAACCCCGAGGACGGACTCACTTTAAAAGAGGAAGAAGAGAGAGGGGCACTCTTCCTAATAATAATGCTTTTTAGCTTTAGTCCTGAGAGCTGAGAAGATGAACTAGGATGGAGCACGTCCTACGTTACTCAGAAAGGAGTCCCAGTCTCCTCCTGGGACTTTTTCATACTAGCTCCGCACTTCTGATTTAGAATGGGAAGTTCTCCACCCACTTGCAAAGCCTACTGGTAAGCAGATCTTAGTAATACCCTAGAGACTGAAACCACACACATTACGCACATAACTCACACAGACCAATAGCCTAACTCTGCCTCCCAAAGGCAGCGTAAGCGCAAGTGAGCAGGGTCTACTGTTCGCTCTCAGTGCTCTCCTTAGTAATGCTTTTAATCTTACCAGGCCCAAGAGTCAGGTGCTATTACCTCAAATGGGGACACCAAGTGAAGGGGAAGCCAGGGGTTAAACACAGCTGCAGAGCTCCAGAATCCAATTTTTAAAACTAAAATGTGTGTAGATGGGTACACGTGCCACCACATGCACATAGGGGTCAGAGGACAACCTTGAGTATCAGTCCACACCTTCCACTGTATTTACACAGGGTCTCTTCCATGTCATACTAGCTTGTGCAGGCTTCTCGGGAGTCTTACATTTGTGTATCAGCAGCACTGGGATTATAGGTGCACACTGCTGTGTCTGGCTCGACATGGGTCTTGGGGATCCAAACTCAGGTCCTCACACTTGCATGGCAAGCACTTGACCCCAAGACACCTCCCCAGCTCTCCAGTGTCTCTCAATCTAGTACACTCTGACAAACAGCAAAACACTAAGCTTAACTGTATAGTTGAAATGTTAATTCCAATTACCTGCACCTTCGAAATGATGGAATATTCTAGTGCCAACATAGAAAGCACAGGTGATAGATACTGTAAGCAACCATCACTGTCTGGTTCTAACTTGGGGATCTCAGATCTCAAATAAATCTTAGCACTTAGAGGCTGAGGCAGGAAGGCTGCAGGTCCAAAGGCCAGCACGGACTACACTAGGAATATCTGTCTCACAAAAAAAGAAAAGATGGGAGGGAGAGGGATGAGAGGGAGGGAAGAAGGGAGGGAGGGAGGGAAAGGCTTTTTTGAGTATACTAAGAACCCCTTGAGATACACTAAAGCAAAACAACTATGAGCCACGGCACTGGCGTTCCCGGATTGCTCTTTTCCCTTGTTCTCTATGGATTTGTCTGTCTGGTTTGTGGTACTGGAGATTGAACCCGGAGCCTCACGGTTGCTAGGCAAACACTCTACCACTGAACTACATCCCCAGCCCCAGGCCAGTGATTTGCTTCACCCTTTCAACCTATTTATCTGGCTTCTCGTCCATATGAGCATTCTTGTGAACTTAACAAGCGCTACATTTTCCCAGTCACGTGTTTCATTATTTCTTTCTTTCCCGATAGCTGCCTCTGGAATAAAGAGTGTGGGAAGGGGATGGGGGGTGGGGGAACCCAGCACAGCTCTTCAGCAGCAGTTTATTGAATAATAATCCAACGAGTTAGTCTACAATGCAGTTATGCACTGACTGCACAAACATCTGCACCAGCTCGACTAAGTATGACCACTCTTCTCTGCATTCCTTCTGTCCTGCATTTGGGAAATGCAACATAAAAATAAGTCCGTGAGACTGGGCATCTATTCTAAATACACTATGGCAAGCTTCTGCAAATGGAAACAGCCTCCAGCCCGGGAAGTACAATGGCTCCCCAGGGAAGAGCGTTCAGAGACTCTAGCAGACTGTTCCTTCTTACACCACCACTCCTCCAGCCTGGAGCTGCTGCAGAGTGCATCGGCTTTGTTTCCCCAGCACTTAAGGAAAGGCTAGTTCAGTGAAAATTGCTTAAACTGACACAGATTTGTACCTCTCTGTATTCTCGAAAAAAAGCAATGAAAAAGGACACGAAATAACGTGCTTTAAGACATCATTTTAAATGAGACAAAGTGACGGGGTCTGGCAATGACAGGTGCCCAGCACCACATCCATCGTAAACAGTCTATTTAAAGTGATACCTGCCAGAAAAACAAGGAAATAAAAAATGGATCAAATTCAATAAAATGACAGAAGGCATATGCAGCATAGGGAGAAAGAAATCAAGTTAAATCTTAAAAGCTCAGTCTTCATATCTTGGGAAAGACTGCTCTCAGCTCCAGCATCAGAAAAAAGACTCCTGTGGCTTATTTACCATGTGATGTTTATCTTCCAAAGTCTAACCGGACTGCAGAAGACGACCCTGCATCAAATGAACAAAAATTTAAAAACAAAGCTTCACCTAGAGCCAGCAGTGGTGGCACCTGTCTGTAATCCCAGCAACCAGAAAGCAAGGGCAATTTGCCAAGCATTTGAGACATCCTGGACTACATGAGCTCAAGGTTAGCTCTGGCTACAAACCCTATCTCAAAATTCACTCCTTAGTTGGAAAAGGGGGGTGTAGGACACACACCTTATCAGGCACCTGAAATGAGAAAATTGAAAATTCTTTAAAATAAAAGGTTTTGGGGTTTTTGTTTGTTTTATTTCGTTTTGGTTGGTTGGTTGGTTGTATTTCTGGGATTTGGTGGAAGACAGGCCTCAGTATGTAGTTCTGGCTGGCCTGAAGCTCGTAGAGCTCCACCTGCCACACTCACACAATCTATTTCTTTTTATTTTATGTGTTTGTTTTGCCTGTGTATGTGTATTACATGCGTGCCCTGAGGCCAGGAGGACATCAGATTCTCTGGAATTAAGACTTGTGGGCAGTTAGTTACAGGAACCAAACTAGGTCCCTCTGCAAGAACAGCCAGTAAAAACTCCTAATTGCCAAGCCATCTCTCCAGCTTCCAAAAGAAAATTCTTAATTTACTGCTTTGGACTTTGAAGATAACTAAAATTCAGCATACTGTAAGTAAGCAGCACCATGCTATCCTAAAAGCTAGAGTTAAATGAGACTATCTGCATACGTTGAGATCTCTTCAGCTAAGGACTGTCACACATGAGCGAGTGGAAGGCTTCCGAGAAATACAGCTGTCAGCTGATCAGGCAAAATCTCACCACTAATCATCAGTGTTTTAATGACACACCAGCAATATCAGCCAGCCTATGCTTTATTTTCTGCCAACTATTCATCAAATACAACTGTTAAACAGACACTCCTTTTCCAAAGGACTGAGTATTTTACAGGGCACACATAGTGAGTTCTAATCAGCAGCAGTAGAGTTACTTAAGTGCACTTACTCATTCAATAAGATTTGCTGAATGCGTGGTAGGAAGCAACTACGGAATACTGTAGTGGACACAAAGATGAACTATACAAGGGGTCCTACCTACACTGAGCTTCCTGTATTATGACAAAGACACGTGGAGTGAAAAAACTCTTCTCCACTGACAGGTAACAGAAAAGTGATCCTGAAGAATAAAGACATTTAAACAGACTTAGGGAACCCTAAGAGTTTAACAGATGGGAATGAGATAGGGAAGGTTGGTTAAGGCAGGCAGCAGAGCACATATGGAAAAAGAAACACAAGCCTTCCAACTAGTTAAGGTAAAGGTCCAGGAAGCGGGAGACGTGTGTGCCCATTCACTGGGTCTCAACTGTGCCAGTTGTGGGCCTGAATGACAGGCTGTGGCTTTGAAGTTAGTTCTTCACTTAGCAGACAGTCTCAAGATGGTTTCTGCACTTGGCGAGTAGGGAAGAGGAACCGTCTCACTTGGATCTTCAAAACTCGTTGCTTACAGCAATGTTTATCTCCCGCCGTGGCTGCGAGTGTCCTTTACGTTCTCTAAGCGAGTCCCATACATCTGTGTTTTCATAGACTTTTGTTGCCATTCCAATCCTTGAAATACCTTCGACTTCTGGAGCCTCTGCACCCCAGTTTCAGCTTGCAGATGACCAGCTGTTATTTTTGTTCATTTGTTTGTTGTGTTTCCTTTCCTTTGTTTCAAAAGGATTCAGGCACTGGTGTAGGAGCTATATACATCCGTAGGCAACTCCTTCGTCATGTTGTTTGTTTAGTTGGTTTTTTTTTGGTTTTGTTTTTTTTTTGGGGGGGGGGGGTTTCGAGACAGGGTTTCTCTGTGTAGCCCTGGCTGGCCTTGAACTCAGAAATCTGCCTGCCTCTGCCTCCCAAGTGCTGGGATTAAAGGTGTGTGCCACCACTGCCCGGCAACTCCTTCATCATTACAGCATGAAGACTTAGTCAGAGAGAAAGCTATCTACCTGTGATTAAGTGCTGTACAGAGAAAGAAAGACGGCAGGGAAAGGGACACTGGGAATGACCCAATGTGTGCTTGCTCCCTCTTCCCTCCTGGGTTTCTTTTCCTTCCCTTTCTCCTCTCCCCTCTCTCTCTCTGCATCTCCTGTAGCCCAGGCTGGCTTCAAATTTGCTATGTAGCTGAGAACCTCAACCTTCTGATCCTAGACCATCCTTTGATCATCTAGGATAACGGGTGTGTGCCACCATACCTCCTTCCTTTCTTAGCAATGCTGGGGAACCCAGAGCTTCCTGCATGCTAGGCAAGCAAGTGCTCTACCATCACCCGAGCCATCCCCAGCCTCCATAGCGGTCCTTGCAACAATTCTATCCTTAGTGAAAATGGCACTTCTCAGAAGGAAAGGCCAAGTGTCAAGGTTAGAATTCTATTTAAGATGAGTAGCCTGGTCCCCCATGAGTAGAGTGAGGATGGAAAGGAGAAGTGCTGGAGGCCGTGGCACTGGAGAAGGGGAAGAGAAGAGGTGAGAGACGAAATGAACTCCGTAGGTTTGGGGAGGAGGCAGTACGAAGAGGTCAAAGGACAGGTGTGTCTGAGAAACAAAGATGGCCTTCTAATCAATCACAGGGTGTGTCTTATGGAGATGGACAAGGAGCAGTGTGGACTGAATTCTGAGCTTAATATGGCAGAGGCGCAGGATCGTCAGGAACAAGTCTGGATAAGGTAGAGAGATTTGGGACCTGTTTGACATCTGTGAGGCACTTAAAAGATGTAAGTTCTTCATTGCGAAGAGACAGGAAAATGCCTGAAAGCCAGAAGGTAGCCTCAGATCCTCTGGAGCTGGAGTTACAGATGGATGTGAGCTACCGTGTGGGTGCTGTGGGTGCTGGGGGACCAACTCTGGTCCTCCGCAAGAGCAGGAATGTAACGTGTCTCATCAAGACGCCCGGAGACGGTCCGGCTTGGTGTGGCAAGTGACTTGTAGCTTCTCAGCACCTCACTAGCCCTAATTTTTGTCTTTTCTTTTTTTTCTTTTTCTTCTTTTTGAGAAGGGGTTTCAGCTAGCCCAGGCTGGCCCTGAGTTCCTAATCTTGGGACTCTAACCTGGGTCATCTAGAAGAGCAGGAAGTGCTCTTGACCTGTTGATGTGTACTGGGGAGGGGGAGAGGGGGGTTATTGTGGCCCTGGCTGTCCTTGAACTCACAGATCCACCTGACTTTGCCTCCCAAGTGCTGGCCGTGTGCCACCGCCACCCAGCGGGAATTGTTTTTAATTAATTCAACAACCAGCAAATTTCAGACAAGTATCAGTTTTACTTTAGATAAACCTAACTTACAGAATATAATCTACAAAACTAATACGAGTTTCTTTAAACAACTACTACTACGTCACTTAGCACCTCAGTAATACCTTTCACCCCTAAATATTCCACTCATCTTCAAATCAATTCTCATTTAGGCTGCCACATAGAAAACCATTCCTAAGCTCTTTTCAATGGATTTTGCTTTCTGTTTGTTGAAGGATTTTCTGTGTTTAAGACAAGGTCTCAAATAGCCTAGGCTGGCCTAGGACCTAGCCAGCCAGGACCTTGAACTTCTGATCTGCCTTCCACCATGCCCTAACTGCTAGCATTAAATTTTATTCTGTTTGGTTTTGAGGATGGAGTCTTCGGTCTTGAACTAGACATCTTTGTGCTTCAGCCTACTGAATGCTGGGATTATAGGTCTGCATCACCATACCCAGCTCGTGTGTGTGTGTGTGTGTGTGTGTGTGTGTGTCTCACACTGTATAATCCAAGTTAAATTAGACCTTGTAACAACCCTGCTGCAGTCTCAGGAGTGCAGGATCACAGCACGAACTACTACTCCTAGCTTCCACTGGAGTAATAGAACATAGGTCACCGTGTATTACAGTCAAAAGGTGTTGCTAAGCAGCTCACTACTGTCATCCACCATGGCTCATCTACCCATTGACCAACTATACTTCAAGCTCTTTGAGGAAAAAGAAAAGGCCTGTGCTTAATCCTCTCTCACTGCTCTTTGCTTCCGTTGTCATCTCTATACATAAGCAACAGATTCTACCAAAGCCTAGAGCTGACCACTTCCCTAGTCCACACACACAGTGGGACAAGTTAGCTCTGAAGTCCACACACAGTGGGACAAGTTAGCTCTGAAAAGCAGCTTCAATTTTCAGAACAGATTTCTCCTAACGAGCACCAAGGGAACTCCGACCTGAAAACCATGTAATCAACACCTATTTGAACAACCCCAGATGTTATCAGTGGCCTTCGATGGCTCAGCTAGTAAAGCAGGGGACTGTAGCTGCTGCTGGGCTTTCTGAGGGCAGGATCTGTATTCCTTTAATCCCAGGGTAGGCAGAGGCAACCGGATCTCTGTGTGTTTGAGGCCAGCCTGGTCTACAGAGAGTGTTCCAGGACAGCCAGGTCTACACAGAGAAACCCTGTCTCAAAAAACCAAAACAAATCCAAACAAAAAATTTGCTTTCATCTAGCAAGGACCAGACAGAGCAACTGTTTATGAAAAGATAGCTACGGACACCATCTAAGTTTCTTTTATAAACCTAAGTAAGTTTTCTTTATACAACTCAACTCATGTCACATATGAGAGAGAGAGCCAGCTTCATTTTTCACTCTACTCTCATAGGAAGACTAAAGCATTACACAAAAACTCTCGAGGACTCATTCATACTTGAAAAGGACTAGAGAGCTTAGCAATTAAAGGCCCTACTAACTGTAAAGTACAAGGACCACCGTGTTACTGATGGCTGGAGACTGTTACTAGACTTTAGGCTACTGTAGTCACTAAGACATGGCGTCCTCTAGTCAAGCATTACAAGAGGATGCACCCTTCGTATGCTTACATGTTTGCAAAACTTTCAATACAGTCTTGCATGTTTGTACGCTCAGCTTAACATTTAATTTCTTTCTTCCTTTTTTTTTTGGTTTTTCGAGACAGGGTTTCTCTGTGTAGCCCTGGCTGTCCTGGAACTCACTCTGTAGACCAGGCTGGCCTTGAACTCAGAAATCTATCTGCCTCTGCCTCCAGAGTGCTGGGATTAAAGGCGTGCGCCACCACTGCCTGGGAACATTTAATTTCTTAAATGTAACTACTTTTTCTTTTTTCCTCTTAGTGTATGTAGATCTCACAGCAACCGCTGTCGCAGAATTCCTAAATGGCACAAACACCTAATTCATTCCCCTTGAGTTTTTAATGACTATACACCTGTGTAATCTACCACCTGGTCTCCACCTTCAAAAATAGAAATAAAGCAACTGCTTTGGTTGTTCGACCAGAATCCTCCCGGTCCCGACCTTGGCTCCACCTAACTGGAGCGGTCATCTCCACTGCTTATTCAGATTCGCTGTGATTTACTCCCCTCCGACACATACAAGTAGAGTTAGGCTGCATGCTGGTAAATTCGGTGTTTGTGTTATACCAGGTGATTGACAGTTTTGCAACTCTATTGCAATGAGAATTAAATGTTCTTAAACACACACACATGCGCAAGTGCATACACACACACACACACACACACACACACACACACACGCACGCACGAGCCTATATCACCACCACCAAAAAAATAAATAAAACAAAAACCATGGAAGACTGTTGGGCTTCTTGCCAAGAGCTCTATTTTATATTCAAAGAAAAAAGAAACCAAACTCCACCAGGGGTAGAAGCATGCAGTGCGGTCTGGCCTTAGTTCCAATATTGTTACTTGTTCAAACAATACTCAGATTTAAATACTCTTATTCCAAACATTGTCTTACTTATCTACATTAGGTGATGACTTTCATGAGTTCATGATTTTATATTTTAAATAATAAGAAGAAAGGGGCTGGAGAGATGGCTCAGCAGTTAAGAGCACTGACTGCTCTTCCAGAGGTCCTGAGTTCAATTCCCAGCAACCACATGGTGGCTCACAACCGTCTGTAATGGGATTCGATGCCCTCTTCTGGTGTGTCTGAAGACAGCTACAGTGGACTCATATAAATAAAAATAAATAATATTTAAAAAATAAGAGGAAAAATTAATGCTAATTGCTGCTCCTGGTGTTCTAGCTACTCTGGAGGCTGAAACAGGAAGTTCAAAAGTTCCAGACCTGGGGCTGCAGTGATGGCTCAGTGGTTAGGAGCACTGGCTGCTCTTCTAGAGGACCAGGGTTCAATTCCCAGCACCCACATGGCAGCTCACAAGTATGTAATGCCAGTTTCTGGGGACCTGACAGACTCTTCTGGCCTCCTTGGTACAAGACACACATATACATGTAGTACACTACAGGCAAAACAGCCACACACACAAAATAAACAAATATATTTTAAGAGGAACCAGGAGTCAGAACACCTGCCTTTAATCTCAGCACTCAGAGGGAGGGGGATTTCTGTGAGTTCAATGCCAACGAGGTCTACAGAGAGTTACAAGTCACCTAAGGCTACATCAGGAGACCTTGTCTCTAATTAATTTAAATTTTTAAAGGGCTGTGGCATTCCTTAGTGATAGCATGCTTGCCTAGCATACATAAGGCCCTGGGTTCCTTTTCTAGTACCACTAAAACTTAAAAAAAACAAAAACAAAAACCAAAAGCTAATTGATATTCTTCACACTAATATTCGGTATTGACCACTGAGGTCTTGTGAGCCAAGCCTCATAAAAAGCCACAGAACTAAAATCTCCTAGGAAATTCACAAACACATGCCCTGAACTAAATTTAGATTACAGTTAAACCGTACCCCGATGGCCTGCAGCCATGGCCCAAACGTCATTTTCATGAGAACTCATTCCTACTCCTCCCTGCCTCTAACCCAGCAACCCTAGTCTTCTTCTCTGCTTGATAGAAATCTTAACTCATGTGGTCTTAATCACACTTCCCACACAGCCTAACTCACTTCCCAGAGGCTCAGACCCTACACCAGAAACACCGGAAAAGGAGAAGCAGGAGGAAGGGGAAGTCTTGCTCACCACCCCCCCTCCTGGCTTCTAGGCACCCCTCAGGCATCCTTCCAAAACAACCTGATGTCCCTTTCCTGTCACTAGAGCGTTAGGCGTCCCCTGTGCTCAGTCCGCTTGGCTCCTGTCTCTTCCTCATTCTGAGCTCCTGTTAGAATTTTATATTTAACCAAGTCATCACCTTGGTGTTTGCCAAAAGTAGCCTGTTTTAGGTCTCCAGAAACAGCCCAAGGATAAAAGGAACAAGGGCAGTTTCCATTAACCTCACATTTTACACTATTTCCAAGTCCTTAAGTTCTCCCCTCTAGACAACCCAAATGAACAAACCAGTTAGACAAGAGAACACTGTCTTCTTACATTGAATTTTTAAGTTCAATTGTTTGATCTTGGCACCACTTTTCTATAGAAAATTCATTGAAAGCACTGAAGTCTGCCCCTTGAAACTAAATATAAAAAACTCCCACTTCACAGTGGCAGCAGGATCCGTTCACATCTCCTCAAATGGGCCGAGAAGAGGTGGGCAGAGAGCAGGCCAGCAGCAGGGTAAGGGAGAAGTCCCCGGAGAACAAAGCCTGAGAAAATAAATACACACACTAAAGCGCAGGCTAGAGCTTACAAGGCTCAGCCTCAGCTTGTCAGGATCTGACTCTCTGGCTCCTCCTTTCAGAGGCCCAGCTGCTCCTGGGGGACTTCACAAGTGAAGTCTAAACTCACCTTCTCTTTCTCAGCTACCTCTAACCTACCTAGTTCCCGACTTTTTCAGGGTCACGTTCAGGCCAGCTTCAAGCTTATGTCTAGCTCCTAACTTACCCTGAACCGTATTTGACTCCGTAAGCACGTACCATCTTGCCATTTGTTTTGTGGTACTGGGGATCAATCCTAGGACCTAACAAGCTAAGCAAGACCTCTACCACCCAGTTACAACCCAGTTATAACCTATCTCAAAGAGACAGGTTATCACCACATGGTCCAGACTGGCCTTGAATTCACTCTGCAGATTAATGTCCTATAAAAACCCCTCCCAATCCCAGAAGCTTGGGACTACTGCAGACAGTGACACCCAACTCAGAATGGTAGTACATAAAGTTTAACTTATGGCCCATAAACCTAAGTCCTGCAGAGAGATTAGCTCCGACTTGGATAAGAACTACACCACTTCACACAGATGCAGCCACTCAAAGTTGAGAAACAATGGTGTCGATACAAACTAGGCTCGAGCAAGCAAAACAAAACTCCAAACTCATGATTACTCTCTGTCTGTGTGCAATCCCTGCACTCCAGAGGCTGAGGAAAGACTGCCACAAATTTAAGGGGCCCTGTCTCAAATAAACATATAATAAAAAGAGGGTGACACCGGGTACACAGGTCAGTAATCACCGCTCTGCTCCTTTCATTTGTGGCTCATGAGTTAATACTTACACAAACAGAAATCTTGGACCCTAACAACAGATATAGCCATGAAGGTAACTGGTAGAAAATGTGGCAAATACAGGAAAAGATCAGAAGCACTAAATTATGAAGGAAAAAGAGATAAGTAGCTATCCATCACGTGGGATTGGCATCTGTGGGCTACAGAAAGTCGGACAAAGGATCGAGGTTCATGACTCAGAACATCGGGACCCAAGAAATAAGTTGTTCAAGGAGACAGGGTGTTGCATGCCTGTGATGTCAGCGCTCAGGAGGCTGAGGCAGAACTGCTCTAAGTTAAAGGATCGCCTGGGCTACGTAGGGAGTGCAAGGCTAGCTTAGATACAAAGGAAAAACCTATCCAAAAACAAAAAACAAGGGGAAAAAAAAAAGAAAAGAAAAACAATGGGGGGGTTTCCAGTTCAAAGAAGGACAGACAAGACACACACACTAACAGCAGCAGCAACTGGTGGTGGCCATGCACCAGGACCTGCAGAGGGTCAGAGTTCAATTCCCAGCATCCATGTTGGGCGGCACACAACACCATAACTCTTGTTCCAGGGGATCTGACATCCATTTCTGAACACAAGGGCACCTACAAATGTGTGCATATACCCAAATGCAGACGTGTACAGACATAGCTGAAGATAAAAAACCAGCTTTTAAGCATATATATATTTTTAGTGCCCTGGAAGGGAAAAGAAGCAGTCTCCTGCCCAGCAATAGGCAGCTTAACGTCAAACCACACAGACCAGGCAGGCAGCTCAGTCATTGCAAGCCTGGCAAGCCTGGTTCATGAGTTCAAGCTCCAGAACCCACGAGGTAGGAGGAGAGAATTAGCTCTCGGAAGTTCCTCGATGACCTCTCCAAACGTGTGCTGCCCCATACACAGACACACAATGAGTGCTTTTAAAAAAAAAAAGCACACAAAAATTTTTCAGCCACATAGTAGTGACTCACACTTATAAATCTAGCACTTGGGTGACTGAGGCCATGAGTTTGAGGCTGGTGTGAGCTCCAGCGCTATTTCAGACCAGACTGAGATCCTAGGTCCAAAAACAAAAACAACAAAAAACCAAGTTCTCAGCTACAAACTCAGGGTACTTGGTGAAAATCAACGTTGTTAGCATACCGCCCTGGACGACCAGTCGCTGCCCCTCATTGCTTTCAAAAATCACCCTATTTATAAGAGTATTTTCCCCGTGTGCATTTCCTACGTCCAGGGTTTGAAAAGACATCAACGGCCTTTCCAACAGCCAACTGCGTCTATCTCCGTGTAAAATTGGTCTACACAAAAGCACAGAAGAGTAAGGACCATTTCACGGACAAAATAAAATACAGCTTAAGAGAAAACAAACTGCCCGGGATAGTGCAGCCAATGGGCACAGAGCTATATAGCTGATCTCTGACCTCCTAGGCCAGAGACCTGTAAATTCAGTGGTTCTCACTACAAATATGGATCCCTGGGAAGGGGTAGGCAAATGACTCAGCTCTGGGAAAACACACCCCGCCCATCTCCTTACGGAAATATTAAATCAACAGTGAGCAGGGCATAAGGCATCTGTCATGGCCTTTCCGAGAGCTGAAAAGTCACACACTGGGCCTTGCCCGTGCTAGGCAAGTGTCCTACAACTGAGCTACATCTCCAATCTTCCCCTGGTTTTTAAACATTTTTCTTGCCGTATTTTATTGGCCAAGACCTCCCAAAGCACGCTGAGCAGAAGCTGTAAAGTGTACTATCTGTGTGATTCTAAGTTGTGTTTGCTGTTGATTTTGAGACTGGGTTTTCTATGCAGCCGTGGCTAGCTTGGAACTCACTGTGGATGAGGCTGTCCTACATACAGCTCAGAGGTCTGCCTGCCTCTGCCTCCCAAACGCTGGGATTAAAGGGCCAGGCTTATATTACTCATAATTCCAAGTTGTATAACGACTCTAAGGTTTGACCACTAAGCACAGTTCTTCAGATTAGCATATACACTTTCGGAGGTAGTTTTTTGGCTTTGTTTTGCTTTGTTTAGTTTATCAAAACTCCTTCCTGCTGGACTCGATAATCTCAGCCTGAGGCCACCTGGACTACATTATGAGTTCCGAGACAGCATAGGATACAGACAGAGTAAGACCCTGTCTCAGAAAAAGAGAGGAGAGGGCAGACAAGAGGTAAACCATTATGTCTCCATCTCTGGCCTAGCATGTTCCCTCCTCTATGCTATTTTCTACAACCCTCTCCCCATTTCTTCAGGTTCCTTCCTATGTACCTCAAAAGTATTACAGCCACCTCCAGTCTCAGAGATTGTGATATTTTGAGAGCCCGAAGCCTTTTTCTTCCTAACGCTGCCACCCCTTAATACATTTCCTGATGTTGTGGTGACCCCCAAGCGTAAAATTATTTTTGGTGCTACTTCATAACTGTAATTTTGCTACTGCTATGAATTGTAATGAAATTGTTTTCCAATGGTCTTAGGTGACCCCTGTAAAAAGGTTGTTAGACCTTTCAAAGGGGTCTCAACCTCCAGTTGAGAACCACTGCTCTAGCTCTAGACCAAAAAAAAAAAAAAAAAAAGTTTCTAAAACCCGCAACTAAAAGAAAACATGAAGGCAAACATTGTTACCACCCTGCAGATTTCTGCCTTCCACCTCTGGAACACATCCCTCGATAATGTTGTCCACTCTGTCAAATTAAAACTAAGAAAGGGCAGACTTAAGTAAGTACTAGATGCCTGTTGAATTTCTAGTGTTGTCGGTTTCGACATAAGCCTGGCTATTTAGTGGCTAACAGAATGTCAGGGTTTCTTTCGAAGGAGATTCAGTAAAGCAGGGGACCCAGATGTTTGTTAACTTTTCTCTCCTTCACTACTCCCCAAAAGGGAAAGGGCAGGGAGAGCATTCAGGATGTTCCTAGGTGAAGAAGGCAGCTCCAGGATTTACAAGCTGAGGGGGGAAAGAGGAAAGAACCTTTTTAATCCCGAGAGAGCGGAGAATTCAGGGTTTCTTTCAAACCAAAAGCGCTTGCCGAGGTGGCAACACCATCTAGAGCGGCCAAAAGGTTGCATCATGTGAAAACAGGCACGCTTGAGAAAAAAGAAAACCAGATGGTTGGTAAAACACCGTCAGGAAAACCCAAGTCGGGAATCTCCGTCTTTTCGGGAAGCCTTGAGGCATCCACCCTTCTTTTCGCTTTTTCTTTTCTTTTCCTTTTTTTCTTCTTGGCAGTTGTTCTTTGAGTTTTGGGTGTGTGCCAGGAGGCTCACATATGTAAACCCAGGCTGGCCCCGAACTCCTCAAGCCTCTACTGCTGGGTCATAGCCTAGTCACCACGCCCGCATTAAAAAATCCTCCCCTCCCCCATGGGGGAGGAGGGTTGGGTGGAGGGTCCCTCGTGTCTCAGGCTGGTCCTGGGTTTACTGAGTAGCCAAGGCTGGCTCTGAACTCCCGATCTTCCCTAGACCACTTTTCCCAATTGCTGGGTTTAAGGCTCCCGGGTCCCTCCGCCTCTTTATTTTATCTAACATTGTATCGAAATTAAAGTTTCAGTTTCACACCGGCCAGGCGCCAGTGTTCAAGTAAGTTTGGTGAGCTATCAGCCGGGCGGCCCGAGGCTGGGGCTCGCGGTACGGTGGGATCGCACAGGGCGAGGAGGGTGACAGTACCCACGCGGCGCGGTTGAGTCGCCCGTCCCGCCTTGCGGAGTCGCCTCTCTGTCGCCGCGCCCGCAGGGTCCGCCAAGGTCCCGCTGCGAGGCGGGAAGGCGCGGAGCGGAGACAATGGGAATGGGCACGGGAGGTACGGCGCCGCCTCGGAACACCGGGACGCCACGTGGGGGCGCTTCGGGGTACGGGGGACACCAGCCCGCGCCGCTCCGGACGGCGAGCGCTCACCTTGACGAAGAGCTCGATGAGGGGCTCTTTGTCCTCCTCCTTCAGCCCGTTCAGGGGCATCGACAGCGCCATGGCCGGTTGGGCTGGGCTCCGCGGACGACGGCTGCGGCTGTGGCTCCGGGGCAGTTGTGGCTGCGGGTTCCCGCCGCTCGCTCGCTGGCTCGCTCGCTGGACAGTCCCGACGTCTAGCTCCTGTGGCCTCAGATCCTCAGCACCGCCTCACGCCTCGCGCGCGACTCCGAGGGGGTTGCGGTCTCGGCCGCTTCAAACCGCTGGGCGGAGCCCGGTAGGCGTGGCGTGGGCGGAGCATTGGCCCGACGCCTTAGAATCCTGCGGGGGAAAATGAGCGGGCCGGAGCTGGAGGGCGAGGCCTCGGGCGAAGAAGGCGGGGGAGCGTTTTAGCTTCCGCGGATGGACCAATGGGGAGCCTGGAGGACGCTGGGGGGCGAGGTCTAGGCTGGGCAGCGCGGATTGGCGGGGCGGTCCCCCAGGAGCCACGCCCCTCAAGGGGCGGGAGGGAAAGGTCCCCGGAGCCGGAGCCTGACACCGCCTCCCTCCGCGGTGCAGCTGCGGCTGGTTGGGTGCCAGGTGACCTCATGCGGCGGCCCGCCTCGCGCCCTCTCCCCCGCCTCCTCGGCTTCTTCTATTAGGCGCGGTCGCCTTTTCCTGGAAAACTTTTGCGAAAGTTTTCAAGTCCTTAAGAACTTTTTTCTTCTTCTGACCGCGGTCTCCTGTCGGGATCCTTCTCTATTAGAAGTCAAGATATTCAAAAGTTCTTATAAAGTCGTGCTGTGTCCCAGGCTCCGAATTAGGCCAAAACAGTGGGACCGGATCCCGCTTCAGCACAACCCCCGTGCTTGAGGCAGCGGCAGACTCTGAAAACGTTATCCGAGCTATTTTGCCCCACCTGGACTGATTCCGGTCTTCCGTTCACCTGGAGAACTTTAATGAGTATTAGAGTCACCTGAACGCCTCTCAGCATGCAGGGGCCCCTAATGTACTTTACACCCTGAGGGCAGGGGCAGGAGACACGTGGTCTACGGCGGAATGCCTGGAGTAAATGTCACCTCTGGAAAATTTGCCTTCTGGCTTTCCTTAATCTGATCTTTCTGCCGTACCTCCCAGGTTAGGGTGATGAGTGTGTTGATTAGAAAAGCTAAATTTGGGGCTGGGGGAGGGTGGGCATCCTCTGTGCCTAATGTGGATCAGAGTGCTTCAACAAATTGGAATGATGTGTTGCAACTTTATCCTCACTCAACCCAATGCTAGTTGCTAGATTCTGTGAGCAGGATGCTGTGCCCCAGCAATTAGATCCAGCCATGCTCTGGAGTAAGGCTGTTTTAAGTTCACAGTTTGGCAGTGGCCTTAAACACCCTAAACCTTGGTCAGACTTGGTGGCATATCCATGGCTCTCAGGAGGCTGAGGCAGGAGGGCTGAGAGTTTGAGGACAGTCTGGCTATATTGCAAGACTATCTCAAAATAATAATTAATAATAATAAATAATAATAATGGCAGTCAAAATGATTCAGCAGGAAAAGTGTTTGCCTTGCAAGACTTCCAACCTGGATGTGATATTGGGGAACCAATCTAAAGGTAAAAAGAGAAAACCAACTCCAGAAAGTTGTCCTCTGACTTCTACCATCTCTCTCTCTCTCTCTCTCTCTCTCTCTCTCTCTCTCTCTCTCTCACACACACACACACACACACACACACACACACACACCAGGGTTTGGGTTTTGTTTAGATTAGGTCCCACTAGATTGACCAGATGGGCTAACTCAGATCTGCCTGTCTCTGTCTCCACCTCTCAAGTACTGAGGTCAAAGGTGTCCACCATTGTAGGCAACAATCATAGCTTTTTTTTTTTTTTTTTTTTTTGAGATAGGGTTTCTCTGCGTACCCCTGGCTAGCCTGGAACTCACTCTGTAGACCAGGCTGAACTCAAACCCAGAGATTCACCTGCCTCTGCCTCCCAGATGGTGGGATTTAAAGGCGTGCGCCACCTACCACCACCCAGCACAGTAAAGTTTTAGTAGACTAGGGATTTAGGTCAGTTGGAAAACTGTCTGCCTAGCAGACTCAAAGCCCCGGATTCCATTCTCAGCACTGCATAACTGAGTGTGGTGTCCCATGCCTATCATCCCTACACTCCGAACGGGCAGGCAAGAGGATCAGGAGTTTAGGGTCATCCTCAGCTATATAGTGAGTTTGAAGCTAACCTGGGCTACATTAGACCCTGCCTCAAAGTAAACAAAAACCTAAGACTTCCTTTCAGTTTCTAGACTAGAGGGTGGTGTTGGCTACTGCCTTGTGTAGTTAGGGAGGGGGAGGGCTGGTACCTCATAAAGCCTCTGGCGTCCTGTCCACCCCTTCAGGCAAGGCCAGTACCATGTTCCATTCAGTGACCAGCTAGTTTGTTGTAAAGTAAGAAAAGCCAGCAGGCTGTCCTGTAGAGCAAAACTTGAACCAGAAACAAATAGAACAGATAGCTGGACTCTGAACCCGGCCCCGTGTTAATTTTTCACAGAACTGTGGGCAGATTAAAGTCCCCTCACTGCCTACCCTTTCCCCGTGATGTGATCCCAAATGGTAAATTAAAAAAAAAAACACACGTACTTAAAATGACCCAGAAGAGCCTAAAAAGACTCCACACGGGCTCAAAGACATACACGAGTCCACTGGGTCCCCGTTATGGTTTATCCAAGTCAGTTTGGGTCCCCAAATTACTCACTCACATGTGTCTGTGCTGGGCTGCCCTGGCCCCCAGTCACCAGCACAGGGATGGCCCATACAGGGAAACGGCAACACAGAAGGGTCTTTCTATCTCTTTGCTTACATGAGAGGAAGCCTGTGACATTTTCCAAGTCCTGAGGTAGTATGGTCCCCAGGACTGCCCCTGCCCATCTGCCCTGCCTGACCTGAAGCCTGTGCCTCGGAACTGGCCACAGTCATGCCTAGGGGGTCTCAGTTTCCACTCTGATGTGGAGCACAGACAGATCTGGGAGGAGGAGGAAGAAGAGGAGGAGGAGGAAGAGGAAGAGGAGAGAGTGGTGTTTATGCAGGGAGGTCCCACAGAACCTTGCTTCCAACTTTGAAAGGCAAGACATTTATGCTCTGTGCTTCTGTTTGTTTTTATAACACAGAAGTCTTGAAGATGGGTGGGGGCATGCTCTCCCCCTTACAAACCCCTCTGACCTCACCCCCACCTGCTCTCCCTTGTGTGCCCCACCCCAGCCCCAGCAGCCTCCTTCCTAGTCCTTGGACGTTTTATGAAGCACACTGCCGCCTCAGGGAGTTTGCACTTGCTCTCATCTCCCTCAGAACCCCATGTCTACTAGAATTCCCACTCACACACATCCTTCAGATCTTTGCTCAAAATAGTAACTCCTTAGACGTTCACTGGGTATCACCTATGCAAGCCAGTCACTGCCAACACTCCTCCAGCCTTGGCTTCTCTCTCTCTCTCTCTCTCTCTCTCTCTCTCTCTCTCTCTCTCTCTTTCTCTCTCTCTCTCTCTCTGTGTGTGTTTGTGTGTGTTCCTAGTATATAGTCCTCAGTGGCTTTAACCTGACATAGCCTATAATCATCCGAGAATACAGTCTCAATTGAATTGCCTAGATCAGATCATCCTGTATGCATGTCTATAAGGTTTTCTTTTGATTATTCATTGATGCAGGAGAACCAAGCTACTGTGGTTGGTATCATCCCAATGCAGGAGGTCCTGGTTTGTTATAGCAACAGAAAAGAAACCAGTATGTGTACATCTATCGACTCTTGGCATCACATGTGTTTCTTCAGGAAAGAGGTTTACTGGGTTTGGGTGATGACTCCATGCCTGACTATTCCTGGTGAGAGTGTACACAGAATGCCTGAGCCCTGTGGTTGGGTGACTTTCCTGGGGAGGCTTAAACACCTAGTCATACGTCAAATAGAGAGGGAGGAGACAGAACAAAGAAAGAGTTTGTCAAGTCCACCTTGGTGAATTCCTCAGTATCCTGGGATACTTACAGGGGCAAGGGTGACTCACGAGCAGCTGCCATCCTGGAAAAGTCCCACCCCAGTGGCCTCTGGGAGCTTTGGCATTTCTAAGATGACTATATGTTATCTAGGGCAAGAGGGAGTGATGATCAGAATCTCAGGGGAGGGTCTGGTGACCCTCCCCATCCCCAAGAGGGAATGTTAACAGCCCCGATACACCTTAGGCTTAGCTATCTGATATATGGGTTTGTTTGTTTCATTGCTATGACAACAGGCCAAGGTTTCTGTGGGTCAGCACAGCTGCTCGACTCCATGATGGCCATGGTCACACCAAGCCCTACAGGAAACAGCTCCATTGTGTCAGCCATACTACAGTGTCACAGACCTGGGCACAGAAAGCATGACTCAACCATGGGGAGGCTTTGGTCTCCTTGAACCTGAATCCCAGCACTTTGCAGCTGAGGCAGGAAAGCAGATGCAGACTCTAGACCAGCCCAGACAGTGAGACCCTGTATCTAACAAGCAAGGGGAGGGGCCAGTGAGTGACTCAGCTATAAAGACTGGGTAACATGAGTTTGATTCCCAGAACCCACATAAAATAGGGAGGGGTGGGGCCCTGGAGAGATGGCTTAGGGGTTAAGAGTGACTACCGTTACATGAGATATATGTCTCTAAGTAAATAAATAAATACCATGTCACAAGGGGTCAAGTTTCCAAAGCACTGGGGGGGGGGGGGAGTTCCAGTCAGCTGCTAGCAGGCTGATTGCCTGGTCCCATCCAGTCCTAACTGTCACTTACCAGCTCAGGGTGGCCAACCCACCCTCTCTGTGCTTCTCTGAGGAGCAGGTCTAAATGGAATCCATTTAACAGGCTTAACCGTGGACTAAACAGGTGAGGTGCTTACAGTGCCATCTAGCACATGATAGGAGCTCTGTCAGCTCTGGGTGTCAGCACACTGTGGGACTCTACCAGCTCCATGCCTCCCGGCACATGCCAAGCCAAAAACTTCACAGTCAATCTTGTTTCCTCGTGGGGCCTTTTTTTTTGGGGGGGGGCGCACTTTTCCTAGACTTCATCTTGCAGATATGGAAACAGGCTCAGGAAACAGCTAACCCAACATCACGAGGCTTGGAGATGGTGGAGCCATCAACTGTCTCGGAGTGGGCGCTCCTCTGCTTGAGTGTTCGTTCCACGGGTGAGTGAGAGGGGCACCAGATAAACTCCCAAAAGACCTCATTTGCAGAGCACATAGAGAGGGGCAAAGTGCCTAACCCATGTGACTTGGAATGTACCAACTCACAGTCACTAAGAGGGTTAATGAAGATGGTTCACAGAACAACAGAATCATAGATGAATGCTAGCCACCGATATTATTCATACAAAAGTCTCTTGTAGGTATATTCCTTTTTGATATTTATTTTCTTTTTAGTTATGTGTATGTGCACCAGGGTGAATAGTTTTCCTCTTTTTCTTCCCTTCAATCCACTTTCCACAGAATGGCCAGGATTATTCATCTTTTTTAAAATAAATAAAGATTTGCTTTATTTCTTTTTTAAAAATTTATTTATGTTTATGTGTATCAGTGTTTGCCTGCATAAATATCTGTGAACCATATGCATGCCTGGTACCTAGGGAGACCAAGAGTGAGTGTCGGATCCCCAGAGACTGGAGTTACAGTTCTGAGCTACCACATGGTACTGCAAGGGTGCTTTGGAAGAGCAGCCAGTGCTCTTAACCACTGAGCCATCTCTCCAGCCCCTATTCTATCTCTTAATTGTATGTATATCTGTGCTATGTGGATATATGTCCATGCAATACCAGTGCACCCACAGAGACCTGAGGCATTAGGTCCCCTGGAGCTGGAGTTACAGGGGATTTGAGAGTCCCCTGACATGAACGCTAAGACCTGAACTCAAGTCCTCTGTGAGAGCATGCACGCTGAACCACCTCCTGCCTCCCAATTCCAGGTTCTCTTTTATATGAGTTGCCTTGGTCCCGGTGTCTCTTCACAGCAATAAAACCGTGACTAACTCTGCTATGGCAAATCTTTAAGTTTTAGGCCAGCCTAGTCTACAGATTGAGTTCGGGGGGGGGGGGCTGAATGTATGAAATATATCTCCCTCTCCTGAGTTTTGTTTGGCTGTTTCTCTCCAGGCTCCTATCACATAATAACGACTCAGTTAACCTTTGGTGACACCAGTCAAGACCTCTTCGGATCAACTCTGCTAAGGAAAATTTCAGTTTGACTTTGAATTCAAGTGTCTCAGTACAATGGGAATTAGATCCTATAATTTCCTGCCGGTCATGGCCAAGCCATGAGTTTGTCTGAAGTTTAGCCTGAATGCAGTGTTTATAGAATGACTGACCTTTCCAGACTCTGAAGAGGGAGCGAAAGCCTGAGAGGTGGAGGCACATTTCCAGTCAACTTTTCACAGCTCAAGAAATCAAAAGCTAAGAAGTTCTTTCTGGCCCACCAGGCTGGCCCAGTAGCTGGATCTTCACTAGAGAACTGACCATTGAGGCACAATGTATACAGTAGAGAACCTCAAGGCTCAGGGAGGTTAAGCAGCTTGCCTAGGGTCACACAGCTAGTGAATGGTAGGGTCTATCATCAAACCTATGATTCTCTCTCATTGTCTTCTCCAACTTTGACCTCCTAGAGTTCTCATTAGCATTAAAGCAAACAAACCAACCAACCAATGTTTGAGGCTGGAGATAGGGCTCAGTGGCTAAGAGCTAGAACTGGTTTCCCAAAGGACCAGAGAGTGGTGCCTAGCATTCACAGCAGGTGACTCACAACCACCTGTAACTCCAGCTCCTCAGGGATCCAAAGTCTCTGACCTCCAGGGGCATCTGCATTTATGTGCATGTACCCACACAAAGATGCACTGCCCATACTAGGAATTAAAAAATAAAGGGCAAGGGGGGCAGGCAGCGAGCAGGATGTAAAGTGAATAAGTAAAAATATGTAAAAATGCAAAAAATAAAATAGTAAATGACAAAGGAGGGCTGGGGACGGAGCTCAGTTGGTAGAGTGTTTGGGTTGAGTGCAGAAGCCCCTGTTTGGCTCCCCAGCGCACCAGAAACTGGCCACAAGAGGCCCACGTCCATAATTCGAGCACTTGGGGAGTCGGGCAAAAGAATCAAGATACATGAGACCATGTCTTAGCAAAACAGCGATGATGATTTAAGGCAGGTATGGTGGTGGTACGGGCTTGTCATCTCAGGCATCTGAGGCAGGCAGACAGACAAACATGCATTCCTGGGCTAGCCTGAGCTAGCCAACTGTCTCAAAAAAGTCAAGAGAGAGAGAGAGAGAGAGAGAGAGAGAGAGAGAGAGCGAGCAAGCTCAGGGTATCAGTTAAACAAGCAGGAGGGCCTGAGTTGGACTCACCAACACCTGAGGGAAAAGCAAGCATGGCCAAGCAAGGCAGTACATGCCTTTTGTCCCAAGGCTCAAGAAGCAGAGGCAGGCGGAACTCTGAGTGTAAGGCCAGCCTGGTCTACAGAGTGAGTTCCTGGACAGCCAGGGCTCCACACAGAAACCCTGTCTCAAAAACAAATAGCCAGGCAGTGGTGGCACATACCTTTAATCCCAGCGGTCTGGAGACAGAGGCTGGCAGAAGGAGCTCTAAGACCAGGCCAATCTGGTTTACACAGAGAAACCCAGTCTCGGAGAAACAAAACAAAACCAAACCAAACAACAACAAAATCAGAAAACAGGGCTGGAGAGATGGCTCAGCAGTTAAGAGCACTGACTGATCTTCCAGAGGTCCTGAGTTCAAATCCCAGCAACCACATGGTGGCTCATAACCATCTGTAATGAGATCTGATGCCCCCTTCTGGGGTGTCTGAAGATAGTGACAGTGTACTTAATTACATATGGTGAATGGATGGATCTTTGGGCCAGAGCAAGTGGGGCCAGAGCAACCCTGAGCAGGGCCAGAGAGAAGGAAAAAACCAAACAAACAAAAAACCAATGGCATGACCATGGATACCTGTAACCCCAGTTTTGGGGGGACAGAGGCTTGCAAATCTCCAAGCTTGTGGCCATCTAGTGGGAACAGGTGCTTTCAGGTCCCCTGAGAGTTGCTGTCTCCAGGCAACAAGATAGGAAGCATCAAGGAAGGAAGCCGCCAGTTGTTCTCCAAGGGTCTCCCCACCAATGTCTGCACCCCACACATTCACAGGTACACACTATCCAAGCAGCAGGAAATATTAAAAAACAAAACAAAACAAAACAAAAAACGTAGTCGGGCAGTGGTGGTGCACGCCTTTAATCCCAGCACTTGGGAGGCAGAGACAGGCGGATTTCTGAGTTCGAGGCCAGCCTGGTCTACAGAGTTCCAGGACAGCCAGGGCTATTCAGAGAAACCCTGTCTTGAAAAACAAAACAAAACAAAACAAAAAACCAAACCAAAACAAAAAAACTGTTTTACACAGGGTCTCACTATGTCACTCTGCCTGGCCTGGAACTCACAGAGATCTGTCTGCCTCTGCCTCACTAATGCTGAAATAGAAGGCATGTGCCATCCTTCCTAGCTAAATTTAAAAAAAAAAAAAAAAAAAGAATTAAGCTGTACAGTTGTGGCCAATGTAGACACCCCAAAAATGTTCCTTGCTTTTTCTGTACCCTTTACCTTCATGGTTTTGTGTTAAGAGATCCTTCCTTCAAATCCCGGCATTTCTAACTAAGGCAGATTGTTTCACATTAGCTTGTCTATCTCCAGGAGAATGTGTCCCTCGGAAGCAGTGTGGAAGCAAAATGACTACCTCCTTTAATCTCAGCACTGTGGATAGGCTGATCTCTGTGAGTTCCAGGCCCACCTGGTTTACACAGCAAGTTCCAGGACAGCTAGGACTCCACAGTGAGACCCTGGCCCAATAAACAAGCAAACAAAACATAAAAAACAAAGGAAGTTCTGAGTCAAAACCATATAGCGAGTTCCTGCCTCAAAACAACAAACAAACAAACAAGGAGAGGGCTGGAGAGACGCCTCAACAAGTAAGAGCATCTGCTGCTCTTGCAGAAAGTTCAGCACTCTCGCAGTGCCTCATAGCTGCATGTAGCTCCAGTTCCAAGAAATCCTATGCCCTCTTCTCACCTCCCGGGGCACCAGGCATGCATGTGGTACATATACATCTAGGAAGATAAAATATTCATGCACATAAAATATGATTAATAAGTTTAAAATATATTTTAAAAACTTTTTTTAATGAAGAAATGGCACTCGGGAGGCAAAGACAGGTGGATCTCTGGATTCAAGGCCAGCGTGGTCTACAGAGGGAATTCTGAGACATTCAGGGCTACACAGAGAAACCCTGTGTCTAAAAACCAAAGAAGGAAGAGAAGGAAGAGGAAGAGGAGGAAGAGAAAGAGGAGGAGGAGGAGGAGAAGAGGAAGAGGAAGAGGAAGGAGGAGGAGGAGGAGAAAGGTAAGGTTGCAGCTCAGTTGGTAGAGGGCTTGTCTTGTAGGCACTAAGCCCTGGGATCCATCCCCAGCACTGAATAAAATCAACCATGGTCCTGAAAACTTGTAATCCCAACACCAGGCAGGTAGAAGGATCAGAAGTTCTAGGTCATCCTCTGGACACATGGAATTCCAGGGTAGCCTGGACTACCTGGGACCCTCCCTGTATGGGGAAGGAGGATGGGGAGGGAGGGAGAAGGAAGGGGCTGAGGCTATAGGTCAGTGGTAAAGCTTTTGGTATGAGCTAGGTACTGGGTACCATGCCAACCTTTGCCCAAAACAAAACAACCAAGTTAAACACACACACACACACACACACACACACACACACACACACACACACCAGTTGAGGGAGTATTTAAGAACACGTATCACTCTTTCAGGGGTCCCAAGCTTGATTCCCATACACTCGCAAAGACACACATAAACACATGATTTAAAGTACATTTTATTTGTTTGTTTGGTGTTTTGAGACAGGGCTTCTTTGTGTAGCCCTGACAGTAGACATGGAGCTGGCTTTGAACTCACTGGGATCCGCCTGCCTCTGCCTCTCCAGTGCTCTGCCTCCAGAGTGCTGAGATTAAAGGCATGTGCCACCACGCCCAGCTTAAAATAAAATACATCTTTAAAAGAAAAAAACAAAACAGCAACAAAAACCAACCAGACAAAAAACAACCTCGATTGCACCTTCTGAGAAAGCAATTGAGCTGGACCTGGCAGCTGCTTGTCTTTCCAATTCTGCAGTAAGGCACTCTGTGGCCTAAGGCAGGCTCTTCTTCCTCACTTCATTTTGTTCCCTTCTCTGTCACCGGAAGAAGGGAACAGAAAAAGGCCAGATCCCTGACCCCTGGCCTGCTTTCTGATCCTTCTCACAGCTTGCAGCCACCCTGAAGTTCTCTCCCCCATGCCGCTCCAATCCTGTGGTTCCCCTGGGAACAGAAACCCTACTCCCCACCCGCCCCTCCAGCCCTGCCAGCCAGGAGACTGGCTCGTCTTGGGGGAAGTCACGGGTTTCTTTTTTTTTGTCACTTGGAAGCTGTTCCAGCCAGGAAGGGAACCCAAGTTGACTTGAAGCCAGGCCCTTAATTGGATTGGGTTCCTAGGGAGGCCATTAGCCCTCTCTGCAGCTCTGGAGAAAGGACTTCCTCCCCAGCCCTTATGTCCCCACATCCGCCACACCAAAGGGAATCCTGGCCGGCTACCACCCAAATAAGGGCAGAGTTACTTCTCCGGGTATCACGGTCCTCCCTGACATCAGGAAGGCCTTCTGCTGACACACCAGCAAACACAGGGAGTCCTGTGTAGTCTAACTGGATCTCTCTATTCACTCAGGCCACCAATTTTTACTGAGAGTATACTATGTGCCAAACACCAGACAGCATCTTGGCTCTCAAAAAGACTTCAACAGACAAATACCCAAATCAAAATGTCCAAGCCAGGAAAAGGCAGTAAGAGCTGTGGAGAGCCCCAGCCAGGTCACTCAGCAAGCAAAGGTGCTTTGAATGACCCGAGTTCTGGATGACCTGGATCTGCATGGTGGAAGGTGAGAGCCACAGGGATGGGGGAGCTTCCTGTCTGAGACACACTAAATGAGTGAGTTACGAAGAATAAGGGGGGGGGGGCTTACAATGAAGGGGAGGGGCTTAGAAACACTCGTTTAGCTGGAGGAAATATCACATACATTTAAGCCCAACATTGAAGAGGCAGAGGAAGAGAGTCTCTGTGAGTTGAGGCCAGCCTGGTCTACATAGTGAGTTCCAGGGCTACCTAAAAAAGACTCTGCCTCAAAAGAAATATTTTATTCTTAAAAAAGTTTATGTGTATGGGTTGATGTGCTTATAAAAAGATAAAGAGGGGGGTATGTCTATGGATGTTGGTGAAGTGTGGGGGAGGGGTGTGCCTCCACGGGGCCCATGCCGAGGTATCCCCTCCCCCTGAGGGACCAGCCACACAATGGTATAGTATAGATTAGAGTTTATTCAGGGCATGGGGTGGGGAATTGAGAGGGTAGCAGAGGCAGAGAAAGGCAGAGAGAGAGCAGAGGAGTAGAGAAGTAGAGGCCGACCATGAGCACGTGGAGGGGGGGAAGGGAATGGACGAGAGGACAGAACAGGGACAGGAAGGCAAGAGCAAGAGAGGAGCAAGAGAGCAAGAAAGTAAGGAGGGGGCAAGCAGCCCCTTTCATAGTGGGTCAGGCATACCTGGCTGTTGCCAGGTAACTGTGGGGCGGAGCTTAGACAGAATGCTAACATGGTGTATTGCCTGTGTACGTGTCTGAGCACTGAGCGCAAGCAGTACCCTCAGGGGCCAGAAGAGGGCGTCAGCCCTACTGGGACTGCAGTTACAGATGGTTGTGAGCCTCTGTGTGGGTGCTTGGAATTGAACCCGTTTGCTCTGGAAGAGCAGCCAGTGATCTTAACCACTGAGCCCTCTCTCCAGCCCCTAGAGGGCTACTTTTGAGACTCAGTGCTGTCCTTCCGCCATGTAGGTTCCAGGTTCCTCAGTAAGCTCTCTCCCTGAGCCATCTCCCTGGCTAGAGAAATGATTAGTCCAGAGGACTCTGCTGGAGAAATGTATTAATCCATCCAGGATTAATAGATTAATGAGTCACCATGATATAAAAGTTTGATCTGGGTGTGATGATGTAAGCCTATAATCATTTTGTTGTTGTTTTGAGAGACGTTTCTCTTATAGTCCTGGCTGTCCTGAACTCCCTTTGTAGACCAGGTTGGCCTCAAACTCACAGAGATCCATCTGCCTCTGCCATGCTTTGGGATTAAAGGTGTGCACCACCATGCCCGGCCAGTAGGCCTGTAATCTTAACGCTTAAGAAGCTGAAAACTCTGGGGCTGAAGAGATGGCTCAGAGGTTAGAGCATTGGTTGCTCTTCCAGAAGTCCTGGGTTCAATTCTCTACACATGTGCACCTCACAAGTGTCTGTACTTCAGTTCCAGGGGATCTGACCTCTTCACACAGACACATATGCAAGCAAAACACCAATGCACATAAGAAATTTCTTAAAAAGGAAAAGAACCCACAGTATGAAATCCTTAAAAAATTATAGAAATATATTTTAAAAAAAGAAAAATAAGCTGGAGACTCAGGAAGTTCAAGGCTAGCTCAGGCTATATGGGGAGAATGTATCTCAAAACAAAAGTTGTCTTTTTAATGTTCATACATGTGCTGTGGTCCGGACACACACACACACACACACACACTGTGATAAAAGCTTTTTAAATTCTATTGAAGGTTGCTGAAAATGGACAGGTGGTGTCAGGATTAAGTCTATCTGGGTGGTAGCATCCTGTGCCACCTACTACTGACTGGTCCCTATCTCTACCTCAAGTTCACACTGGCTGCAACTTCCTACTCAAGGTTCACATCATCACCACCACCACCACCATCAGACCCTGCATTGTCACTAGAGGATTATGGAGCACTTAATATGTGCCTTTTGCACACACTGCAATGTGCTATCGGCTGTGGAACACCGTCCTGGAGGCCCGAGGAGGTCCTCGGGGGGCCTTGAAATCCCAGCAGCTGGGACTTACTCACGGGAAACTTCTAAAGGCTGAGCCAGTTAAACTTCCAGAGTGGGAGTGGCTAGGAAGTTCTACCCCTTCCTGAAGATGTATGGAAGGTTAGCTGTTGCTAGGGAAGCTACAGGGACACACAGACACACACACAGACACACACACACAGACACACACACACACACACACACACAGAGGGGTGGGGGTGGGGCTTGCTAGGGGAGAAGCTCTTGAAGCCCAGACCCCAGGATTTACAGGCAGCTGACTGACTGAGAGAAGAAACTCTGGAAGACCCACCCATCCATAGGAACACATGGGTACATACACAGCTAAAGGTTGCTGGGGCAAGAAGTTCACAATACCCTGGCCCTCCCTGAGGATGTATAGACAGACAGCTAACTGGGGAGAGAAAGGAACCTTGTCTTCAGTGAGTAGATGCTCACAAGTTGCCATACACCTGAAAGTAACCCTAATTGAACCTGTTGGTGAACCAGGCCAGACTTGGGTGTGAATTATTTCTTTGGTCTGTGGTTGGTAAGTAGACATGTGTTCATCTGTCTAGGAAAAAAAAAATCACACAAGACTGTCTGGCTCCGTTTCTCTATCCAGGTTAAATGTCACAATGCTCCCATTACAGGGGGACGTGGAGACTCAGTGGGAATCCGTCATTTAGCAGAGTAAAACAGCTGGTAAGTGGAGAGGGTGGGATTCGAACTCAAGTTACAGGGGGACGTGGAGACTCAGTGGGAATCCGTCATTTAGCAGAGTAAAACAGCTGGTAAGTGGAGAGGGTGGGATTCGAACTCAAGTCTGCCCTGATTTCAGATGGCACATTTTCACAGCCCCACCCACCCACCCACAGTCACCATCAACTATCATGCTGGCAGCCACAGGGTGACCGGGGAAGGAATCTCTCCCAGATGCCTGCCTTTCCTGGAGTCCTTTCAGCTCAGAATACGGACTTGACTTTTGTAGAGAAATGGTTCTCATCGCAAAGCTGGTGGCCAGATGAAGTGACCATTTCCCATTCTGAAAGGTGCACGGACAGCCAGCGTTGCCCTGAGAGAACCACAGGGGCGATCAACTCCTCAGTTGCTCCTAAGCAACACCAGAGCCGAGCAGGCCAGCCCTTCCTCCCCAGAAAGTTTGGTTTGACTGAGGACCTTTCTTCCACGCTTTGGTGGCTCAGAGCTCTTTGGCGATTTCATTCATCGGCTTATTTATTTGGTCTTTCTGAAGCCTGAACAATCAGTTCCTCCCATCGCAGTTTGCAAGCAGAGAGGGCACGAAGTCGTTTGTAACTCTACAACTCTACGGCAAATGTATCCTTTCCCAGAAGACCAGAGAGAGCCTTTCACTTCCTAAAGAATAAAGGTGCTCTCCAGTTCTGAGGTGCGCTGGGAGTCCAGCCACCTGCAGAGCCCCAGCAATGCAGGAACCAGAAGCGGCTGGCCTCGCATCTGATGTCTTCCCAGCTGCATCCTATTCCCTTGACGGTCCCAGGCTCCCTCCCTCGCTGGCAGCTTGTATGACACTTGGGAGTTGGGCTGGGCTGGTTGCTTTGCTTCCTGCGCAAGGCGTCTGCACTCCTGGAGCCAAGCTTCCTATTGCATGTCCTTATTTGGGGCCTGCCTGCAGCCCGTCTTCCCGCAGAACGCTCTGTACCGTTCGCCGCCTCTGCCCTACCCCGTTCCACAATGCACCAGGAACAGCTCGTGGCAGGACAAGCCCCTTGTCTCAGCGGATCCCTCCCAGACACCGTCAGGGTCCTGACGAGTGAGCTCAGGGCTTATCTGCTGTTCCATCTGCTTCTGGCGTCTGTGTTTGGGGGGTGTGGTTCTGGAAGGATTCCTTTCCTCGGATGAGCCAGCCCATACCCGTCTGGCTGCAGCGTCCACCCCTGCAACCGAGAAAAGGGTGTCCAGCGCATAGCCCTGTATGCTGCTAACAGTGATGGCTTCCCACAGCAAAGGGCTTAAAGTCCAGGCTGAGAGAGTTAAAGGGGATTAGGAGCTTGCCGAATAGAAATGACCCTGCAGGAACCAGCAGGAAGGGGATATTTGTGACCTGGAAATGTCCTGGCAGACTGTCCCTTCCCTAGTTGTAAGGGGGTGGGGGGGAATGGAATGGAAAACCCCCCCGGACCCGTAGCAGGTGACAAGACCTAATAACATCAGGCACACAAACACTTGGCACTTGTGGAAATGACTGAGTCACATGGTGTCACTTTTATAACAGGGAGGCCAGATCCCAATGTGACCCAGAAGAGAATGAGACACACCCCACTGAAAGAATGGTCTGTAAAGTAACTGCTCTGTGTCTTCTAAATGACCAGAGTTACTGATTTAAACTAATAGAAAGTTACCTGGCATGGTGGTGTTCATCCATGATCCCGGCACTCTGGAAGCCAAGGCATAAAGGCCATGAGTTCAAGGCCAGCCTGGGATACTATGGCTGGCCATAGTCTGTCTCAAACACAACCCCAACCAAGGAAACAAGTAGGGGTGAGGTAGGGTGCTAAATCAGAGTAAAGAGCCTGGTGTGGTGGCTCACACCTGTAATCCCAGCACTTGGGAGGCTGAAGCAGGAGGATTACCACTTATGGCCTTGCACTGCATAGTGAGTGGCTACAGCTCAGCTCCCTGGGAAGGGTTCCTCTCCAGACTGAAGGGTGGCAGTCTTTCAGCAGTGGGGCGTTGGGTGTATGGTCTTATCTCACAGGCCATTTGTCTGGGTCCATATCAGAGGGGCCAGGCTGGCTGTGCTGTTAATTTGAAGGACTTGTCCTTCTGGACCACGTAGGGCCAGGCACACGGGTAACAGGGAGTTAGGCTCTGACTGTTTATAGAAAGCTGTTTCAAGTCACTGGGTCAGGATCTGACTGTTAAAATGTGGGGATTTCTGTCTTATTTGAATTTTGAGCTTTTTGTCTCTATAACCCTAGCTCTAAAAATAAAAGTACTGACTGATTGGTAAATTTCCTAAATCTAATATCTGAGTCCCAAAAGGCCCCCTCTCTCTCTCTCTCTCTCTCTCTCTCTCACACACACACACACACACACACACACACACACACACACGATACATTGAAATTATGGTCTGGGGATGTAGCTCAGTTGGCAGAATGTTTGCCTAGCACACATGAAGTTCTGGTTCCATCCCCAGTTCCACATAAACCAGGCTTGGCGCCACAATTACACTCCCAGCAACTTGAGGCAGAAGCAGGAGCTTCAGGTACCGCAAGTTCAAGGCCTGGAGATGGAGGAAGGAGGACCAGGAGATTCAAGGTCTTCCATGCTTGGTCCGGGACATAGGACATTCGCCTCAAAACAAACAAAAAGCAGCCAGGCAGTGGTGGCGCACGCCTTTAATCTCAGCACTCGGGAGGCAGAGACAGGCGGATTTCTAAGTTCGAGACCAGTCTGGTCTACAGAGTGAATTCCAGGGCAGCACAGAAAAACCCTGTCTTAGGAAAAAAAAAAAAAAACAAAAGACCCAAAAAGCAAGGCTGGGGGAGATCACAGGAGAGGGGCGAGAGGAAGGGAGGTGTTGTGGAGTCACGAAACAGCTGCTGCGCTCTGGATCTCGCAAGCAGCTGATGACTGGCTCCATATTGGGAGCATCAAGGAGGAGAAACGGCTAGGCAGTTCATGGTTGCTGGGGGAGGGAGACATTTTCTTCACCGGTGCAGCCGAGGTCAAGGCAGCCTTGCTCCTATAAATGACCTTTTGCTCATGTGCTTGTACCCAACCATAATGAAGTACATCGAGAAGGAAAATGAGGCCGGGCAGTGGTGGCGCACGCTTTTAATCCCAGCACTTGGGAGGCAGAGGCAGGTGGATCTCTGAGTTCGAGGCCAGCCTGGTCTCTACAAAAATAATTCCAGGACAGCCAGGGCTACATAGAGAAAAAGAAAGGGGGCTGGAGAAATAGCTCAGCAGTTAAGAGCACTGACTGATCTTCCAGAGGAACTAAGTTCAATTCCCAGCACCCACAAGGTGGCTCATAATCATCTGTGATGGGATCCGATGCCCTCGTATGGTATGTCTGAAGTACACAGCTACAGTGTATTCACATATATAAAATAAATAAATAAATCTTTAAAAAATGAGAGAGAGAGAAAAGAATATGGGATAATATTAACAATTTTATTTTTTTATTTTTTTGTTTTTCGAGACAGGGTTTCTCTGTGTAGCCCTGGCTGTCCTGGAACTTACTCTGTAGACCAGGCAGGCCTCGAACTCAGAAATACATCTGCCTCTGCCTCCCAAGTGCTGGGATTAAAGGTGTGCGCCACCACTGCCTGGCTAACAAATAATTTTTAAAAAATTAAAACGCATTACTATGTATTAATATGTGCTAATAAAACTTTTAAAATATTTTATTTTTGTTTTATTCTTTATATGTATGAGTGTTTTGCATCTATATATGTCTGTGCACCACCTGTGTGCCCTGTGTCCTTGCAGGTCAGCAGCGAGTGTCAGATCCTCTGGAACTGGAGTTACAGATGGTTGTAAGCCACCATGTGGGTGCTAGGAATTGAACCCAGGAATGTATGTGTGGGTGCATGTGTGTGTGCCTGGATGTGGAGATCAGAGGTCAGCATCAGGTGTCTACTCAATACCCGCATTCTTTATTTATTTAAAAAATTTGAGATGTCTATTATTACTATTAATAATAATATTATTGATTATATATAATGTATTATATATAATAAATTATATGCAATATTTACAAATAATATTTGTATAATGCATAAACATTAATATTCATGTTAATATTAATTATTATTATATTTATTTACTTGTGTTTGTGTGCTTGTGTCTTGTACTTTTAAATTTTTTTTTTTTTTTTTTGGTTTTTCGAGACAGGGTTTCTCAGTATAACCCTGGCTGTTCTGGAACTCACTCTGTAGACCAGGCTGGCCTCGAACTCAGAAATCTGCCTGCCTCTGCCTCCCAAATGTTGGGATTAAAGGCGTGTGCCACCACTGCCCAGCTTAATTTTTTTCAAATCCTAATTTTTAGAAATTTTTTAAAAAAGATTTATTTATTTATTATATGTAAGGACATTGTAGCTGTCTTCAGACACTTTTTTCTTCTCTCTCTCTCTCTGGCCCCGCTCACTCCAGCCCTGCTCGTTCCAGCCCTGCTCGATGTAGCGGTCTTCAGACACCCTAAAAGAGGGCATAAGATCTCATTACGGATGGTTTTGAGCCATCATGTAGTTGCTGGGATTTGAACTCAGGAAATCGGAAGAGCAGTCAGTGCTCTGAACTGCTGAGCCATCTCTCCAGCTCCCCAACTCCTATTTTTAATGATGGTTCTTAAACGCTTTAACCTCCCTTTAGCCCATTACCCAACAGAGGTAGTGGAAAAGAAATGATACAGGGGAACTTGACCTGTTTAGAAAGATTCTTCGGAGCAATTCCCATCTGTGTTGTCTGGAAATCAGCAGTTCAGTTCACAGGTTAGCAGGCAGCAGCAACTTGATCCACTAACAAACATTTCATGGATATACCAGCAGTCCACTTCAGTAGAGTCAGATTCACAACAGCAGTAACAGGACCTAGCAGAGACAGCCAGGCATCAGCCTCTGTTCAAGTCAGCAGGAAGGACCTGGAGGGACACCAGGAGAAGTTCTCTGGATGTCCTCAGCACCGGTCTTACCTCAGCACGTGCCTCCAATCAGCTCCAGTCCGAGGAAGATTCGAAAAGAAACTGCAGCACACCACCAGAAGTTTTTTGGTGCATTTTTCTCTATGGCTTCCCGACAAATGCAGCTCAACTACGCAATGTAAGGTGGACCAATACATGTGTGTTGTTAGCAAAGAATTAGCAGACCATCTTCTCTCCTGTGTCTGCTTCAGCCTTCATGAGTCGGCCTTAGCTCTTCACAGCTGTGTCCACTTTAACAAAACGTTCCTTCATGTGTTTGCCCCGCAAAACACCATCCAACCAACTTCCCAAAAAACCTGTAAGTTTCCACTTCAGTGTCTGTACACATGCCTGACATGGTACCCATGTGGAGGTCAAAGGGCAACCTATAGGAGCCTGTTCTTCCTTCCACCATATGAGGTTTGGGGGAGGAACTTAGGTCATCCAGGTTGGCAGCAAGCATCTTTACCCACAGAGCCATCCTGCCAACCTTCCATCTTATTTTCTGAGAAAGCGGTTCTCACTGCACCTAGAGCTTACCGATTGGCTAGGCTAGCCAGCCAATGAGCTTCAAGGATTCATCTGTCTCCTCTGTGGTTACAGATGCCCACCACCAGGCTGGCTTTTTATGTGAGTGCTAGGGATTCGAACTCAGATCCCTGTGCTTGTGATACAAGCACTTTGCCCACTGAGCCACCTCCCCAGCCCCTAGAGGGCTATCAATAATGAATTTTCTTGTTTTTCTTCAGGGCAAATCCATGGGAAAATAAAATCTGTTCGAAAGGCCAAGCTTCCATAGCAGTCATAGATGGCATGCTCAGGCTGAGCTTCTCGGCGCCCTCCTGTTGACCTGGTGTCTGAAACAATGAGCATCTCTGAGCCATGTCTCTAGAGTCTTAGATTTCTCTACATCTCTCACTTACCTTCATCTCATCTCTCAGAGGCAAACCGGGGCTTTCTTTGTCTACCAGATGTGTCCCTGGCTGCAGTGACTCTTGGTATGAGCAACTAGGTACTACTCTCTCCTTTCTGCTGCCAGGGTGGGGACCTGAGTCAGGCCACCTGGATTCGAAGCTCAGCTCCACCCACTGCAGCTGTGTGGCTCTGAGAAAATCACCTAACCTTCCTGTCTCTATGGGGAATAACAGTTTTCCCAAGTAGATAAAGCTGTCACCCAATTTACGCAGCAATGTTCCCTGTTGTTACCCTCTCCCCTCTCCCATGGAGGTGACGCCATGGATAGAACTTAAGAATTTACATGTAGCTGTGCAGGTACTCTCTACCTGTGGGCTACACTCCTTAACACTGTAAGCTGGAGTTCTCTTGAGTCTTTTTTTTGTTTTTGTTTTTGTTTTTGTTTTGTTCGTTTTTTGAAAAGATTTATTTATTTATTATATGTAAGTACACTAGCTGTCTTCACTTTTTCTTCTTGCCTCGCCCCGCTTGCTCACGTAGCTGTCTTCAGACACCCCAGAAGAGGGCATCAGATATCATTAAGGATGGTTGTGAGCCATCATGTGGTTGCTGGGATTTGAACTCATGACCTTTGGAAGAGCAGCCATCTTTCCAGCCCCTCGAGTCTTGTTTTAAGACAGGCTCTCAGGGAGATATCTTGGGCTAGCTTTAAATTCACCTGAAGCTGAAGATGGCACTGAACTTCTGAACCTCCTGCCTTCACTTACCAAGGGATGTTAGGCACACACCCCTGTCTTACGAGGTGCTAGGGATTGAACCCAGAGTTTTGCACCTTCTACGCAAGCACACTCCTAGCTGAGCTACGCCCCCAGCTTCAATTCTGGCTCTGAGGCTGCTGTCAACAACAGCTTCTTCCTCTCCTTCTCCTCCTCCTCCTCCTCCCCTCCTCCTCCTCCTCCCCTTCTCCTCCTCCTTCTCTTCTTTTTTTGGTTTTTCAAGACAGTTTCCTCTGTGTAGCCCTGGCTGTCCAGGAACTCACTCTGTAGACCAGGCTGGCCTCGAACTCAGAGATCCACCTGCCTCTGCCTCCCAAGTGTTGGGATTAAAGGCATGTGCCGCCACTGCCTGGCTGGTGTCAACTTCTATACTCCTTGCTGCTTTGGCGTTTGAAGCCCATAGACCTTTGCTCACGCTGTCCCCTCTGACTCTGTTCCCATACTCCCCCTGCGGCCCAAGTCTTTCTCAGGTTTCAGGCTTCAGGTCTCCAGGGATCTCTGGCAAACACACCTCCGCCCTCAGTCCAAATAAACCACTTCCTCCGGGGGATCCACAGCACAGAGTGCAGGGCAGCTCCTTGCTGCTTAAGTTGTTTGTGTAACTCAGGGTTCCTCCCACCCTAGTCCCAGCCCACAAGGGTCACTAGCTCTCAAAGCTCCATACACGGCCTCCTTTGGGCTTCCCGACTAACTCTTCCTCCCTTCAGCCCCCTAGGCCCGGAAAGGCACACTCCCGCCCAACTTTGGGCTCCAGAGGCTTCAGGTGTTATCATTGGTCCAGGGTAGAGCACATGACTGAGCTCATCCAATCATAAGCCGCTGGTGTAAGCTAATTTTTTTTTTTTTTTTTTTTTTATTTTGTATTTTCGGTTTTTGTTCTTTACTTTTTTCAAGAGAGGGTCATTCTGCATAGCCCTGGTTGTCCTGGAATTGACTCTGTAGACCAGGCTGGCCTGGAACTCACAGATATCCTCCTGCCGCTGCCCATCATAGCCAGACGGTTACTTTTTTGTTTGGTTTGGTTTCATTTGGTTTTGGTGCAGACTCTCACTCTGTACTATAGGTCCTGAAATTTACTCTAATGGCCTCAGACTCTCAGTCATCCTCCTGCCTCAACTTCCCAAGTGCTGAGATTGCAAGTTTGAGCTAACAAGCCCTGCTTGGTCTCTTTTGTGCAAGCTCCAGGACACTTTGTCTCCAAGATGTTGATGGCAGCCACCAATACTCCACTACTCTCGGATCAAAGCAACCTGGAGAGGCAGAGTGGGGGACATAAGGTTCCTCAGGCCTCACTTGAAACACTGTATCCATCAATCCTCACACCCGGCATCTCCTGAGACTAGTCCCGGCTCACCCTCAGCAGTTGGAGGAGTTGCAGTAGATTTTTAGGTACCTTAATTCAAAGCATACTGGAATTGATGGCTCTGGTGCTGAAAAGAATCCCAGCTAATATGAAGCAAAGTTGAGGTTTAATGACATGTTTGAAGCCTGAGGGTTAGGAGAAAGAGAGACACTCAGAGGACGGGTGACACACCAGAGACTTTGAGTCTGCACCTTTCAAGGAAGGATAAGACATAGCAAGCGTGGGTCCAGGCACCTCATGGGGGCATCCCATTCCCTGGTGGTTTTCAATGGCGGAGGGTTTTGGTTGCTAAGAAACCTAGGTGAGGTCACTGGGAGGTTCCCGAGGTAGCATCTGACAGGATTAAGATTGATGAGGTCAAACCCAACCCACAGGGATACAGGAAGGTAGGCTATCTTTAACACAGTTTCAAGTTCTGTTTGAGAGTTTCAGGAAATATCTCAGGGAAGGAAAGATGCCCTGCCCAAGGTCATATGGGTTCAAACTTTAAACCTGAGTCATTGTTATTTGAACATAAAGGACTATTTTTATACTTGCAGGATATGTTAACTGTATCAGAACCTCCAAAGCCACAGTGACAGGCAGTTGTGAGCTCTCTAAAATGAGTGCTAGGAACCAAACTCGGGTCCTCTTTGAGAGCAGTAAACACTCTTAGCCACTGAGCCATCTCTCCAGCCTTTCTTTATTGCATTAACCTTTTAATTTGGGGGAGGGGGAGGGAGAGAGTGCATGCATACTGTGACTTGCATGTGGAGGTTTGAGGAAACTTGTGTAAGACTCCACTGGGCCTTAACTACCGGGGACCCCCAAATGAACAACGAGGAGCCGGATCGATGCAAAAGCAAGAGGAATTTATTGTTCCAGCGCACTAGGATCGTCCTGCACACGAAGGAGAGGCAGCGACCCCAGGTGGCTTGGTGGTCAGAGAGTTTTTATACAGTTTCCAGAAGTGGAACAGAGCATCAGCAACTAGGCACAATATGATTGGTGGACCAGTACGCCCTTTAAACTGATTGGTCTTCAGGGAATGAGGTAGTAGGGGCTTAATCAGCCTCTCCCTTCCAGCCTATGTGCTCCCTGATCTGTCTCTTCCGGGAGGGGAGGGGTCCAATAGAATTTTCCAGCGGCTCTGCACTAACTTCTTCACCTGTAGAAGTTGGTTTTCTCCCTCCATTTGGGTCCCAGGACCAAACTCAGATTGATCAGTAAGTTTGGCAGAAAGCACCTTTATGCTCTAAGCTAGTGATTCTCGACTTAACTAACACTGCAGCCCTTTAATACAGTTCCTCATGCTCTGGTGACCCCCAACCATAAAATTACGTTTGTGGCTGCTTTATATCTGTAATTTTGCTACTGTTATGAATAGTAATATACTTTTTTGGAAACAGAGGTTTGCCAGTGGGGTCTCGACCCACAGGTTGAGAACCACAGATCTAAGCTACCTCACAACCGCTCCTCAGTCTTGCTGGTGGTGACGTAACACGGATCTGGGTGTTCATATCTCCGCCTGCATTTTATTAAATGCATATGGTTGTTTTAGTTGTCTGTCTTTCTGAATACCATGTGCGTATCTGAGTCCCTCAGAGGCCAGGAGAAGGCACTGGATCTGTAAGTGTCACAGCTTTGAGGGGAAGAGTTTCCCCAATGGAAGTATTGTAGCTCTTAGGAGAAAGTCCCCCTGGCCATTGGGAGCCAAGGCATACCAAAAAGTCACACCACACAACGAACCTCACCCAAGAGGTGTATTGGGAAAGACACATGAGAGAGCCCACGGCTGCTCTGGAGAACTGAACAAGAGACGGGTTTTAAATATTATTTCTTGGGGGAGGGGAGGGCTCTCCCGGGTGGCCTGGGATTGGTGGGATTCCGTGACATAATCTTGGGCTATTTGTTTATTTATTTTTCTCTGTAGGGTGAAGCTTGGCTGCCTGCATCTTGAGGGACTGGAATCGGCCATTATGGGTCTTAGAGCTGTTGGGGGTGGGGAGCTGGGACCAGTCATTCTGGCCCCAGGGAGTGGGACCTGGCCACTAGGTGGGTTTATGGATCGGATGGTCCTCAGATGGTTTTGAGACACTGGGTGGGTTCTGGGAATTGAATCTGAGTCCTCTGGAAAAAAAACGGTAAGTGATCAACTGCTGAGCCATCTCTCCAGCCCTTCACCCTGAGTCTGTGAAGTACATGCTGCATGCCAGAGTCTGTCCTGAGGCTGCATGGGCACACATTCCCCATGCCTGCCTGCTTTGAGAGATGTGGCCTGTGACAGCCTTTCTGTTACATTCTTGGGAGAGACCGTGTGGGTGTTCCCATCTCAGCTATTCACTGTGTGGATTCAAATTAACTGGGTGTTAAGCCTCTCTCTATGCTTTTCAAATGTGAAAACTGCACCTAGTTCTCCTGCCTTTGTAAAGATTAAAACGGAATACTGGAGAGACAGCTCAGACGTTAAGAGCACTGGCTGCTCTTCCAGAGGACCCAAGTTCAATTCCCAGCACCCACATAGTAACTGTCCACAACTCAGTTCCAAGGCATCTGGCACTCTCTTCTGACCCCCATGAACAGCAGCCATGCATATGGCTCACATAAACACATGCAGACAATATATATCAAGCTTTAAAGCAGAATACTCTAAACCAGGGTTAGTGGTGTGGATGCCTGAGGAGTTGGAAGCATGGAGATCTAAGTTCAAAGTCATCCCCAGCTACACAAAGAATTCAAGGCAACTTAATTTATACCAGACCCTGTCATAGAAACAATATAAAACCAACTAACCCTATTTTTCCAATGAGGAAACTGAGCCTGGAGTCTGTGACCTGACCCAATGGCACTTGTCCTCCAGCTGTGAAGCCCACTGGGATGGCACACATGGCTGAAGGCTCTGTCCAAGCCTGGGAGATGTGATGACAGGCAGTGGCTGGTGGTGGCTTCATCAGTTGCCTGGGTTACTTGTTTTACTAATTTTTCTAGAAGCCTTGCCCTTCCCTAGGAGCTTGTCTGTCCTCCCTGCTTCCAAAGGACCCTTGTCTTCAGATGAGGCGGGGCCTTCCCTCTAGGTATCTTCTCAGGCAAGATGGCTGACAACTGATGTGTTTGGCCTCACAGAGACTCTGTCCTTCTTGGAGGCACACTGTGACTCAGATGTAGTCCTTTGGTCGATAGTCAGCAAGCACCCTGGGGCTTCTAGCTGGAAAGGTCCAGGCCTGTGGTTTGGGGGCTCAGACTGACTCCAGAGAATATCCAGTCATCCTTATGCTTCCTGTGGGACACCCTGAACTCCAAAGGAGCCAACCTCTGCACCAGGCCTTCTGGCCTCTTACTAGCCTTCTTTCTGCTAGGCTATGCTGACCACCAGACCTGCTAGAGATACCAGTGTCAGTAGGCTGTCTTAGTTAATGTTTCATTGCTGTGAACAGACACCATGATGAAGGCAACTCTTATAAAGGACAACATCTAATTGGGGCTGGCTTACAGGTTCAGAGGCTCAGTCCATTATCATCATGGCAGGAAGCATGGCAGCGTTCAGGCAGACATGGTGCTGGAGAAGGAGCTGAGAGTTCTGCATCTTGATCTGAAGCCAGTCAGGAGAAGACTTTCCAGGCAGCTAGAAGAGGGTCTCAAAGCCCACCTCCACAGTAACACACTTCCTCCAAAAGGCCACACCCCCTCCAAAAGGCCACACCCACCGAACAAGGCCTCACCTCCTAATAGCGCCACGGGGGGGGGGGTATTTAAACCACCACATAGGCTATCCCATGGAAGCTGGACTTGAGCTCCCTGAATACTACAGCTAGCCCCCGACTTTTAACCGGGGATAGGGAATTTGTTTCAGAGAATAGGCCATGAGTACCAGAGGATGTCTGGGTACACAATGCACCCCAACTCCTAAAGAGGGAATGGGATCATAGTCAGAGGGTGACCTTTGGGAATGAATGACCTGGGTTGGAAAAAGTCCCCAGGCACATCCCTGTTCTGTTTTTCAGATGAGTAGCCCTGGCTGGCCTAGAACTTGCTATGTAGATGAGGCTGGCCGCAAAGTCTCAAACCTCTTGTCTCAGTATCTCAAGCCTGAGATTACAAGAGTTTGACACCATGGCTGGCAAACACGCAAGAATTTTTTTTTTTTAAGCTTTCTATCTCAAATGCCTCATTTATAAAGAAAGGAAAATCAGTTGCTCCCCAGACTGCCCAGGAGGCACTGGATGATGCATGCCTGGACCTCAGATGTGAGAGGCTCCGGGAAGAGATTGTGTAAATCTGAAACTCAGCCTGGCATACTGCGCATTCTGAGCAGGGTCCCTGTGCCAAACAATGGGAACCACACAGATACAGTCCTGGGCTAGCCTGGGCCCCTCCCACCAGCCTGACTCCTCCCATTCTCTCTGGTAATCCACTGCAGTCATCTTCCAACCAACCCATTGGTGATGAAAGCAAGCTTACTGCCAGGGAATGGAGTGCTGGGTTTAAAAGCCTGAAGCCCCATCCCCGTCCCCGTCCCTGTCCCCGTCCCCGTCCCCGTCCCCGTCCCCGTCCCCATCCCCAACAAGGCTGACTTGTCTTTTGAAATAAGGTTTCTGATTGGTCTGGAGCTAGCCAAATGGGCTGGATCGGTTGGCGGGCACACCGGGAATCCACTGCCCACCTCTCCTAGCCCTCGGATCACAAATGTGTGCTTCCACATGTGGTTCCAGAATTGGAAGGAAACAATTTTATCAACGGGACCACCTCCTAAAACCCTCTCCAGAGTTTTATGCCCAAGCTGGGGATGGAACAGCTTTGGGTTGGTTCAGGTCATGTGACTATGTGACTGCCAGAAATAGTCATCAAGTCGAGGGTCTGGGAATGGGGAGGAACACTGCTTGGTCTGGACAGTGTCTGTCTCTACTATGAGGCTGCTTTTTCTTCCCACCTGGCCAACGGTAGAGTTTGAAGTTCAGATGGGAAAGCTGACGGGAGGAAGGGGCAGTCTGGACCCTGAGGCGAAGTCAGTGGAGAGCCAGTGAGAGATTTTATCTAATCCTGTGCACCTTGAGGAGATGAGGGGACAGGGATGGTAGCAGAGAGCAGTGGGTTCCCGTTCCGGAGAAGATGAGCAGAGGCTCCAGCGGTTACAGGTGGATTGCTTGAGAATCAAACCCACGTCATTCCTGGCTAGGGGCCTACAGATGCCATCCGGAGCATGGGTGAGGGCCCATGAGTAATCCTTCCCTCTGTCTGCTCCCACACTTACCCTTGCTGGGCGCCAGGGAGCCCAAGCTCGGTGGCCCCAGCTGTGGGGTGGCCACCTCCACATCAGGCTGTACTGTGCTGAGGGCTGCCACCACTAGGGCTGCCACCACTACTCTCCCCACCCTTGTCAGCCCCTTCCTCAGTGACTGAATCTGAATCCCTGCCCCATGAGTTGGCTCCACTCTGAATGGAGCCATTGTGAGAGTTGCCCAAGAGCTGCAGTGGCTCCGGGCCAGCACACGTGGCTCCCTCACAGATGTCCGAAGAGGCCTTAGGCACAGAGGGCCAGACTTGCCTGAGAGGAGTCTGGAGAGGTTTGAGCTGCTGTACAAGGCTCCAGCCTGCAGAGACTGCACTCCTGGATAGGCTGCACCATGGCTTCTACTTGTCTCTAGTCTGAAAAAGGAGTGGAGGGAGGGGCTAGGCTCACCCTTGGAACCTTTGAAGATTTGGAGAAGACCTGAAGCCTGGTGGGCTCTGGGATATCTCAGGTTCTCACTAAACTGAATGCCATGATGAGAGAGAAGGAGCCTGAACCAGTCAGACCCATGTTCCTCCCACACAGCTTAGTGTAAGAGGCCTAGTGGGAGCAACAGAGCCCTGGGGCATCCCAGGAAGGCTTCTGACGTCCAGAGGTGGGTGGTGAGAAGAGAATCCAAGGATTTGTTGTTCCCTGAGAGACTGCCAGGATCTTCCAGACCAAGCCTGCCATGATGGTGTCATAACACCCTAGGTACTGTTTACTGAAGACTTACTAAGCGTCTGGGTACTGTGCCAAGAACGTTGTATCTTATTTGACCCTCAAAACATCCATAGAAGGCAAGTGTTATTCTTATCCCTGGGGCAGCGGTGGCCCAGATAGTTCATTGCACCACGGAACTGAGTTAGGGTGGGGCCTTTAGGTCGAAGATCCACTCAGTGAGCTACTCAGCAGTCTTCCTGGATCTGGCTGATTTCTGTCACATTGAAGTTGAAGAGAGCTAGACGCTCACAATGAGGTTGATAGATCACAGATTCAAACTTGGATCTGATTCTAGATCCGATCAGTTCTCAAACCACATTCTTTTTCTGCCTCAGAACCTACCTGTCCGCTGTAGTTGGCACTGTCCTGGGGGGCAGCTGCCTGGCTGGCAAGGCAGGAATTGAGAACTGCCAAAGCAAAAGCTCTGCCACTCCTGTCCACTTCAATCTCCACTGTCCACGGGAGAGTGGGTGTTTCTTTTTGTGGTGTTTTCAGACAGGGTTCTCTGTGTATCCCTGGCTGTCCTGGAACTCACTCTGTAGACCAGGCTGGCCTTGAACTCAGCGATCCACTTGCCTCTGCCTCCCGAGTGCTGGGACTGGAGCTGTGAGCCACTACTACACTTGGCAAAAGTATTTCATTTAGGATTCTTGTTCTGTTTTGTTGGTCACTATGTAGCCTTTGCCAGTCTGTACCTCTTGAGTGCTGAGATTAAAGATGTCATTACGGCCCTTAGTTTTGCTTTTTGAGGCAGAGTCTTCAAATAAGCCAGGCTGACCTCTAATTCACTATGTAGCTGAAGTTGGCCTTGAACTCCCGACTCCACCTCCTAAGGGCTGAGATTACAGACATGTGCCACCGTGCCTTACTTTAGAGTCCTTTAATGCAAACAGGAGAGACCAATTTTGGCTTACTAAGACAAGGAAGGATTCAGGACGGCCCATGGACTAGAGAGGAGCTGAGCCAGGTCTTGGACCACCTGTAAACATGGCTCCAGGGACCTGACAGGGAGCAGAGAGAAGGCCACCTGGTTCCCTCAGTGACAAACCATGTCCTCATACCAGAAGAAAAGAAAGTGGTAGGGCTAGGTGGCTCCGTGGTGGAGTGCTTGCATGGCATGCACAAGACCCTGTGTTCCAAATTCAGCCCTGCAAGAAATAAATGGGCAAAGGAAGGAGTGGGCGGGGCAGTGGGCGGGGCAGTGGGCGGGGAAGTCCAAACAGCCTTACCTCCCAGTCAGGGTTCAGGACTGCAGAATGAAGGGAGCTGCATGAGATGAGGGAGGTTCCTTGTGGCTAGGAGACTCACAGGAACCTGGCCTGATACCCTGCTCTCTCATCCGGATGGCTGTGTCCCTGGGCATTGTCACATCTCTCCTGGACTGTAGTTCCTCCATCTGTGGAAGGAAGTAAATTAGCCCCTTTCATCTTCTTTTATTTGTGAGACAAGGTCTCCTGTGTCCCTGGCTGGCCTTGAACTTGTGATCCAGTTCAGCTTCTGGATTGCTGGAATTACAAGTGTAGTCACCAGCCGGGCATTGGTGGTGCTCGCCTTTAATCCCAGCACTTGGGAGGCAGAGACAGGCAGATTTCTGAGTTCGACGCCAGCCTGGTCTACAGAGTGAGTTCCAGGACAGCCAGGGCTACACAGAGAAACCCTGTCTCGAAAAACCAAAAAACAAACAAACAAATAACAACAACAACAACAAAGTGCTCAGCTCTTCCTTAGCTTTCAAAGACCTTAGTAAAATTCCCAAAGGAAAGGAAAGAGTGTTCCCAGAGCGCTTGCCCAACAGAAAGGATGAATCACTGATAAAGGAATGTCAGGCATTCCTGAAGATGACTTACACTGGATGCTGTCTGTCACCAAGTAGAAAAACACCCTCCTTCCAGAAGACCCATGGGGCAAAGGGCAGCACAGGCCAGTGACCCCACACATTGCTTCTAGAACCACACAGGGAGTGGGCTATGGGCCTCTAGATCCTGGTGCCTTTGTTGAAGAGACAACTGGATTTGTGACGGGCACTGAGACCTTGGACTGAGGATAACCTAATAGTATCGCCTCAAGTAGGGGCCAATTCAGTGCCATGAGCCAGCCTTACAGGGTCTTTCTGAGTCTTGAACAGGCCAAGGCAGAGAAAGAAACCTGGAGGTCTGGTATGGTGGTGCATGCCTGTGAACCCAGCACTTGGGAGGCAGGGGCAGGTGAATGTCTGTGAGTTCCAGGCCACCTAGGGCTTTGTAGTATGACCTTGTCTCAAAAATACAAAATGTCTAGGGAGATGGTCCAGTTGGGAAAGTGCTACCCAAGCCCAAGGGTCTCCATTCCATCTTAGGAACACATGGAAGAAAGCCCGGCATGGTGGCTGCCATATGTTTATAGTTGTCCATGAACGCCAAGGGGCATAGGAGCTGTAGTTACAGACAGTTGCGAGCCTCCTGACCTGGGCCCAGGGAACCAAACCTGGGTCCTCTGACAGAGCAGTTATTACTTCAACTGCTACTCCATCTCTCCAACCCTGACAAGGCTTTTAAACACTGATTTACTCAGCTTTGTGTGACCATGTGTGAGTGTGTGTGTGTGTGTGTGTGTGTGTGTGTGTGTGTGCGCGCGCGCGCACAAAGATCTATGTATGCATGCACACATGAGGAGGTTTTAGGACAATGCTCAGGAGTGGGCTCTCCTCTTCCACTGTGTGGGTCCCACAGATAGAACCCAGGTTGTTAAGCTTGGTGGCAAGCATCCTCACCTTCTGAGCCAACTCAGCAGCCCTTGAGACATTTTATTATCATGTGTCCCAGGCTGGCCCGGGGCTCACTATGTAGCTAAGGGTGACCTTGAACTTCTGGTCTTCCAGTGTCCCTCTCCTGAGCTCTGAATTATAGGTGTGTGTCCCACACCCTGCTAACTCACGATTCTCTCGATCAGTTGCCACTGTAATAGACTCTGATGTGATCACCCTCATTTTAGAGATAAACAGACTGAAGCTCCTAGAGAGAGGTGAGGCTAGACCTTAAATTTAGGCAACCTGGTTTGTGGTTGTTATTGTTGTTGGTTTTTTCCAGATTTGGGGTGTGTATCTGATTATGTAGTTCAGGCTGGCCTTATACTTCTGTGACCCCTCCTGCCTCAGCCTCCCAAGTGCAAGGATTATAGAGAATGACTGGCTGGGCTCCTCCCATTGGCTCCCTGCGTTCTTCAGGCTGGCTGAGCAGGGCTGGCATCCTCTGGTGGAGACGCTGAGTTCTTGTGGTTACAGTCAAACCAGACCCAGTGTGAGCTAAAGCTTCCTCTCTCACATCTCTGAAAGCTCTTACTGGTTGTCAACTTGGAATCCCTATAGGAAAATTAGGGGGGAAATTAAATACCAAGCAGGGTCTCCCTCTTCAGTGTCCCTGGGCAAAATACGGTGGCTGCCTTCCAGGAACAAACTTCCCAGGAAATGGGAAATAGTCTCTGTAATTTCCCAAGATTGAAGTCATTTTGTTCATACTCTGTTGGTCAAGTAGTTGGTGACCCCATGTTCGGGGGTGGGGGGGAAATACACAACCCTTGGTCTGTCAAGTCCAAGGAAGGTGGGGCATTTGTTTTGGAACCATTGCTGTCTTCAGCTTCTCTGAGTCCTTTTAGGAGGGGGCCCCTTATCCTAGACAACTTCTTCCTTCTTCTGTATACCTGGCTTCAGCTTTAAAAAGAGTTATGTATTCCTCAGCCACAGCTTCTGTGTGGAGGTCAGACCCAAACTTTTGGGAGATGGTTCTCTCCTACACCCTCCCTCCCCTTTAAAAGAATTATTTATCTAGTTTATGTATGTGAGGACACTGTCGCTGTCTTCAGACACACCAGAAGAAGGCATCGGATCCCATTACAGATGTGAGCCACCATGTGGATGCTGGGAATTGAACTCAGGACCTCTGGAAGAGCAGCCAGTGCTCCTAACCGCTGAGCCACCTCTCCAACCCCATCTCCTACCACTTTTAAGTGGGCTGGGGGGGGGGGACTGAACTCACATTGCCAGATTTGTGCAGTAATCACCTTTACCTACTGAGCCATTTCATTGGCCCAGTTAGCTTTTTGCTTTGTTCTGTTTCAGACAGGGTCTCATTGTCTAGCCCTGGTTAGCCTGGAACTAGCTACATAAACAGAGCCTGCCTCTGCTTCTTGAGGGGTGTGCATCCTTACCACAAGCTTGGTCTTTTCTTTTTTAATTTATTTTTTTCTTTTTAAAAATATTTTGAGACAGAGTTTTTCTGTGTAACCCGGGCAGTCCTGAAACTTGCTCTGTAGACCAGGCTGGTCTCCAACTCATAGAGATCCACCTTCCACCTGCCTCTGCCTCCCAAGTTCTGGGATTAAAGCTGTGTATGTGCCACCACCACTCAGCTGGGCTTCAGCTTTTATTATTATTATTATTATTATTATTATTATTACTATTATTATTATTATTATTATTATTTTAAGATAGGGTTTCTCTGCATAGCTTTGGCTATCCTGGAACTCACTTTGTAGATCAGGCTGGCCTTGAACTCAGAAATATGCAAGCCTCTGTTTCTGTTAGGATTCAAGGCCAGCGCCACCACTGCCTGCTTGCTTTTTTTCCCTTCCAGCCTGAAATGCCTCCGGAGACTCTTGGGTTCCCTGATTCAATAATCTGGTACCAATGGGATAGAAGATGCTCTTTCCAGACCATCTTCGTCTTTGTCAGGACAGTTACATCCCCACTCCCCTTTCCTGCTCCAGTGCTGCCTCCTGGTCTCCATTATTCACATAACGCCATTTACCTTACTTCTCTGAACAGTGACATTCTCTGCCTTTTCTTCCCAGTGCAAGACAGCAACCCAGGAGTGGGGTGGATCTCTTCCTGCAATGGTAATGGTCTTTAAGCCAGAAATACTCAGTGGACACATGCAGTTCCTTCCCCAGGAGGAACGGAATTGACTGCTGGGATGTTTCCAAGCTCAGGATTGGATGAGCCCTTGAGGACGGTCCCCAGCCCCGCCCCCAGCACAACACTTTGCAGTCCGTGTTCCTGGGAAGGGCACCATTTCTCAAGCTAGCCACAGAGGTTCTAAACACACACAGCCGCCTGTGGCCGCTTTTGTTAGGAAGATGCTGGGTTTACGGGGCTTCACTGACAGCCTTGCCTAACGATACCTTCCATGAGGAAAGGGTTGCTTTAATCCATGTGTACGGCAGTGGCCACTGTTAGGCCTTCCCAGGACACGGGGCTTGTGACATGTAGGACCTCATGCTCCCGTCTCCACTTCCTGAATACTGGGATTACAGCATGTACCTTCACATCCAGTTTTATGTCACGCTGGAGACTGAACCCAGAGTTTCAAGTGTTCTAGGCAACCACACCACCAACTGAGCAACTACGTCCTCACCGTCTAGGACTTTAAATCAGACTGACTGAAATCGAGACCCGCCTGCCTCTGCCTCCTGAGTTCAGGGATTAAGGTTGGTGCTGACTTAGAAATCTTAGCGTTCACTAGGTGTGAACTTTTGACAAAAATGTTCCACTTGAGGTAGCGTCTCCTCCCGGGCCTCTCAGCTTGGGAAGTACTACTCCTCTAGACCAATTCTCAGTTGGCAAATGGAGAAACTGAGTCTTGGGAAGGGATGGAGACTTACTCCAGGTCACTCAGCAAGCCTAATGCCCAGCTGAGGCCTGGATTCCAGCCTCCTCCTTCTCTTGGTTGAACTCTGCCTCTGGGCTTCTTGCCGGCCACAGACACTAAGGCCAAGCAGGACACACACCATCTTAGTACGGGCTCCCAGGCAGAAGCCCGCACGCTTCTTTCTTAAACTGCTTGGGTGGCTTTTAGCAGCCCAAATATACACATGGGGAAACCGGAGCTCAAAGAGAGCAAGAGATTTGCCTAAGGAGCAGAACATCCAAAATGAGCCATCAGGAAGGAAGAAGGCGGGGCAACAGGGAAGAAGGAGAATTACACCTTCGTAAACAATGAACAATGCTTTCGGGTGGGCCCAAGAGCACCTGGAACGGGCTCCTCGCCAGAGAAAAGTCAGAGGAAGCAAAGAAATCCTCTGCAAAAACCCAAAGCCAAAGGTGATTCCAGCAACTCTGCTTAGGGGTGGGGCAGGAAGTCCTATAGAACGATCCTATAGGTTGGCTACCAACCAATTGGATCCCTGGTGTGAGTGCTCTGACCAATAGGGACTGGAGCTGACAGTCACACCTTGTAAAGTGGATTGTAGCAGCCCAAGTATCACCACGAAGGAGCTAGGGATCCGTTGGGTTCTGTTAGTTGCATAACGGCCTCCGCCACAGACATGCGCTAGTTCTGGAGAAAGGATGACGTAAGGGTCCTGGAACAATGAGAAGCCAGGGACAAAGGATGGTGTTGTGTGTGTGTGCGTGGGTGCAAGACTTCTCAGCTGTGCAGATGGGGGTTGGGAAGGAATGGAGGAGTGCCTAGTTCCGGCTTCCCACCCTCCACGCCCCATACCTCTCTCAGTTCACACAGCCCTTGTGGGCAAGCAGTGGCCCTTGACCTTGGTATTACCCAGTACCAGCTAGGTCATGGCATTCATTGCTGTGGAGTGGAGGACCCAGAAAGCTGGGCTGAGGCAGCCAGAAGCTCAGAAACCTCTCAGCAGGGAGGAAGGAAAACAAACGTGGACTTTCCAGCCCAGAGAGACCTGGGAATATTTGTTTCTCGTTATTTATGTCAAATATTACCCAATTTCCTCTGTTCACAAGTTCTTTGAGACGACGCCGTTGGGTTTAGTCAATCTGAGAATAGAATCATCAGACTCGTCTGACAGAGTGGCCCCATAGATCCATAAGTTTTAAACCTGTCTATGGCCTTCTAGACCACATTCCTCTGGATAGACTCGAGGTTCTTGGCACTTCCCCGGCACATACAGGTCCACGAACCTCTACCAGTACTTAAACTCGCCCTGGTCATTCTTCACATCCAGGAGTGGCCTGCTCCTTCCAGGTCCAGCGAGAGTTTGTTTGAGGCAGGCTCTCTCTGTGTAGCTCACAGTCCTGGAACTCACTGTAGAGACCAGGCTGTCCTGGAACTCACAGACATCCATTTGACTCTGTCCCCCAAGAGATGTAATCAAAAGTGTGTGCCACAATGGCTGGCATTCTGGTGTCATTTTCTTAATAGTCTAGGTTGTTTTTTTCTTGCTATTTGAGTAAGGATCAGACTTATGTAGCCTAAGCTGGATTTGAACTTGCTATGTCATGGAAGAGGATCCTCCTCCTAACCACATACTGGGGTTGTACAATGTTTTGTGTCGTGCTGGGATGGAGCCCAGGGCTTCTTGCATCAGAAGCACTAACCACTGGAATACTCTCTCCTGCCCTGTTCTAGTTTCTCTCCCTCCTTTCTCTCTCGTTCTAGTTTCTCTCCCTCCTTCCTTCTTTTCTCTCTCTCTCTCTCTTTCTGTCTCTCTCTTTTGTTTATTTACACTGTGGATCTCTTTACACAATACCAGAAGAGGGCATAGAATCCCATTATAGTCGGTTGTAAGCCACCATGTAGTTGCTGGGAATTGAACTCAGGACCTCTGGAAGAGCAGTCAGTGCTTTAACTGCTGAGCCATCTCTCCAGCCCCTCTCTTTTTTTCTCCTTCTATTTATTCCTCTTTTTGTTTTTCTGAGATATGATCTCATGTATTCATGTATCTCAGGCAAGCCTCTAATCACTACGTAGCTGAACTGATTCTCCCGTCTCCACCTCTCAAGAGTTGGCAACACAGTGGCTATTCTGTGTAATTTTCTGGGTTCCCTTAGGGTTGCACAAGGACCCTGATGGTGGTAGCTTCTCATCCTGTGCCTGAGCTGGCTCAGTAGGTTTGTTCTTTGCAAGTGCATTCATGTGTAGGTGTTGAGATGGATTCCAGGTTGCATGCCTATGAGCAACTTAGCCTTGTAAGAGCAAGCCTTTGTTCCTGGCTTCCCTATTGCCATGGGGGCTTGGGGTGAGCTGTGTTCTGTCAGTTGGCTGTCACTTGAGCCTTTGCCTGCTTTACCACATGTGTTATGTACTCAAAAACATGGCTCCCATTTATTCACTCAGCCATTCTGACAGTGTTTACTGAGAGCCGGCTGAGCGTTCAGCCTTGTCCTGGGCCATGGACTGAGGTCATAGGTAGAGCAGAAAGAGCAGCAAGAACAGAATCCTTTGTGCACAACTGGCCTCAGTTTCCCTGTCTCCACAAGACATTGTATCCCATTTCTGGAGGTGCCTCTGAGCGGAAGTGTCTGTGGTGTGTTAGGCCGAGAGCACTCCTTGTCTGTCAAACCTGCATCTCTACCTCAGATTCCTGGAAGGGGGCTGGGAAGGAGACCTGGAACCCGAGAGGCTGGGCACTTGGGTGGTGATGGGCTCAGGTTGCAGGCTGGCCTGGCCTGCCAGCTGGCCTGTTCTCAGCTCCTCAGTGGGCTTTTGTCCTTCCTTGGTTATTGCTCATGGTCCCTACTTGGCCCAGAGCAGTCTAGCATCTGACCTTTGACTCACCATGTGAGCCTCCAGCTTGACCGCTAGGCATGCTGGGATCCTGGAATACCAAGTGAAATTCAGATACCAGCATTTCCCATCTGCCTCATCTCAGGCAAGCTTCTTATTCTCTCCACGTGCAACGAAGGGGTGGGTAAGAGGCCCACCCCTTCAGCTGACCAGATGAGCAATGGCTTGGACCTTAAGCATCCTGTTTTGGAATGAGAAAGCAGGCTCCTGATGAGTCTCTGCTTCACCTTCTGTGGAGAGAGAGTAATAATGATCTCCAAAAGGCAACAGACCCAGCAAACCTTGGAGCTCAGCTCCGTCTCGCTGGATGGAAGAGCTCCAGCAAATCCCTTCTGCTGCTGACCTCTTCCTTGCAGAAGCAGAGGCTGAGGGCCTTTTGCCTTCTGTCCCCCAGGCCTCTGAGCACTTTGCCTTAGGAGGTATTTGTCTGAAGGACCTGTTCCCCTCAAGCATTTCCTGACTGAAATTGATTTAAGCAATTCTGGTTAGTTCTGGAAATTCCAAAAGTAAGGGAAAAACCTGATGGAAGCTTCTGGAAGGGGTTCTCTCTCTCTCTCTCTCTCTCTCTCTTTTTTTTTGGTTTTTCAAGACAGGGTTTCTCTGTGTATCCCTGGCTGTCCTGGAACTCACTCTGTAGACCAGGCTGGCCTCCAACTCAGAAATCTGCCTGCCTCTGCCTCCCAAGTGCTGGCGTGCGCCACCACCACCTGGCTGGAAGGGGTTCTTATCTCTCTTTCCCTCCTTCTTGAAGCACCCCTCTCTAGTGATGGGGCTGATAGTAAGGATGAGAAGGGACCCTGTTGTCTCTTCATGGGGTGTGGTGGGGGCTTTGTTCGTCTCTGGGCCCTAAAGCCACGGCAGCTTTCGTGGGGACGAAAGGAAGAGAGGACCTAGTGCGTGTGGAACTCACACAGCACACAGGAAGCAGAGGCAGATGATCTCTGTGAGTTCAAGGCCAGCCTGGTCTACAGAGTGAGTTCGAGGACAGCCAGGGCTATGGAGAGAGATCCTGTTTAAAACAAAAACAAACCCCCCCAAACAAACAAATAATGAAGGAGAATAAGTAAAGATGGAGACAGGATACTGGCCTCCCACTGCCTTCTCCTCCTCAGTCAGGAGTCCAGTGCATGGCTGACTCACTTCCCTTTGCCCCACCTTCTTCACACTGGGGCCTGCCCAGCTTGGCTGCTGTCTCTAAGGAGAACCCAGAGAAAACACTAACCCAAAGCCATGGAGTGCATCTACGGAGTTCCAAGGTGTGTAGCCCGAGAGTCTCGGCCCTTGGGAAGCCAAGTCAAGTAGACAAACCAGTGTAGACAGGCTGGTGGTCAACTCGGAGACACAGTCTGTCTTTAGACAGCTGGGCTCACTTCCCCAGGCCTAGTGTTCACACATTGCTAACAATGGGACTGTGAGGAACGAGAAGGTGCTCAGGTGCTTAGAGACAGAGGTTTCTTTAGTTCCTTGGTCACCTCATGCACAACCCACAGCTGCCAGCACTCAGGAGAGAGGCTGTAACACTGATGCATGCATAAGTCCAACACCAGGTAGGCCAAGGCAGGAAGAGGACTGCTTTGAGCATGAGCATCAAGGCAAGACCTTGGGTTGGGAGTGTAGCTAAGTGGTAGAATGTTTGCCTAGCATGCACAAGGCTCTGGGTTCAAATCCTGTCACAAGTTTTTTAAAAAAAAAGAGCTGAGTATAATTTTATACTTGGAAGCTGCAGGCACCAAGATCAAGAGTTCAAGGCCAGCCTAGGTTGCAGGAATCCCTATCTAAAAACAACCAAAATCCTGCAATTTCAGATAACACCTTTTGTTATTTTGAGGAAACTCCTCGGAGAGAAGGCGAAAGTGTGTTGGTTCACTGGTGTAGGTGTCAAACCTCAAAATGGACTGGAGCGATGGCTCAGTAGTTAAGCACTCTTGATGCTTTTCCAGGGGAGCTGAGCTCAGTTTCCAACACGCACATCAGCTGGCTCTAGGCAATCCAACACAGCTCGTATTCTTTGTCCTGTGCACTCACATGCAGACATGCAGATCCACGCGCGCGTGCGTGCAAACACACACACACACACCACGTATATTTTTAATAATTCTTTATTTTTAAGATTTATTTATTTTATGTATATGAGTACACTGTCACTCTCTTCAGACACACCAGAAGAGAGCATCAGATCTCATTACAGATGCTTGTGAGCCACCATGTGGTTGCTGGGATTTGAACTCAGGACCCCTGGAAGAGTAGTCAGTGCTCTTAACCGCTGAGCCATCTCTCCAGCTCCCACATATATTTTTAAATTAAGCAATTAACAAAAGCCCTTCAGGGCTGGAGAGATGGCTCACTGGTTAAGCACGCTGGCTGCTCTTGCAGAGGACCTGGAATGGAGTGGCAGCTCACAACTGTCTGTAACTCCAGTTCTAGGGGATCTAGTATTGTCTTCTGACCTTCGAGGGCACTGTGATGCCTCTTGATGCACATACAGACATGCAGGCAAAACACTCATACATGGTAAACACCACCTTAACCTGGACATGTGAACTACATGGTGACTTATATCAGTTTTATCACAACAGAACTTTGGAAATGGCCGGGCAGTGGTGGCACATGCCTTTAATCCCAGCACTCGGGAGCCAAAGACAGGCAGATTTCTGAGTTCGAGGCCAGCCTGGTCTACAGAATGAGTTCCAGGACAGCCAGGGCTACACAGAGAAACCCTGTTTCGAAAAACAAAAAACAAAAACAAACAAAGAACTTTGGAAATGCCACAAAACAAACAATCTTGTGAAAATTGGCTCACTTGTAGAGCGCTCTCGTGCACAGCCCTGGATTCAAGCCCTCCCAATACAAAACCAAGGGGAAAAAAGACTCTTGTGTAAATTCCCCAAACGAAAGTGAAGACCAGCAGCCCAAGGTGGTAGGGTGAGGCTGTGCCCTCGGCCCTCTCCCTGAACTCATGATCCTGACCCCCAGTGAACAAGCTTAGAAATCCTGTAGGAGCCTTTGACAGAGGGCCTTAGGGACTTAGTGGAGCAGAGTGGAGCAGAAGTGGGGGTCCTTCTATGAGTGATCAGAGCTCTTGGTGACTGGCACTGGGAACGGCCCAGGAGCACACCCATGGTGGTCGGTGCTAAGCACTCAGCAGAACCTCGAGGGAGCCAAAAGGGAGCAGCATCCATCACAGCCCTCAAAGGGCTCTTAGACCAAGCTGGAGTCAAGAATGGGGACATACAACCACTCCCTGAATATGACACCCCTGGGACTGAGCCCTGCCATCCACCAACAGGGGTGTGGGGTACACACTTTCCCACCAGCCAAGAAGGACTAGGGAAGGTTTGTGACCCTGCAGTAAGATCCGGAACACAGTATGCTGGTGTCCTATAGTTTTCTGTAGTCCAGGGATGAAGCTGCTGCCCAAAGAAGGGACTCCCAGTCCCAGTGGGAGGGCTGGGCAGCCATCTGCTCCTCTGCAGCTGTGGGGAAGGCCCAATCAGTGCGGGGAGGGGTGGGGGGGGGAGGACCAAGGCAGAGGCTACCAGTGGGAGGAGCTTTCCCAGCCAGCTTTCTGTCTGGCTGATGCCAGTGCTGGGGTCAGATGATGACAGATTTCCTGCTGAGCCCTCTGGAATGTTTGAAACTCAGCAATGACGGTCCAGAAGTTTCTGTTTCCCTGGAAGGCTCTGGAAGGAAAGTTCTAGATAAAGACTCCTGGTTTTGTTTTTGTCTTCTTATCCTGCCTTTCCTATTCTGGGGCCACCACTGGGGTGGAACAATGGCTTGGAGACACTTGGCCACTTCCTGTCTCGAATCTTGAATTGGTATTTAAGAAGCCCACATCTTCGGTTTCACAAACTGGCAAGGCACACTCGTCTCCGACACACTCCCAGTTTTCAGTTACACGCAAAGCATCACTTCATTCTACAGACGAGGAAACTGAGGCCAGAGAAGGTTGACTCTGGCCTGGGAACCATTGGAGTTGGTTCCCAAACCCACACCTTTAGCCTCTTCATCCTTGCCGCTCCCTTCAGCTTCCAATAATGCCTGAAGAGGGAGTGTCAGGTGACAGGAAACAGAGGAGCACAGACTGGCTTTGTGGTATGAAAGCTGGGCCTGCCTCCCCGGCTCCTGCTTGCTTTTGTTAGAGTTGTCCCTTCCCCTCAGGACTTCAGTTGCCTTATCTTGTAAGAGCAGATAATTATAGCAACGACTCTCCAGGGTTGACGTGTGAATGAGGAGAACCGGTCATCTGTCACGCGCTTGGTGCACAGTGAGCAGAAGACACTGAGCAAATGAACAGTCCTGTTTAGTCAGTGACGACTTGAATGTGAAATATCCCCCAGAGGCTCATACTTTGAACACTTGGTCTCCAGCTTGTGGGAGGTTGTGAAACTTTTGGGGCATTGTGCACATAGGTCACTAGGGGCAGGCTCTTGAAGGCCACAGCCAGACCATGTGGTGGGGCTTCCTGATCCACCAAGATACAAACAAGCCACGGCCCTTGGTAGCTTCTCATCCAGGTATGTCAAAACCTTCCTCTGTGGTGGAGCAAAGGTTGCTGTGGGGACCAGTAGGCTCCTTAGCCCTGTAGTCATAGCAATGAAATCAGCAGACACACTCAGAGATGGCCAGGTGTGGGGCAAGGATCCTGGTCCTGCTGCTCCTCATCACAGATGGTGAGAGGTGGAGAGGTCACCAGCCCTCAACCTGAGGACTCCTTCGCTCCTCTCTGCCTCCCTTGGGTTCACAAAAGGAAGGGAAACTGAAAGCAGGATTCCATGATTCAATTCTTGTGAGGCCATCCCACAGAGATATGGGACTTTTGGGTGACACAGCTTTCTGAGTCATCCATGTCTGTGAATATCCCTTCAGTCTGCTCCTGTAAGGAAGTCTGAATGGCCCATTGACCCACCAAGCTGAACTCTGGGTGAGACTTTCTTTTCTTTGCTTTTCTTTTCTTTTGGGTGTGTGTGTGTGTGTTTCTTTTTTCTTTTTAAAAAGATTTTATTTTATGTATGTGAGTACATTGTAGCTGTCTTCAGGCACACCAGAAGAGGGCATCAGATCCATTACAGATGTGAGCCACCATGTGGTTGCTACCTCTGGAAGAGCAGTCAGTGCTCTTAACCGCTGAGCCTCTCTCCAGCCTCTTTTTTTTTTTTTTTTTTTTTAAAGACAGGGTTTCTCTGTGTAGCTCTGGCTTTTCTGAAACTCATTCTGTAGACTAGGTTGTCCTTGAACTCACAGAGATCCAATTCTGCCTCCTGAATGTCCAATTAAAGGCATGCACCACCTCGTCTAGCTGTGGTGACTCTTTATTTAATACCTCATCTGTGGCCTGCCTTGTCTCGGCAAAAGCAACATAGCAGCTACACCAGGACCTCCTGTCGCCTCTGGCTGAGCCACTGTAGCAGTCAAGTCTTCGTCAGGACAGACTGTTTCCTTTCAATAAGCTCATGTCAATGTCTTTCCCTTTGAGTCCCTTCTGCCATCCATTTAGTTACAGTGAAGGATACAGTCACAGATCTCAACAGGAAGTCCCTTGTGTGACCTGCAGCACTCAGATGTTGCCTAGCTTGTTCCCCACAGCACCTGGCCCTGTGTCCTCACTGGCTTCCGGGAGAATGAGAAGACCCGGTTTGCTTCAGTGAAGGCAGTTCCTAAAATGTCACATCTCTTGACAGAAGTGAGCCTAGAGCATTATCAGACATACCAACACAGCCTGTACATCCATAGGGGACACACAGAACCCAGAGAGGGATAGGGGCTTGCTCAGGCTCACCAGCAAGAGCTGATGGAAGCAGGTCCCAAGCTCTTCACACCTACACATAGCTCCTCCACTTTCTTCCCAAAGGGGACTGGCCCAGAAAAACCAGAACACTTGAATGTTTAAAGGCAACATCCAGGATGAGAGACTCATGCCTGAAGAAGTCTCCTTGGAAGGCCAGATGTTTTGAGTCCTGAGTCCACAGAGCAGTGTGAACTTCGCAGAGCCATAGACATTAGTGCCATGGATCAGTGGACTTTGCATAGTTGTAGGATCTGTAGGATCAGGGTTTACAAAGGGTCAGCTCTCACCATTGCACCTGACAGGTACAGGCTGTGGTGATTTGAATGAAAATGACACCCCTCCCCCCAAATCCAATGTTTGAATTATTATTATTATTATTATTATTATTATTATTATTATTATTATTATTTTGATTTTTCGAGACAGGGTTTCTCTGTATAGCCCTGGCTGTCCTGGAATTCACTCTGTAGACCAGGCTGGTCTTGAACTCAGAAATCCGCCTGCCTCTGTCTCCCAAGTGCTGGGATCAATGGCGTGTACCACCACTGCCGGCATGTTTGAATTCTTGATGCTTAATTGGTAGAACTGATTGGGAAGGATTAGGAGGTGTGACCTTGGTAGAGGATGTGTCACCAGGGGTGGGCTTTGAGGTTTCAAAAGATTCATTCCATCCCCAGTATCTTGCTCTGCCTTGTACTTTCGTGGATCACGATGTGAGCTCTCAGTTGTTCCTGCCCCCATGTCTTTGCTCTGTCAGTAAGGACTCTAAACCTCTGAAGCTGTAAGCCCACTTAAACCCTTCCCTTTCAAGTTGCCCCGGTCATGATGTTTTATCACAGCAATGGAGAAGTAACCAAGACTCAAGGTGAGTGGTCTAGCAACTTCCAACTACAGCCATTAGCATGAGGAAGTTGGGGTGGCTGGAATTGAAGAGCCTACTGACTTCCCATCTCCCTTCCAGAGCAGAGAGCAGTGAACTAGAGCTCAGTTGCTGGTGTTCGGCTGCCTCTCTCCACACACAGGGCCCCAGGTCCTGCCCACAGTGAAAATGGGTCTTCCCGCTTCAAGAAAAGTAATCAAGGAATGAGAGCCTGCTTGTGAGGAACAGAGGCCTCCTGACAGCTGCAGTGTGAGTGACTCTGTCTGGGTCCCCAGTGTCAGTCAGGCCTCCAGCCTAACCCTAAATCTTAATAGCATTTTATTATGGATGCATCTAAGACCACAAGCTACTACTGCTGACCTAGATTACTTCTAACCTCCTGAATTGTGTCAGGTCATGTCACTTTGAGGCAGGATAGCCATGCAATGAAAAGTAAGGGGCCACAGGAAAGACATCTCCCACTCCAGGCTGTCACTGAAGTCAAGGATTCCATAACAATTATGACTTGTTATGAAGCCCGCCTGCATATACAGGATGTTCCATTCATTTGCTTGTTTGTTTGGAGACAGGGTTTCTTTCCATAGCCTTGGCTGTTCTGGAACCGGCTCTGTAGATCAGGCTAGCCTGGAGTCTCAGAGATCCATCTGCCTCTATCTCCCGAGTGCTAGGATTAAAGGTGTGTGCCACCATCATCTGGCCCATGATATTCCTGTTATTTAGAGCTATTTAAAACTAGAATGTCAAAGATGGGGCTGCAGAAAGGGCTCAGTGATTAAGGACACTTGCGCTCTTCTAGAGGACCTGGGTTTAATGACTAGAACCTACGGGGCAGCTCCCAACTGCCTGTGATTTCGGTTCCAGGAGAACCAATGTTCTTTAAGTGTGCACATGGTGCACAGACATACATGCAGGGAAAAATCCATAAGCATTCGAAAAAGATGTCAAAATGGCAAGGAGCCCTGCTTAAGGCCTGAGTGTGTATGGCCTTCTGTTCCTTCCCAGACGCAAACCTGAAGTACTCCAGGAATCTCACAAACAAGACTCTAAGAGACCCTGTATACAATGAAAACATGTCTCAGCTTCCTTGAGTCACCCTGTGACCCACACTCCTCCTCAGTGCACTCCAGAACCTCCCTGTCATCCTCAAGGCTCTTATCAGACATCTAAGACTTCATAGGTCTGCAGGTCATGTACACACAGCCACTGGAAGGACACGGAGGCGGATGTTCCCTCTCAAAAAGCCCTCATGGTACACGGGCGGGTTCTATTGATTTCCCCAGCACCTCTCTCTCTCTCTGTCTCTCCCCCCCTCCCCCATTTCTTTGTCTCCGTCTCTCAATTCTGTGGTTAGATCTATGTTAAAATCTTTTCTTGGATGTTGGAGAAGCAGCTCAGCATATATGAAGCCCTGGGTTCAAGATCCAACAACACATAAGCCAGTCACAGTAGGTGACTGAATCAGACACTGACTCAAACCGACAAAGACCCAGCAAGGTGACATACCCTTTTGATCCCAGCACTCTGGAGGCAGAAGCAGACGGATTTCTGAGTTCGAGGCCAGCCTGGTCTACAGAGTGAGTTCCAGGACAGCCAGGGCTACACAGAGAAACCCTGTCTCGAAAAACCAAACCAACCAACCAAAAAAAAAAAAAAAACCAACCAACTGCCTCAAAAGGTAAACAGCAAGTGAACAGTTGCAATTCAAACCACAGATTTGATATGAAGTAGAAAGAATGGAATTCGGAAAGCTGACCTCCGAATGGGCACTGTGGCACACACAAATGCATATTTACACAGCATACACTGATGCAAATGCGCTCAACAATAATAAAAATAAATAACACCTGCTAGGCACAGCCGCACACGCCTTTACTTAATCCCAGCTCTTGGAGGCAGAGGCATGTGAGATGAGTTAACGGCAGCCAGGTTTACATGCTGGGTTCCTGTCCAACCAAAGCTACTTGGTCTTAACAAAACAAACAATCGGGCAGTGCTGGGATGGCTCAGTGGTTGACAGCAATGGCTGCTCTTCCCAGAGGACTGGGGTTTAATCCCAGCAATCTTGTGCAATCATCTATAACTCCTGTCCTAGAGGATCCAGTGGCCTCTGAGAGCACGCACACAGGAGGTACAAACACACAACACATATACATACATATTCAAGCATCTCTTTCCTCTCTCTGTCTCTGTCTCTCTCTGTCTCTCTCTGTGTCTCTGTCTCTCTCTGTCTCTGTCTGTCTCTGTTTCTCTGTCTCTCTCTGTCTGTCTCTGTCTCTGTCTCTGTGTCTCTGTCTCTCTCTGTTTCTCTGTCTCTATCTCTATCTCTGTCTTTATCTCTGTCTCTATCTCTGCCTCTCTCTGTCTCTGTTTCTCTGTCTCTGTCTCTCTCTGTCTCTCTTGAGGTTGAGGCAGGCATATCTCAAGGCCAAGTTCAAATTCAAGGCCAGCCTGGTCTACATAGCTCTAGGCCAGTCAAGGCTTTATAGTGAGACCTTTCTTGTCTCAAAACAAATCCAAAAATAATGAAATAAACAAGACAAAAACAGCAAGAAAAGAAGTGAGGACGCTCCAGGTGGCCTGTGAAACTATTTCTGGCCTCTGTGACTTCAGCTGATAGTCTTAATCACACATCCATGAATAGCCCTAGCACCCCAGGCTCCAGGCTGCATCCCCCTCTATTGCTAAGATTCCCTCTATTCCCTAAGAGGGAAACACTTTCTGGCAAGAACTGCTGCGGCTCCGGCTGTCTGCCTTCAGTATGCTGTCCTGGGAAGTGTGTGGAAATTCTTCCAGCCCTGCAGAAGTGACCGGGCTCCTCGGTCCACACAGCCCTCCATGTTGGCCTCTCTTGGCCAATCACAGGCTCTGGCAATGGCTGCATCCAACCCTGCGTCTTAGAAGAAATGCCTTGTGGATGTAACCCCCTCCCCCAACTGAATCTGGGCTGCTGTCTCCCGATTTCAGGAGACTCCAATGGAGTCACACGGCTATGAGGGGAGGGGAGGTGGATGCTGGCAAGCATGTGACAGCCATGGCATGAGGTAAAGATGGCAGAACACTCAGATACAGGATACTTCCTGCCACCTAATGTGGTTTGGAACCAAGGCTTAGAGGGAGGGATGGGCTCTGGATTTGACGCACAGAACCCAAGTCCACTCAGTGAACTTCTCAAGAAGTAGTGAGCTTCCTCAGCGTGAAGCTCCGAACTGCAGAGAACTGGATAGAGCCAGGCCAAGTTCAATAGCCAGTTCATCTGGAAACCCAGGGAGAACTGAGCAGGGGAGAAGGACCTCTTGCTTGCAGGCCAAGGACAAGGTTTAGGGAAAGGAAGAAGGGTTTTCTGGAGGTGGGGGGGTGGGATGGGGGAGACTGGGTTCAAGATCATGAACTTGGCCGTGCAGCAAGCTCATGGTCAGCCTGGGCTATATGAGACCCTGCCCAAAATAATAGGAGGAAAAATAATAAGAGTCTTAGGACTCCATAGTGTGTCAGCTCACGCTGTGGCCAAGCAGGGACTAGGCGCCACCCAGTGGACAAACCTGAGGACAGTTGGGATCAGGAAAGAATGGAAAAACCTCTTCCTTTCAGAATGGCGCCCAAGAAATTTTGGTTTTTGCTCTGTTGAAATTTGCAGCCGGGCAGTGGTGGCGCACGCCTTTAATCCCAGCACTTGGGAAGTAGAGGCAGGAAGATTTCTGAGTTCAAGGCCAGCCTGGTCTACAGAGTGAGTTCCAGGACAGCCAGGGTTATACAGAGAAACCCTGTCTCAAAAAAACAAAACAAACAAAAAATTTGCCATTTGATAATGGAATAATATATATATACGTGTATGTATATACACGTGTACATGTATATACATGTACATACACGTATATATATATGTGAGACACACATACAGTGAGATCCTGTGTGTGTGTATACATACATAGGTATATATACATATACACACACACATACAGGATCTCACTATATTGCTCTGACGGCCTGGAATTTGCTATGTAGATCAGGCTGGCCTCCCACTCCCACTGGGCTGGAATACATTCTCAGTGAATGGCTATAATGTACAGTGTGCATGTCTCACCTTATGGTTTATGCTAACGACTACTTGCTGTTTATGAAGACACTATGGAAATGATGCTAGACGAAAAATCCAAATTCTAGTAATTTCTGTGTTCAGAAACGGGTCAGGAAGCTTTAAAGACTTATAACAATGCACTTGGCCCAAGAACTGCTGCTAACAAAGGGCCAGGAAGCGATGGGGTTGGTTGGTTTGTTTTTTGAGACAGGGTTTCTCTGTATAGCCCTGGCTGTCCTGGAACTCACTCTGTAGACCAGGCTGGCCTCGAACTCAGAAATCCGCCTGCCTCTACCTCCCAAGTGCTGGGACTAAAGGTGTGCGCCACCACTGCCCAGCTGGAAGTGATGGTTTTGAGACAAGAGCCTTGATGAGGACAGTGCTGAGTAAGCTACCTCCTTCATCTCCTTTGAGTCCAGTTAGTGCTGCCTGCTGAGATGCTGACTGGTCTTGCTGGCGTGGCCTTGTGCAGGTAACTATAGCTACTGTTGAGTTCACAAACAACCGATTCTGGAAGGACAGTAGAGACAGAGCTCAGAGGATGGCCCTCCTGCTGCGGCTATAGACATGTGCTAACATATCTGGCTCCATTTTTTGGTCTCATGGTAGCCTCTACAACTTCAACTAGCTGTACAGCCAAGGACTGCTATATGTCAGGTTTCAGTTGAGAAGGATGAAAACTCATATGAGTTGCAGGGGTCAGTCATACATGCTCCAAACAGGCAAATACTCCAGTGGTGGTCACTGGTTTATACAGGGAGCCCGCATTTTAGATGCTGAATACCGCTTCTCCTGTGTCATATGGGTTTAGTTTCCACCGGTTAACACAAGAACATGGAAAGCTCTGCACATGAGACTATTCCCAGTTCTGGAATCCTCTAGGATGCTCTTCATTGAGTACCTTGTTTTCCTATTATAACTCGCTATAAATACTCCATGTAAAGCCAGCAAACCAGCTCATCATTGCTTAGTAGTCTGTTTTTTTTAGACAGGGTTTCTCTGTGTATCCCTGACTATGCTGGAACTCACTCTGTTGACCTGGTTAGCCTTGAATTTAAGAGATCCGCCTGCCTGTCGCCTGAATACTGGGATTAAATGCATTGGTGCTCTGCCTGCAAGTCTGTCTGAGGGTGTCTGATACCCTGGGACTGTAGTTACAATCAAGAGGGGCCATACGGGTGCCGGGAATTGAACTTTAGGTCTTCTGGTAATGTAGCAATGCTTCCAATCACTGAGCCATCTCTCCAGCCCAGCCCCAGATTTTTTTTTTTTAAAGTCAACAAAATCTATGACTAATACGGAAGATTCTTTTACAGAACGAGAAAACTATCAACGAGAAAGCTGTCTTTCTATGTGTAACTTTGGGGTAAATGTTGGGAGTATGAAGATGTGGAATCAACTTCTTGAGTTCCTCTTCCTGAGACTTCCTGTTAAGTTTTTCATTGCCCCTTTCCTGGTCGCCCCCTCCCACAATCCTCCCCCATTATCCCTCTGCTCTGAGCTGGTGCAGGCCCAGAGTCTTAATCCAGGGGTTTCTGAAGGGCCTTCCAGATTCGAGCCCGGCCCCACTGACGTCTTAAGTCTTTTGGGTACGAGCCATAAATAACAAAACACCCTTTAGCTTTCCTGAAATTCAGATGTGGGCATTTTGTATTCTAGTTTCACCTGTCAGAAATCACAATCAAATTTACCCGTGTCTCCAAACACTCAGCCCAGACTCTGGTGTCCAAGATTACCTACCTTCCTTCACAGACACGGGCTAATGTTCTGCCTCACTCTTCAAGTTCATCTCCAAGTTCGATCTGGGAGTGTGTTAGACCCTCCATACCGAGTGCACCAACACCGTGTCCTGCTTTACCCAGCCTCCGCTTTTGCTGATTAGGCCTCACCAGCCTCCCACGGTCCAAGAACAGCCCATACCGTCCCTTTACTAATTCCCTTAATTACTGAAGAAGGGGAGAGCCCATTCTACCACTTTTTATTTTCCCTGCGCGCTGAGCTCTACCAAGGTGAGGCTAGCCTGTCCTCCCCAACAGGTGAATAAAACTGAGTGGCAATGTTCTTAAATTTAGAAATTTATTCTGTTTAATCCACAAGCTTTATATAGCTTTAGTTAAAAAATAAAATAAAACAAGTGAAACCAAGACACTGTCCAGGCCCTTCCAACCCACCAAATACATGAGCTCTTCAGCTGTGTGTACCAATTGGAAGAATAAAGAAAAACATGAAGGGCAACTACAAAGTTTCATAAAACAAATTTATATAACTGATGGGTTCTTCCTGGGTCTAGTAAAACAAAAGAGTGAGAAAAGGGGAGAAGGACACAACACAGCCCGAGGGGAACCCAGAGTTTCCAGTCAGCCTAGGAACTGTCCCACGGGGCAGCCTGCAGCCCGCCGCTGCCTCCGCTCCGCTCCAGAGCTGGGACCCCGCCACACGGCAGACTCCACAGGCAACAGAGCGAACGAGCACCCACTCACTCACACCTTTGTGGGACTTCAACAGTGGTCTCACTTCTGGGCAAGCTTACAAACCTACACAAGGTTGGAAGCAAAATTTCCATGGGTGCTAAGATTCAAGAGAAAAGGGGGGAGAAGAAAAGAAAACCAAACAAACAACCACCTCCTGGGAGAGGCAAGGGCATTCAAAGGAACCACAAGAAGCCAACAATAGTCAAACCCCCTTTTGTAAAAAAGAGATTTTTTTTTTGGCTTAAAATATTTCACTCTAAATGTCAATGGAAGAATGTCACTAATACACCGTGGACACCTTTGTAATGTAAATCCATGCCCCCCTTTTTTAAACATGGTGAACGTCAACCTAGCAATTATTACAACAAATGTTATATTCTAAAGCTCAAACACATTTTAGCAATTTTGAAATTGAATTGAGTACAAACCAAATAAAATTTACAACGTAACAAACATGTCCGCCTAGGACTGTGGGGACACTTGAGCCTTGCGCATGGATCGCAGGGCCTTCTCCCGTAGGTGCCTCTCTAAGTCATCAAGGTTGTCATCTTCAGCTTCACTCTCAGTCTCCTGAAAAACAAACCCAAACCAGGCAAACATTAAGTCTTGAGAAATAGTGGGAGACACCAAGCACAGAGCAGACGGCAGCAACTGCATAGCTCTGCATACACAAGACCGCCGGACTCATTTAGAATTTACCCTGAGCTTCTGATCTTGTGTCAACCTCCCAGGAGCTGGGCTTACTAGCATGCATACCACCAAGGCATTAACATGCCTTGAGCATGTTAATAAGTAAGCACTCAATCAACTGAGCTCTATTCCTATGCTCGCTACGAAAGTCTGAGGACCTGAGTTTGGATCCCCGGGTGGCAGCGCACCTGCAGTGCCCAAGTGCTCAGAGCTGGTCTAGCTGTGGTCAAGCAGTCTATCTGAAACAAGGCAAGACAGCTTACGGAGCTTGCCCCCAACCCTGATGACTTGTGTCCCATCCTAAGGAATTAACTCTGCAAGCTGCCCTGACTTTGTATAGTACAATAAAAATATGAGAGAGACACAGACATCAATGACCTCTACATGCACACTGATGGGTGAGCACACACACAGATCCTGTTGTGATCAGTTACTTGGGAATGCCCCCCACTTTTGTCCATTATGTGAAGTTTTTTTTTTTTTTTTGGTTTTTCGAGACAAGGTTTCTCTGCGTAGCCCCAGCTGTCCTGAAACTCACTCTGTAGACCAGGCTGGCCTCGAACTCAGAAATCCTCCTGCCTCTGCCTCCAGAGTGCTGGGATTAAAGGCGTGTGCCACCACTGCCCGGCAGTTTTTTTTTTTTTAATTGCACTTATTGTGTGTATCTAGGGGTGTGGCTCAGTGGTAGCATACATGCTTAATCCACAGCAAAAGGCCCCGGGCTCTGTCCCTTGAAAGTAGTTTTAAAAAGTTGAAACATTCCAGCATTAAGCTTTTTCGAAGCCATTTGTACTCTTCTTGATTCTGGCAGGTCACCAAGAAACATCAAAATACTACAGAGAAACAGGCAGTTGCTAGAAAAAGCACAACCACTTCTCAGACAGTACGCAGAGGCGGTGCGAATACCTTCCTGGGCTCTGGTGCTGCTGCAGGCTCTTCCTGTGTTGATGTGGTGATAGCAGCAGAAACAGCTGCAGGGGCTGCAGAAGCTGGGGTGGCTACGGCCTTTTCCTTCTTGTGTTTTTTGTGCTTCTTGTGTTTCTTATCCTTCTTGTGTTTCTTGTCCTTCTTCTTCTTCTTCTTCTTTCCACCTCCTTCTTGATCAGAATTCTAGAAACAGAAACAGTGAAGTAATTGAGCTGATTAAAATCTTGGTTTTTGGCTCGAGGGAATCTTAAACAAATGCATGTTTTACAGGAGTGCAAAGAGAACAGCCACCAATGAGGGCATTCTCAGAGAAGTGAGACAGGCATTAAAGCCAGGGTCCGCCCACAATCAGTTGGAGAGAGTCTCAATGCTGACTGACTCATACAGTTTCCTTACTAACTCTAAACCAAGTTTCCAGCTTCAGGATGTGAGTGGGGTGTCAACAGCAGGGGTCATGAGCTAACACAAGCTGCCCTCCAGCTCCTGAACATGCGCATTCGATGAGGAACAATCATACACCTCTCCTACCACTTAGCTAGCACACAGCAGGATTTCAATTCCCCAGTGCCACAAATGGAGTGGCTTGTCCCACTCCTCTACAGAGATGCTCCTCTTACAGGACTTGGTCCTTTCCATCTACCAGGGTGCCTGAACGAACTGAGCCATCTTCTAGTTCAGATATTCCATTCCAACAGGGCAGCATCTCCCTAAGTCCTGCGCAGTACATCCTCATCTCAATAAGACACCCAAACCTATCTTTGCATCTACCGAACACCATGGGTTACTCAAATGCCACCAGTACACTCCCGCAAAACACGAACAAACCTACAGCCAGGCAAAGTCATCAATACAAAAGCTGACTGTAATAATGGTGAATGGCTCATGCCATGCACTGAATATCGGTAGCAGTTTTTGCTGTTCAATAGACTAGAAAAGGGATCAAATCCCAATTCAAAGTACAGTTTCTACTGAACATTAATCACTTTCATACTACATGAGTCAAAGATTATTTAACTGCAGGGCAGTGGTGGTGCACCTCAAAGGCAGAGGCAGTCTGATCTACAGAGAGTTCTAAGACAGCCAGAGCTACACAGAGAAACCCTGTCTTGGGGAAAAATTTTTAACTGAACCACTGTCTTTACACTAAATTTATACAAATTATTTTACTGAATCTAACTTTTAACTGTATTGTTTTTGAGACTCTGTCTAAGTTAGGTTGTAAACAGACACCATGACCAAGACAACTCTTATAAGGACAACATTTAATTGGGACTGGCTTACAGGTTCAGGGGTTTAGTCCATTATCATCAAGGCAGGAGCATGGCAGCACCCAGGGAGGCATGGTGCAGGAGGAGCTGAGAGTTCTACATCTTCATCTGAAGGCTGCTGGTGGAAGACTGACTTCCAGGCAGCTAGAATGAGGTTCTTAAGCCCACGCCCACAGTGACACACCTATAAGGCCACACCCCCAAATAGTGCCACTCCCTGGCCAAGCATATTCAAACCAGGACACCAGTATAGCCTTTAGCTAAGACACCAGCCTGCTTCTGCTTCTGCCTTCAGAATGCTTAGGATTAAAGGCATATGCCACAATACTGAGTTTGAAAATTTCTATTCTTTTTTTAAATTTTACTTATTATAAAACTGGTTTTTATGAGGTATAATCACAAGACCAAGGTTAAGGCTTGTTTTGAACTCCTGACTCTACTTCTGCCCCCTGAGACCTGGGATTTTTAAGTACCCAACACCCTCTCCAGCCTACTAATTTATAAAAGATGTCCAAAACCAAGTAGGCACTTACCCTGGCAGGGGACAGGCTTGGTGTTGGGCTTTTAGCCTTTTTGGCTGGTACTGCAGGTGACCAGTTTGTGGAGGGAGACTGAGACTGCACAGGAGAGGGAGGTGCTGGAGGCTTTTTAGCTGCTGGCTCAGGAGATCCAGAGACAGATCTGGAAGATGAAACCCTTCTTACAGACTGAGGGCTTGGTGAGGCAGCCCTAGACAAAGAGGGGGAAAAGGCACAGCTGAGAAAAGATACTCCAAGGAGGACACACACTTCAAGCTTTTTGTCACCAAGTCTTCTACAGGGTCACTCATGCGTACAACTCAGCCCCTTTCCTGATGGCTCCTCTTGCAGCACACTAGTGTCATCAGTGCTTACTTTCCTTAAGCCTGATCTGTATCAGTCTCATGTGCTTGTCAGGGGCTGGAGAAATGGCTCCAGACTGGGGTTCACTTTCCACACCAACTCAGCTCACAAGTAACTACAGCTATCGTTTCAAGGAAACTAACACCTGCTTTTGGCCTCTGTGACACCACCCACAAGAAGTGTACAGATACACATACATTTGGGTACAAATATACCCATTTACATAAAAAAAGGAAGCCCATTTCACTTGAGACTGAGAAACATCTCTCAAATACCAGATGCTAAGAACCAAGTAAAGTCCTCTGGAATTTATGCTACATAGAGTTAGGTCCAAAGTAGGAAAATATGTTAACAGTACCTAACGTCTGCTTATTACTATTACTACTATTATTACTGGCTTTTTGAGACAGGGTTTCTCTGTACAGCCAAGGCTGACCTTGAACTCAGTCAGACCTGCTGCTCTCTGTGTGTGCCCGCCAGCTTGCTTATTGTTTCTCTAACTATTCAATAAGAGAAAGGATTCTGAATTTCATAGAACTACATATTCCTAACCAAAAAAAGCACTGGGTATTTTTACTTTTTTATCTTTTTGGGCTCCGGAGTCCTGGAGACTCTCCTAATAGGTCTAGCACTTGGAGATGGGGACCGCCTTCCTTGGGGTGACGCTGAAGTTCCTCTTCGTACAGGGGGAGGGCTTGAGGTCTGAGGAGCCCGAGGCCGCGGTGAGGGCGAATGCCGTTTGTTTGGCTGTGGTGACCGGGCCTCCCGGGTGGAGCGGCCTGGGGAAGATCCTTTCCTATGCTTTGAAGATAAGGAGGGTGAGCGTCTCTTGGTGACTGGCGGGCTTCTCTGTTTAGGAGGTGGAGAGTGGGAGACTCGCCGCTTTGGTGGTGGAGATGGCGATGCCCTTCGCTTGGGCGGGGGCGGGGGCGAGGCGGTTCTCCTCTTTGGAGGTGGAGAAGGAGAGTATCTCCTCTGAATGGGAGGAGAATATCTTCTTGGAGATGGTGAGCGGCGGCGTGGGGGAGGAGAAGGGGTCCTAGGAAAGAACAACAACATTAAGATGAAGCGGACAGCATCAAAAACCAAACCCCTCAGAGCCGCTTGTTGTTGTTGTTGTTTGCTCGTGCATGCCCACACATCATGCAAGTTCAGGCTAGACATCTTTGTGGAACCAATCCTTCCCACCGCCTTTATGTAGATGCTGGGACCAAACTTAGGTCACTATAGTTTATGGCAAGCACTTTCAGCCATCTTGCTAGCCAATCCAGAATCAGGAAAATGAATAAAATAAGAAGTAACTAGTCCTAATTACCTGTAGCTAGTACTATGTCAGGAGATACATTTCAAGGTAACACACATACCACCATGACTGACAAGGAGGCTGTGCTGTGTTTAATGGAGAAAAGTGAAGATTTCAGAAACGATTTAAACTCATCAAACCAAGAGGATTTATGTAATTACATAAAACAAAGTACTGTTAACCAAGAGAACCTCACACTGTGTTGTGGTAACTGTGAGCATTAGCTGTTGCCAGGCAATCAGTTAACAACTGAGAAAGTCTGCTTTACTGTGTTCTCTGTGACAGGAGCTGAGAGATGTCTCTTCAGTGCACACACAAACATACGCAGACACACAAAAACAAACTGGGAAGGTTTTATGTGAAGGCTGTCTCCTTGGAACTAACTAGCATCCTAGTTTACTGAGAAGGCTTTCAGCAGACTGCCTACCCAGCCGTCTGCCTCCAAGGACCACTTTGCAGCGTGAATAACTGCCAGGCAAAGGTACTTCAAAAAGCTCTATCTGGCTTTTCTGTTCATTGTTTTTTGGTTTTTTGAGACAGGGTTTCTCTGTGTAGCCCTGGCTGTCCTGGAACTCACTCTGTAGACCAGGCTGGCCTCGAACTCAGAAATCCGCCTGCCTCTGCCTCCCGAGTGCTGGGATTAAAGGTATGCGTCACCACCGCCCGGCAGGCTTTTCTGTTCAAGATGACAAAATCCTGTTATATCCTATAGGAATTACAACCTAATACAATACTTAGGAAACTGTACAACTCGTGTTTGGATTTTCAATGAAATTCCTGTTCAGAGCTGGATTCGCAATAAGCCAATCCTGAGGCAAAGTGGTAAAATAGAACTGGATAATTATTTAAGAACTCTGGCAGGCACAGTGGATCCAATTTGTAATCCTAGTACTTGGAAGGGTCTGAGGCCAGTCTATTATACATACTAAGATCTTATTAAACAATACTAGCAACTGAAACAAAAGGAACATTCTACAGTGAGTGCTTGCCATGGACTCACCCACACACATAAAATGTATCAGCTGACCTGGAATTCGAGATATAATTTAGGTTGGTTCCAAACCAGCGTTGATCTTTCTGCCTCTGCCTCCTAAGAGCTGGGATTATGGCTGTGTGCTGACACACAAGCACATGACTGACATTTTCTGAAGAGTTCTAACCTCTCCCTTCATGGAATACCCTTTTGATTTGGGACTGCGAGCACTTGTCAGACTTGGGTCACCAAGGCTTTCACAACGCGCACAATGCCAACAGTTCAGTGCAACGGTTAGTGTGCACAACGTGACAGTTGTTCCTCAATCCCCTCTCCCTAGGTACCCATCTATTTACTTCTCCCATTTGTTTGTTGGGCAGGGTTAGGTTCCCTATAACCCAGGCTGACCTCTAACTCAAAATCCCCCTGCCCCAGTCTTTTAAGTGTTTAGATTCTGAGCATAATACACCTGGGTCCTATTTTCTTTCTTTCATTTTTGTTTTGTTTGAGACAGGGTTTTCTGTGTAGCCTTGGCTGTCCTGGAACTCCCTCTGTAGACCAGGCTGGACTTGAATTCAAATATCTGCCTACCTCTGCTTCCTAAGTGCTGGGTTTAGAAGTTGCAATCACCACTACCCTGCCCTAGTTTCTGTTTCCACAGAGTTCTGTGTCCCATAAAGAAGCTCACATTTATGTGATCTTTTACAACCAGAGATGCAATGTCTCTTACAAAGCAACTTTCATGATAAAGACCCAGTTACCATGAGTCAATTGGACACAATACCTTCGTCGTGGTGGTGGGGTGGGAGATCTTCGCCTCCGAGGAGGAGGTGGGGGAGGAGGAGGAGGGGCTGGAGAAGGAGATCGTCGCCTTCTGGCAGGAGGTGGGGAGGGACTTCTCCTCCTTCTACTACTAAACAAGAAATCAGAGTTATCCTCAGTTAGTGACACTTATAATTTAAATCCCCCCAGTGGTTAACCCAGAGCAGAAACATTATTTACGTTTTGCTTTTGGTATGAGTAAAAGACAGTTTTGTGATGTTAGCTTCAGATAAAAACATGCATTTGTTTATGACATAAACCACCCAACAGAGGAAGAGAAAAAATGCAAAACCTGTCACTAGAACACTTATTTTTAGACGGGATACACATAGTAATCAGTTGGGAAACTATCTGAGACTTATGTGTACCACATCAGGGCTAAGTTCAACCAAGCTGTGCTTTGAAAAGGCTTTTCAGTTGACTTTGATTCTTTATGTGAAACATTTCAATGTTATCAAACACCAAATGACTTAAGGCTCCAATCTGGAAGCCCTAGCTTAGAGCTAGCTGCCCCTCCTCCGCAGCCCAGAGACTGAGGGCAGAACAGAGGGACTGCACATACTAGGAGAATGCTCTATTTTCTGAGCTGTATCTCCAACCTTTATATCACTGGGGGCTGGAGAGATGGCTCAGCGGTTAAGAGCACTGACTGCTCTTCCAGAGGTCCTGAGTTCAATGCCCAGCAACTACATGGTGGCTCACAACCATCTGTAATGGTATCTGATGCCCTCTTCTGGTGTGTCTGTAGTCATGTACACACTACATGGTGCATTTACAGTGCACCCATGTAAATAAAGTCTTAAAAAAAGAAAAAAAAAAGAAAAGAAAAGAAATCTATCCCCACCACTGAAAAGGGACTGGTGTCACACCTGCCAATACCCTAAAGACAAACCGCAAAGCTGTCGTAAGTACCAGAGCCACCCTGGGGGTAATGTGGTTAAGAGTGTATTCAAGAACCAAACACTCCCCAATTCTGTGTTCTGTAATAAACCTGTAACACAAGCCACATACCAAGTACAAACTTAACAACTAGAAGCAACCTCACATAAGATTTAAATGAAAGTTAGGCCAGTTTGTCACCCTTGACACACAATGAGAAAGAAGTCAATGTAAACGTCCTTAGCTCCTTGCCCAGACAGGACTGACACTGTGAACTGGCTCAGTTTCTAAGGTTTAGCAGGTCCCGACTTCAGAACTCACTACCACTCTTAATTTCCAACCAGATTTGATTTAGGTTTGCTGGTGGCGAGTGATTAGTACTTCATATTAACACCTTACATAAAGACTCAAAGTCATACTTCATTTTACCCACCCCAATATATGACACTGAGCCAGGTGATCATGGCACAAACCTTTAATCCCAGTGCTCGGAAGACAGAGGCGGGTGAATCTCTGAGTTTGAGGCCAGCCTGATCTACACAGCAATTTCCAGGACAGCCAGGGCCACACATTAAAACCCTGTCTCGAAACTAAAACATACAACAAATGGGGACAGAGGGAGAAAGCCAGGGTTGACGAGCTCAGCAGATAAAGGTACTTGCCACTGAGCTTGAAGAACTGAGTGAGTTCGATTCCCAGGACCCATATGGTGAACAGGGGAACCAGTTCCTACAAGTGCCCTCTGACCACCAACAGATGCACTGTGGCATGTGTGTACTCACACATGTCCATGACAAAGTACAATGAAGACTTTAAACAAGTCACTCCCTGAGACTAAGGGCCTAGAATTAGCAGATTAGAGAAGGATCTAAAGCCAACTCCTCACAGTGCTTTGTATCATTCATCTGACATGGTAATAACAAAAACACACACCAAAGCAACTTAAGACTTTCTCCACTGACATAATGTGTCTGTAAAATGGGAACAGTCACCTGAACAGAAGACTAAGTAAACTTGGTTTGTAACCCTCATTTGCAAACAGTGTCTAACCAACCTTTTAGTCACTGGCGACTGCCATCGCTTTCCCATCTGCATCCTGAGAGCAGTGGAGAAAAACAAATGTCAAGAATTCCACTCACGCAAGTCAAATCCTTCTTGTGGAAGCATTTTTAAAGGCTTCACAATATCTGAAATTAATGCTATGATTTAATTGCTCTACTCATGCATAAATAAGGCAGTCACTCAAAACTTGTCTAATGTTAACTAACAACAGCAAGAAAAAACAAACTAACCAAAAGCCCAAACCCAACCACTGCCTCTAAGTTTTGACATGAAGAATCTGCCCAATTCTAAACAATTTTGGGGCCCAAGCTATTACAGTTTCAACCCAACCACAGATCAGTTAAAACCATTAATGAAGACTGTTACCGAGGGGAAGTCTCTTTTTGGCGCTTTCGAGGTGATGGAGAGGCACTCCGAGAAGGGGAATGTCTCCGCCGCCTGCCTACCTCACCATTCTTCACATGGGATCTCTTGGGCCGCTCATCTTCTGAGGTGGAAGAGGAGCCAGAGTCTGTAATCACAGAGCAAAGAACAACAACAAAATATCTCACACACACACACACACCCACACACACACACACACACACACACACACACACACGGTACCCCATGGCCTCCTACATTGCATGTTCAAGGTCCTGGGTTCTATACCCAGCACAGAGAAGAATGTTACTTGGAGGTTAAGACTCAGCGACTCAGCATTTACCTAGTATGGCATGAAGCCATGAGTTCAATTCTCAGTACCATCAGGACAATATAATCAGTACAATTTTAGTGACAGTCAACAACCCACACCCAGCAGAAAACTAGCAAACAAAAGACTAGTATATCTCAAGAATATTGTGGCCTCTATGGATCTCTTAGGAAGGAAATCCAGGGATGTAAAATCAGGCTTGTTGGTGCATGTGCACATCTGATAACAAGGAGGTGGAGGAAGGAGAATCTGAAGTTCAACATCAGCCTCAGCAACAAGACAAAACAATAGCAAAATTTTTTCTCAATTAAGGTAGAGCTTCAAAAGAATCTAAGGGCTGATGGTGTAATTCAGTGGTAAAGCACATAGCCAGTATTGAGAAGGCTCTGGGTTATACACCAGCAGCAAAGAACAAAAAAAAGTATCAATATGCCACTTGAAATAGAAAATAAAATTGCTACTGAAATAGTTACAACTATAACCCAAGGGACAGGGGTGTGGTTGCTGGTGGAGAGCTTGCCTTAGCACTTGTAAAACCTGGGAATCCATCCCCAGTACTGCATAAACTGGGGGCAGTGGTGCAAAGCTGGACTCTCAGCACTTAGGAGGTAGAGTCAAAAGACTACAAGTACAAGGTCATTTTTGGCTACACAGCAAGTTCAAGGCAAGCCTGAGCTACATGGGACCCTTTCTTAAAACCCAAAACCAAACCAAATCCACACAAAACCCACATAAGTAATGCAAGAACAGAGCCTCTAGCTTAAACATTGGGCTTCTGTGCCCTCTGTTTTTAATCTATCAATTAGAACTATGTTGCGTTCCAGGCTAGCCAACAACAGCATAGTGAGGCCAAACCAAAACCAACCAACCAATCAAATAGCTACTAGTAATAAATGAAATAGATTCATAAAAACTGGTATGATATGGTCTTCTAAACCATAGACTCCTACTTATACAGAACAAAACTGCAGAAACACTTAGGAATAGACTCAAATAGTAGGGAATACATTTGTCTTCCAATTTCATTCTCTGTTTTACTACTGTACTCTAGGTCAATTACCTTTTGTTTTTTGAGATAGGGTTTCTCTGTGTAGCCCTGGCTGTCCTGGAACTCACTCTGTAGACCAGGCTGGGCTCACACTCAAGAGATCTGCCTGCCTCTGTCTCCCAAGTGGTAGGATCAAAGGTGTGTGCCACCACCACTTGGGTCCTATTACCTTATATTTAATAATGTTGGGGAATAAAGCTGAGCTTTGTACCCAGTAAGCTGTACTCTACTAGAGCCACACTCTTAGCGAGATTTATTACCTTCCTAAAAATATAGCAATTTAAAAGCAAAATTTAAGAGCTTAAAACAAGGAAGAGATACCCAGTGCCCAACTGAGGCCTATGGCCCAAACACAACCCATGAAGGCAAACACTCAGACTCTCAGCAGTTAAGAGAGTTGGTTGCTCTTCCAGAAGTCCCTGCTCAATTCTCAGCACCCACGTGGTGGCTCATAATGTCTTTAATTCCAGATTCTCACTGGATCCGATGCCCTGTCTTCTGGTCTCCTTGGGAACCAGACATAAACATGGTGCAGACATGCAGGCAAGTAAAACACAAACATGCATATGTTATTTAACAAACGAGGTGGGAGGGGGGACGACCAGGGTCTCATGTAGTCCAGGCTGATCTCAAATTTACCATGTAGCCCAAGAGTAACTGAACTTTCACCCTCCCGCCTCCACCTTCTTCCGGTTTGCTGTTCTGGGGACTGACTCTCACTATGTAGTCCTACTGGCCTCAGACTCCACAGGAGCGAGAGTGGGAAGCATTTGCTTGTTGTGCATACCAGATGAAGACTGCTGGTTCTGTCGTCTGTATTGTCGCCTCTGCTGCACAGAATCAGCGGTAGCCATTTTGCTGCCTTTGTCTTCTTCTGAAAGACGGATGCATTTAGAAAGTGTCTCTTTAGTTATACACAGGTACTGACACAACAGAACACAAAAGGCACCCAGTTCAGCTACTACAGGTCAGTTAGGGGATACGAATTCTGCAAACATTTCAGCTAGTTGTCAAAGCCCAAAATTATTTCCAAATACAGAAAAATAAATAAACAAATAAATAAAGAGGTTCAGATAAACGAAATAACCAACAGAGGACACTTAAATGCAGGAGCTGGGAATCTCACCGTCTGCGGCGTCACGTCCAGCTTTTCACTACTGTGGTGCCCTGTACAATCAATCTCCAACCCCAGGGAATGACCACATATGGAAGAAAAAGTAAAAAACAATCTCCTGAAACCATTACAACTTACCAGACTCGGACAATTCCACTTTTCTAGGCTTGGGTGCTGGAGAAGGTGACTCTCTTTTCTCGGTACCTTTATGTTTTGTCACTAAAAAATAAAGTGAAGAAAAAAAAAATCCCTCACACAATGTTTTAATAGTACAAGAATGGGTCAGACTCTTCACATGAAAAATTTAACCTGAAATTTAAATACGGAAAGCTTCAAACACTAGTTCTACATACAGGGCTAGCAAGGGCTGCACCATTCCTCCCAGCCCATGCCATAAACACAGCTGGTGGCCTTAGCAGGCACTAGTACCCAGCACTCCCACAGCACAGTGGGAGGGATGCCAGACTGACCTGCAAGTTTGTGGGCCACCTAGCTTGGAAAACACACCACAAAAGCAGAAAGCAGGGAAAGCCTGACTCAACGAGGTAGAAGAGAAGAATCAACTCTCAAAAATTGTTTTAAAAACAAAAACAATTGGGGCTGGAGAGATGGCTCAGTGGTTAAGAGCACTGACTGCTCTTCCAGAGGTTGTGAGTTCAATTCCCAGCAACCACATGGTGGCTCACAACCGTCTGATGCCTTATTGATAAAAATAAATAATTCTTTAAAAAACAACAACAACAATAAGTAAGTTGTCCTCTAGGGACTGGAGGCCTGGCTCAGTGGTTAAGATTGAACTCTGCTCTTGTAGAAGATGAGTTTGGCTCCTGGCACCCACATTGGTGGCTCACAATCATAGGTGACATGTGTTCCAGGGGATCGCATGCCTCTGGCCTCCTAGGGCCCTTGCAAGCAACTGTACATGTCCCAACCCCACTGTACATTAAAAAAAAAAATTTCCCCCGACATACACATGTATTCCAGACATGGGAACATGCATGTTTGCACATGTGTACAACTCATTCACATAAGATAATAGTAATAACTTAAAAAACCTTCGGCAACCAGCTTCAAATCCTGAGCTTTTCCCAAGAGAACCTACAGGAGAACCTAGGAAGTATCAGTAAGCAGAGCAAATGGGGGCCAGGATGTTGTTCAGCACCAGATCAATTGTTTGGCAAGACACCTTGGTGTGATCCCAGCCACAAGGCAGAAAGAAAACAAAGATAGATGAGGGTATTCTTCCCTTACAGCCCCTCCCGGAGTCTTCTTAATTTTCCTTAATGAACCTACACCTGTTCTGCTTTTAAAAATAAAATTCATACAGGAAAAGGTACTTGGTCTGGAAAAGAATATTTGGCTATCTAACCAACAGGCCAAAGGCTCCTTATGCCACACAAAATCTTGGCCATACCTAGATTATGTAAACAACTGTAAAGACTAAGAGTGAATGAAGGGTTCTTTCTAAAGCCCAAGAGAAAGGAAGTGGTTGGGGCTGCACCTCAAAAGTGCCTGTATGGCATAACAGAGCCAGACCCTGGATTTAAGCTCCCGTGGGATGGAAAGGAAAATGATTTTTCTAAACTAGAATCACTCTGGTGAGAGAATGAACCATCCAACAACCTCATATTAACTGGAAAAATTATGGGACTTCTTTTGAAAACTTCCTGTGACACACATACCTAGGGTTTTGTTAGGTTTCACTACCTAGTCCTGGCTGGCCTCAAGTTCACAGTGATCCTTCTGCCTCAAACTCCAGAGAACCAGGATTACACGCATGAATCACCAAACCCAGATACGTGCACTATTAAACACTGATGTGCACTATTAAACACTGATGTGCACTATTAAACACTGTTGCTAAAACAAGGGTCTGTTCACTCTTATACCATCTTACAAGAGTTCTTTGGAAGCTTAAAACAAAATTACATCATCACATTGAGAAACACAGAGACAAGTGAACAAACTGAGAATAGGAGCCCAAGATTCCGTGTTTAGGGCACTAATCTCACAACTAGTCTCTTTTCTTAGGAGCACCCATGGGGCTGTTCAGATGGTTCAGCCATGGTTAAGAGCATTTGCAGAGGACCTGGGTTTGGTTCCTAGCACCTACACAGCAGCTTACAATTATCATTAACTCTGCTTCCAGGGGATCTGAGGTCTTCTGAACTGTAGACACCAGGCACACACATGTAGACAAACCCTCATGAACATAAAATAAATCTTGAATACAATCAAAATCAAGTATATAAAAATATAATTATTACTTTTACCATGGATCAACTTCAAAAGCCATTTGAAAAGGCCCATCTAAGAAACAAACCCTTGAGATTTGTTTCCCCTCCCCTTCTCGCTTCCAGCCCTGCTCACTCCAGCTCAAAGATTGATTATTTATTTATTTATTATATGTGAGTCCACTGTAGCTGTCTTCAGACACACCAGAAGAGGGCACTGGATTTCATTACAGACGGTTGTGAGCCACCATGTGGTTGCTGGGATTTGAACTCAGGACCTCTAGAAGAGCAGTCAGTGCTTTTAACTGCTGAGCCATCTCTCCAGCCTCCCTTGAGACTCTTGTTTTATATGACTAATGAATTTTGATAAGCTGATCAGAATACAGTTATACCTTCTTTAATACTGTAAGTTCTGTCATAGACCAGCAGCATGTAGCCATGAGAGCTGGATGGAACACTTTAACCTTATCTTTGCTAACTACAGCAGTAGGAGGAAATTACTATTGTAACCTACAGCAAACCCAGTATCCCTGAGCTACACTCTTGCCGTTTAGGAGTCCATCTCCTAAAGTTATCTGGACAAACCATTGATTTGGGCAGAGAATGTTTAATACCCGAAGTTCTAAAATTCACAAAATAACAGGGGCTGGAGTGATGCTCAGTGGTCAAGAGCACTTGCTGCTCTTACAGAGGATTTCATTTGGTTTGCAGCACCTGCATGTGCAACTCCAGCTCCAGAGCTGATGCCTCTTCTGGCCTATAGACACCTGCACAGTGTAGATATATGCCCTACCACAGAACATATGTAATTTTTAAAAAATCCCAACATATAGGAGGCTGAAACAGTAAAAAAACTTTACAGAACCAAAATCAAAACCAAGCAAACAAAAGGCACACACACCAACACCCCTCACCCATCCCCATGTCAAAGTTACTATACCAGAGGACCAAAGTGGCTTGTTTGGTTTTAAGAAGAAAATGTAGTGGTTATCCCCACAAGATTATTGGTGTATGTCTACTGAATAAATAAAATTACTGAACAGTTAACGCTCATTTTACTTATCTTGAGACAAGATCTGGCCTGAAACTGGCTGTGTAATGCTGGAGTTGAAGAACCACAGCCTCGCCTGATGTTGGTGGAGCACACCTTTAACCGCAGTACTTGGGAGGTAGGTGCAGAGGCAGGTGGATCTCTAAAGCCAGGACAGCCAGGGGCTAGGGGTGCGGTGCACCATCACGTGGGTTTTGCTAAATAGTGGGAATGAACCGGGAGGGCTCGTTGTGACTCGATGTCCATTACGCCCTCAATACTACTCACAGCATCCGCTTTGCCCTTTCACTCTTGAGATAAAGCGTTATTACAAGTAACATCCGTTTCTGTATTTTTCTAAATGAGATTTCTTTTACTTACTGTTATGTTAATAGTGTTTTAATAATTCAAAGAACAAACTGTTCTAGCATGAAGTCAGAAATCCAAAAGACCAACTCTAAAACCAGAATTTTAAAGCATTTCAACAATCCTATTAATTATTAATCTCAGACTGCCCAAAAGATACCCAGATCATGACTGACTCAAAGTTCCTCCAAGACGCCCTCAGATGGGATTGTGAACTGCACTCAATGGCTGACGTCCAAATCCCTGCTTTTTTCCCCTTACTCTTAGTTCATCAGCCCATTATCAACAACAGATCCTAAGATGGCCACTTAACATCTGCTATAGGAGACACAACCGGAACTCGTGCCACATGACAGTAGTGCCACAGTATCTAGATACCCCCAACGTGGGCACTTCTGATCAAAGCACCTAGTAGTGAAGCCAGAGAACTTCTTCATCCCCTCCGTCTTCCTCCCTAGCCACTGGAGGTAGCAATTTGGCAATTCTCACTGTAACTGGGAATGAACACTTAAACTCTTACTAACTAACCTTGGCTAAGTCACTTAACCAAAGAATCTGACAAATGGTCTTTTCTTTGCTAGCTCCCAAATTTCAACACTAAGCTCACTTCCACATAGCTCAAACTAATTCTGAGCTTCAGTGGACATAAGGCTAAACTGCCCATAGTGCAACTGCCTGGCTAAAGCAGTTGATCCTCGAGCCCACAAGAATACACAACAGGTCCCTGTTCCCCACAACGGATGTCTCTTGAATGCAGTTATCTATTACATGTGTACAGGCGGACAGCAAAGCAAGAGCCTGGTACCTGTGCAGTCTCATAAAAAGGGAGCTAACAGGTTCCAGCAGTGGCCCTATTGTAACAGTTAACGCCTTCTGCCCAGGTAGTTTAACGTAACCTAAATGGAAAACCGTATCTTTCCAAAATAACTGTGGGAAGAGTTTGTCTCCCCTTTCTAGCTCAGAACACAACAAATATTTATGCATGTAAAGTTCACAGGGAAAGACAAGTAAGCCAGAGTGATGATCGTTAGACTAAGACACGGTGATGGACTCAGAGAGGATGAAACATGCTCACTTTATCTCACTTTTATAAAATTAATACAATGCATGCCAAAAAATAGCAGTCTTAAATACCACACATTTAGCTACTGAATGAACTTGATGTTAAAATTAAATAATGATTTGTACTTTACTTTATGGCTTGCCATTTTTAGTGGGTTCTCTCTCACAGATATCCCTCAGTGTAACAGGTTTAGAACCCACAGCTTGGCTAGGCCTCCTGGTGCTCCCTTGTTATCCAGGCACTCGGTAAGTCAATGGGCTCAGAACACCACTCTCTGAAATCCCCATCCTGTCACCCCACCCCCTTCACTCACCTTTCAGGCTGCCCCTATTTCTCATATCCTTTTTCTTCACGTGTGCTTAGTGCTAAAGCAAACCCCAGTAAACCACAGTTTTCACAGACTAACAGTCTACTTGGCTGGCACAATCACAGGCCTCCAATTCCTCAGAAACCAATCTACTGAACAGAGTAGGGACATCATCCTAGAGCCTAAATCCATCAATCAATCAATAAAACAAATCAACCTTTAAGGAGACACCATGTTCTTCTCTTGGGAGCATAATTGTGACCAAAAATAACAACAGAACAGAGTCCACAAATAAGAGAAAAAAAAAAAAAGCCTTAAGAGGTGCGGAGGGAAGGTGGAAACTAGTTAACCGGTCTCAACAACATGAACCTTTATAGTAAGGACACAGGCTTCACTTGGTTACCCCAACTCAAACAGCCTCGAGCTAGTGATCTGTGCCACCTGTGCATAAAGGACACCGAGAAAACAAACCACCTTTACGTATCATCCCATTTCAGCCAAGGCCTGAGAACAGAAAGCAGAAAAGGCAAGCCAAGCCAATTCAGTGTCACGTAGAAAGGACTGCCCAGCTGCTTCTGAAGGAGGGTAGGAACAACTGAGCTCACCCAGATGCCAAAGGGAACAAAGTGCATTGTGTTTGTACCTTTACCAGAGGTTCTTCCTGGAGACACAGAAACACGACTTTTTCTTGTACGGTTCGACTGCTGGGGAGTTGGGGAATGACGAGTTTTGGGTGGTGGAGTGGCTGGAGACGGCCGGTGCCTTCGCCTTGGAGGACTTGCTGAGGGTGATAACCTACGAGTCTTCCGAGGAGGGCTGGAGGTCCTCTTGGGAGGCTTCTTTGGCGGTGACCGGGAACGAGATGAAGAGGACGACGAGCTACTTCCAGACAGTGATGCGGAAGAACGCCTCCTTCTGTGGAATAAAGCGTTCACTTCACTACCTGCATCCCTTTGAAGAGTGACTTCACAGTATGTACAATATGCACAGAAACACACCTATTTCTTTTGATCCAACTTTTGAGTTTATGTAGCTAAGTACATAAATTACTTCAAAAAGATTGGAAACAAAACCATGACCTAGGACAGGAAACAGCTATTTCTGAGTGTAAACACCCATAATTCCTGATTGTGTTTGAGCTGTGAATGATAATCCAGTAACCAAGAAGCCTCTTCCTGAAGAGTAATACTGGGGTTATGGAGTTTGCACAACTTTGGGGGTGAGAGAGTATCGTTCATACAGAGTGATGTCAAGCAGCTTTTAAGTTTCACTAAAAATTATGTGCAAGATTTGAAATTCATTTAGCTACATAAACTTAGAAGTAGGGGCCTCTCGAATTCTGCAGCAAAATCTGTGGTTAAGTTCTGTTGCAATTACGTGTACCTGCAGAATTCACCTTTGGCAGAAGAATTCCTGAGAACCTGAAAAAAAGAAACCCTACCTTAAGTGTGAGATTAAAAACTGGCTGAAAGGGAATCTTACACAATCTGCAAAATACCGTGACTGCTACATTGCTTAGTGAGCACTACTAAGACATGCTGTTTGCCAAACTCCAATTGAAGAAACTGGTCTCTCTCTCCCTAAGGGAGCCACCGGCATTACTTCTTCCCGAGGCAGAAGGATCAATCTGAAAAGTGTGATGCCTGGATTCCACCACATTGTCTATCCTGTCCACCAGCTGCAACAGGACTGTATACGCTTAAATACCGAGCCCTCAACAACAGTCCCAAAGAAGAACGGTATCTGCTGCCGTGGCTGTTACTAAAGTATGGGTCTAAAGAGTCCTACCTGCAAAGATAAACTGGAAGGAGCTTACTGGATGTTTTCCCATTTTCTAGTTGGTGTGGTTGTCTGTAAAGAACATTAACTCAACAGCTTTTCCCAGGGCTCCAAGATGGAGCACACACACAGGCCCAGTGAGGCCCTGGTTAAACCAGCAGCAACAAGAAAAAATAGACACCAAAGTTCTGTCCGAAGTAGAGGTGAAAAGCAAGCACAGGCAACATACCAATAAGGCAGGAAAACTCTGTTCCCATGCACCAGGCCTCTACTTTGGGTAAAATTAGATTTATTTTATTGTGCCACTAGCAATGGCTCTCTCTACCCAGGAATGGAGTTATCTAGGAATGGGAACTTTCCTTTTATGTGTCCTCTGTCTGGGTTGTTACAAAAAGCTTCATTACAAAGTGTGGCAGAGATGGCTTAGCAGTTAAAGCATTAGTGGCTCTCCAGAGTACACGGGTTCCCAGCACCATCAGGTGGCTTACAACTGTGCATTACTGCAGGTCCATGGGATCTGGAGACCTCTGCAGGCCTCTGCACTCACATACACACATCCGCATGCAGACACACTCCGACACATAAGTCAAAATACATCTTCTTAGAAAAAAGAAAGACACTGTAAAGGTACTTGCTCAAACTCAATCTCCCAGAACCACCCAAAGGAAGAGGAGAACCTGTGGATCTCCAGGCACAAGTATCTGCATGTGTATACAAATGCAGAATAAGTTCTTAAAACTTGGGGACAACTGGAGATGGAAAAACCTGATTAACTCTGTAGCCAGCTGCCTTTCAAAAGCAGTAGGAAGCTGGAAGTTGGATGGGAAGGCAGCAGCTCAAGGAAGGATGCTCAGGGGTTAAGAGCAGCTGCTTCTTTTGCAGAGGACCTGGCTTCAGTTCCTAGCACCCAAATGATAGCTCACAATCATCTCTTAACCCCAGTTCCTGGGGATCTAGCACACTCTTGTTTTCTGGGGGCACTCCACACACATGACGCACAAATGCAGACAAAGCACTAGTATATACAACACACAGAAAAGTAGCCAGTTCTTTTTTTGGTTTTGGGGTGTGTGTGTGTGTGTGTGTGTGTGTGTCTGTGTGTGTATAAAAAAACAGAGTCTATGAAGATTATTTTGAACTTCAGGGAGTTCCTTTTCCCTCTACCTCCAGTGAGCTGAAATCACAGGTATGAAACACCATCCTTAAGCCTGTCCAGTCCTGGGGAACAGACCCAGGGCAGGGCTTCATTCACTGGCAGCAAGCATCTTACCAACTGAAGTACACTGCCAAGTTCGTATCCACAGAAGGATTTTAGTGAGACCTTAGAAGACTAACATACAGGATCTAGAAGACCAGTGACTCTTTCTTTTCAAACATCAGATGGTTCTCACAGCTAAACTGTCTCCTTCAAGTGCATCAGGCTGCTTCGAAGGCAGCATTCCCTGGTATAATTTCTAACTTCCAGCAGACAAAAAAATTTTCCCCTGAAATTATACCAAGGATCACCCTAAGTTCCAGGCACCCGACACTAAGAGAGTCTCACCGTCTCCCTGGAGACCTACTCCTCCTGTGTCGTGGTGGAGGAGGCATCCGTCTTGGTGGAGTTCTTCTTCGGGGAGATGGTCGTCTTCTTGGGCTTGGCCGCCTTCTAGGAGAATATGATCTGCCAGAAGAAAGAGAATTAGGCCCCAAATTAAGAACAAAAAAATTTCCACCACCATGACTACTTCCATTCACATAGATTGTTACAGCTCACAGCAAAGTGGACTTCACATAAATACAGAGTAACCTTCATCCTTAGTGTTTTCTCTGAGGTTGACACTGTTTACAGTGCTACCTTGAAAATCAGCACATGGGCTGGAGAGATGGCTCAGTAGCTAAGAGCACTGACTGCTCTTCCAGAGGTCCTGAGTTCAATTCCCAGCAACCACATGGTGGCTCACAACCATCTGTGATGGGATCTGATGCCCTCTTCTGGTGTCTGAAGAGAGCAATGGTATACTCATAAACATAAAATGAAAGAAAGACAGCATATACAACTTAAAATGTAAACTGGTCCCAGGGCAACACCACACCTTGATCGGGATCTATGTCGCCGTCTTGGTCTAGTATGAGAAGGTGATCGAGACCGGGTCCGAGACCGTGATTTCGAACGTGACCGAGATCTTGGTCGAGTCTTTTCCTTCTCCTTTTTGGAATTTTTTTCTGGAGACGGTTCTTTGGGCTCTGGTACAGGCTCAGGCTTGGGAGCTTTCAGGATGTCACTGTGAACACAGCGTTTTGTCTTTCCCCAACTCTCCTCAGAACTCTAAGTCAACTCAACAATACTGGCTGTCTTTGGTCAACTATTTACGGTGCAGGCTTGACCACCCCCCTCAATTCCTCTGGAACCCCACCCTGAAAATTAAAGGAGTGTGGGCTTCACAACACTGCCCTCTCAACAGCGACCGTCCTCACTGCCAATAAATTAAAAGTGAGAGCACATGCACATCACCGTACTGGTTTTGTTTGTTTGTTTTTGTTTTTCGAGACAGGGTTTCTCTGTGTAGCCCTGGCTGTCCTGGAACTCACTCTGTAGACGAGGCTGGCCTCAAACTCAGAAATCTGTCTGCCTCTGCCTCCCAAGAGCTGGGATTAAAGGCGTGCGCTACCACTGCCCGGCAGTTCACCATATTTTAAAAAAAGGTTTTAAAAATCTTTTTCAAAAGATAGGCACACATCAGAATTCACTGAGCAACTAAGAATGTACAACCTCCTTTCACATGTGGGACAAGAACTGTGTCATTGCCAACTGCAGAAGTCCAGAAAGTCTGATCTCTGGGAGCCTTTGGAGCCATGAGGGGCAAGAGGCTAACTAGATCAAATGGCCCACAGGCACAAAGTCCAATTGAGACTCACCTACCAGCTGAGCAATCTGCGGACAGTAGTTTGCAGTCACTACGAATGGGTGCTTTGTGAGCAGGGTACACAACTGCAGAGGCTGCAGTGTTGTGGCCGGCAAGCTATGTAGCTTTGTGAGCTATGAGAGGCAGGATGCAGCAGATGCATCATGCTCAAGGTGAATGAGGCCATGGGACACAAAAGGTTCCCTCGAAGAGGGAGGGAGTAGCTTTTTAGTTGATATATTTTGTACCCCAGTTAACATAAGCGAATAAATCTCTTTACATTTGGGGGTAAAGATGTTATATAGGGTATAGGTCAGTGACAAAGAATATGCAAAGCTCTGGGTTATATCCACTTATTACAAAAAGAAAACAAAACAGGAATTTGTCCACAATATATTGTGGCAAGCCTGTAGGAAAATCAATAAATATTTTCTATAAAATTTTTGAAACGATACAGTAGACAGGTGGTCACCTCTGGGGCATTTTCCTTATTTTACACACACACACACACACACACACACACACACACACCTCAGCTTGATTTCCAACACTAACTTTATAATATTAAAAAACTTAAGAGAAACTATCCAAAAGGAAAACAAGTACTTTGCTTCGATGTTAGCAATGCACATTTGCAGGCAGTACAAACAGCCTAACAAGAGTATGTAACAGAGCTAAGGACGTGCCTCGTAGACGTGGCCTCCTGTACTGAAGAGTCTTTCATTCTCACTGATGGTTCTGGGAGCTCTGGAGATTTCTCCTTCTTTTCTGGGGCAGGGGAAGGGCTCCGGCTCTTGGTTCTGTGACGGGGAGATCGAGAGTGACTGCGCTTTCTCTCTCTCCTGACAGGGGAAGATCGTCTTCTAGGGGAAGGAGATCTGGATTTTCGTCTAGGATGAAAGCAATTTTTTCAGATTTTTTAATAATGTGGTTTAGAGTAGACAAAGGGAAAATCAAGGATTAATCTTTTAAGTTACCCACTGTTGTCTGTATCTGAGAAGTTTCACATGGAAACAAGATATCCATTTCATCTACTTGAGAAGGAAAAGGCCAGAGAGAACTAGAAGGACAAGCAAACAGAGGTAACAGCCTCAAGTACCAGTTAAAAGGGGAGGCATGGAATGGGGCTGGAGGCACTGGTTCTCAACTAATCCCAGCGACCATTCAAAGACCAATGCCTCAGATGAAAGCGCTTAAAGCAACCATTTCCTTAACAATAAATCAACCCTACCAATATACAGGGATTGGATACAGGTAGGTAGTTCATATCAGATATGACCAGGCAGAGCCTTAAGATGCAGAAAAGTGGACAGTGCAGTGTAAGCACTATGTTCCTCACAAGAAAAGAGAAATGCCAAATTTTTATTGGTGGGAGCCCCTTCTTCATTTTTAAGCTGTAGTGTGCCTAATTCAAAAGTGTTTAATTTTTTTAAAAAAATTGTAGTAAACAGCACAGCAGCTCATTTAGCCTTAGAGGCACTGCTTCTGTAAGTTTTCAAACTCAGCACAAACTAAAGAACAAAAATATTACCTCTTTTTTTTTTTTTTTTTACAATTCCCACAGATTTATTTTTAGAAGTCCTAAAAATCAAAAGCCTAATGGAATTCTCACCTTTCACCACAAATATAGCTGAAGCTGAACCGTGGATTTAAAAATGTGAACCTAACAATAGTCTCATTGGAAGAAAGAAGAAAACAAATAA
>JADRCH010000165.1:155000-247002 GCA_019843965.1 Rhynchomys soricoides
GTATTCACCCAGCATGCAGGAAGCCCTGGCTTTAATCCTAGTACTACATAAACCAGGTACAGCAGGATTTATAATCTTGAGTCCTAGGATTTGAAAGGTCAGAAGTTCAAGGTCACTTTTTGGCTCCAAAGCTTGAGAGAGAGATACAGGAAGCCCAGTGAGTTGGAGGGGGTGCATGCCAAAACCCAAAAATGTGGGGCACAGTGGTGTACAAATATAATTCAAGCATTTGGGAGTTTAAGGAAGACAAGTTATCTTTAACTACATACTGAGTTCAGGCCTCCAATTCTGTCCCAGAAAGGAAAATGGATGGGAGAGGATGAAGGAATGGAGAGAAAGGGGGAGATGGGGAGGGGAAGAAAGACAGATGGGGAGGAGAGAAAAATGTGAATGAATGAATGTAAAGCCAGGTGAGAAGGCATACTCTCACAATTCTAAAATTTAAGACAAGAAGAAAGGATTAGGGGTTCAAGGCAGACTTACAAATCCTAGGACAGCCTGGACTACAATGAAACCCTATGGGGGGGGGGGGGAACAAACAACAGTCTTTGAGTAGACAAAAACAAAACTTCACCCAAGGGCACATCAGAACAGCCCAGCATCACAGCTTTTTGTTTACTTCATCCTTCCTTCTGGCTCAATTAAACACGGAAGTAACTGGCTCTGACTTGAAATCTACAGATTAGTTTGCTGACTGGCTCCAGTCCCTTGAAAAGCAATCAAGGAAGCTTCTGTTTGGTCTGACTATAGCAGAGCGGCAAGAGCACTCAGCTAGCCTGTACAACCTCCGGGTCTGGGTCCTAGTACTGCATCAGCAGCAAGTTTTAGGTTGAGTATGGTGTCCAAAACCTCTAATGCCAGCAGCACTCAGGAGGCAGAGGCAGGTGGGTCTGTCTCCACAAGCTGCAGGCCAACTAAGTCAACAGCTAGGACTTCAGAGTGAGACCCTGTCTCAAAGCCCAGTTGTTTGAGAAAGCAAAAGCCCTCTAAAGCCTGCTACTAATCTACCATGAGCCAAGCCGTGGTGGCGCACTCTGGAGGCAGTGGGAGGCAGAGGGCAGAGGGCAGAAGCAGGCGGATTTCTGAGTTCAAGGCCAGCCTGGTCTATAGAGTGAGTTCCAAGGCTATACAGAGAAAACCTGTGGGGGGGGGGGGGGGGGGGGGGGGGGGGCGTCTACCATATGTCCTGAGTACACACAACCTCATCTCTGAGGATGTTTTCCTCACATGCCAAATTAGGAGCAATGAAGCAAATTATAAAAATGAATGTCTAGGGTGATAAGGTATGCCAATTACCCTCATTTGATCATTACATGGCATCATTTCGTGTAACTGTTAGATGCCAGTGAAAAGATCAAACCTATTCAAGTCACCTGGAAAGTAATCCAGAAAGGCTGTAATTGAGTGGCAGAGCTTGGCTAACATACAAAAGCCTTGTGCATGGGCCCTAGTATTTCAAAACCAAAAAGGTTTAAAGAAAGAAAAAGTTTTGGGCCGAGAGTGGTAGTGGCCTACACCTTTATAGAGATAGGCCATCTCTAAAGAGTTCAAAGCTGGCCTGGTCGGCATATCAAGATCTTATCAACCATCCCCACCCCACCCCCACCCCCAAAAAAAGGAAAGAAAGAAAAAGAAAAGAAATTTACCTTGCAAGGATGTTGTTCAGTGAATGCTATCACCAATTCTTAAATTCAATTCTAGTCAGAATCGGGTTGTACTAGGTAACTGATCTAAAATCCTCCCTACCCCCCCCACCCCTTTTTTGAGACAGGGTTTCTGCGTAGCCCTAATTTTCCTCAAACTCACAAGAGATCCGCCTGCCTCTGCCTCCCCTCCCAGAGTGTTGGGATTAAAGGCGTGGGCCACCACTGCCAATCTAAACTTTTCTAACCCAGAGCATAAATACTTCCGACTCCCCCATTCTGCAGGTGTGTAGTGTATGTCTGAAATTCTAGTACTGGGAGGTCAAGGCAGGACTCTAGGCCCAAGGCCAGTCAGGGTTTGAGAACCCAGTTTGAAAACAGTCCGATTGCCCTCCCCTCTCAGATCCAACCCAGGACAACAAAACTACTTCATCTAGGTAAGTGTAAAGAGAATATTTTAAAAACTGGATTCTTTTCCAGATCCTGTCCGTTTCAAAGGACAACTTCACCTGAAAACTGACATATTACTTTATTTTCTTCAATCTCCTTTCCACTAGAAATAACTGACAAGGCTGGCCGGCTCTGGTGATGCATGCCTTCAATCCCAGCATTCGGGAGGCAGAGGCAGACAGATCTCTTGAGTTCAAGGCTAGCCTGGCATGGCCTACAGGGTTCCAGGATGGCCAAGGCTACAGAGAAACCACTTCCTGAAAAACCAAAACGAAAACTGAAGGGGAAAAAGAAAAAGAAGAGAAATAACTGACAAGTGAAAGAAACCTTTAACTGTTTTTAAGTGTAACGCCTGTGCCATAAGAAATTAGTATTGACTACAAAGGTTAAGTGCCTAGTTTGTAGTGCAAAATTGGGCGCTGGAGATAGAACCCAGGATCTTGTTCGTGTTAGACAAGTTATCATAAACTACAAACCCAGTCACAATAGGCACCCTTATTATCTCCTTCCTCTTTCCAATTTTTTTCTTAAAAAATGCACACAAACTGTAAACTGTATGCTCCATCCAGGGAATGCAAAAAACTAAGCCGAATGACAGATAGCCTGGGACTTGGACTTTTACCAAACAGTCTCTATAAGGTTCCACTCTGCATTAAAAGAATCAGCAATCCCTAAAGGGATCGGTGCTGCTTTTTGATCCCACAAGTGTCTGTTCCCATACATCTAGATCTCGACCTGTAGCTAATTTCTTTCAAGAGTGGACATGTGTACCAACTCCAAGGGAACGTTCCCTGCCTGGACTAAGGGTAGAACCACCGGCCTCCAAACGAGCCGCTGAGAAAGGGTGCTAGCGAAGAGCGGGAAGCGCTGTGGATTCACACCGTAATCTGCCTCCACCCTCGCACACACAGTTAGCTCTAAAAGCCTCCGATTCAAATGTTCCAACTACAAATTATCTAAATTCCCCTCCCCGAAGAGCTATCAAATTGGGCGGGAGCGCTCACGAACTCTGACCCTGCGCCGCCGCGAAAGCTTAAGACCCAGAGGGTGGACGCTAGACGTAGGGCTTTGGGGGGGGGGCACCCGCTTTCTTCAAAGCTACCGCTAAAAAAAGGCCCTTCTACTCAAACACCTCTCAGGACGTATCCCCAAACCGTACAACCGGTACCCCGCAACCGCCCCAGGCTTCTCACCGACCTCCCCCTAGTGACTTCCTCCTTGGGGCTCCGCTAGGCCCCAAGCCCCAGCGGCCGGCGCAGCGCCCGGCATGCAGGCCTCGCCAGGCGGCCGGTGAGGTTCCACTCCAGCCCATTCCCGCCGCCATTTTCCGGCCACCGTCGCCGCCGCGTAGGGGGGGACGATCCCGGAGGAGGAGACTGCGCAGGGGCGCACCGGTCTCGGCCGCAACGCCGAGGACAGGGTGCGCTGGCCACAAGCCCCCTCGAGGTCTCTAAGGCCTCCCTCTACGTGCCATCTTGTCCCGAATTTTGAGCGCCCCCTCGGGTCTTACAAACAAGCTTCTCGCCCCTCCCAAGATCCCCGCGCTCCTACTTACGCGGAAGAATCCCGCGTCCATCTTGCTGCCTCGCTCGGAGATCGCTCCCAATCCCAGTGTGCACCGCGCCGCCGCGACGGAGGGCGGGACCGGCAGAGGGGAGCCCAGCGCCGGGATGCTGCGCGCGCCTCTACACCCGCCCCTTCGGCGGGCATGCAGCTGCGCCTGCTCAGTACGCCACGAGGACGACACGCATGCGCAAGTGCGCCAGGGCGGCAGCCTTTTTCAATGAGGGGTGGTAGGCTAGGAGACTACAACCTATGGAAATAGGGGGGTGAATCCTTGGATCGCCCCACCCTACAGATTTTTTTTTTTTTTTTTTTTTTTTTTGTGGCGCATGATCAGCGGAGTTCGCGCGACTTGAGTTGATCCTTCCTTTGATCCGTAGTGGAAGGCTGGAAGGGGGGTTGAGGGGACATGAGGAGGCCTCAGTCCTGGGGTAGATGGGGTAGTCTTAGAAGAGAATGATTGCTTGGGGGGTGGTGCTGATGAGGCGGCCCGGTACGCCAAGTGGTTGTTGTCATTGTGAAAGTTGAGATATGAGTGGGTTTAGGAGGTTGCGGGCGGGGTTCACTCTGGAGAGTCAGCCCGAATGAAGCCTGCGTGTTAGCCGGATGTGCGTCGCATCTGGCTTATGCTCGAGGTGTCCATTGGATACCTTTCTGTACTTCTGCTGCGAAACCACGCCGCAGGGCAGGAAGTGGAAGAAGGCCAGGGCTGGCCCTGCAGTATGTTCACCAAGCGCTTTCTCTCTCAGACAAGCTTTTCTGAGGCGACCTGCAATCTTTCATTCCATCTTTCATAGACATGCGCACCTTGTCTGCTTTTTCATGGAAAAGTGGACATGTCTGCCCTAGGAGTGTCAGTGTAAAGACCTGAACGTCTCCAGGCATTTTTTCCCCTGGCTTTCATACTTAAAAGGGGTTGACTTTTCCCACTTTGTACGCCCGCAGACCAGATACGACCAGGTTCGTCCCCTCCATCAAAATCATCAAATCAAGCAAAATAGGTGGGGGATGACAGAGAGGCTGTCCTCGAGCCTTCTCGGTGTCTGTAGATGGCAATAGCTTTCCTTTTGTTTAGGACCAATCTTGCTGCTGAGAGTCCTCTTTCCTGCACGTTCCACTTCCAAGCCATCAGGAAACACACGTGCCACTGTGATGGAGGCCCAAGGTCTCTTCTCTGACTTGAACTCCTGCACTAGCTCTGTAATAGATATTCCTGTTCCTGATCTGTCCACCCAGCATCCATTCTGAACGAGGTCCGAAGAGTGGTGCTGTTGAAAACAGTGGGTATCTCTGAGTTCAAGACCAGTCTGGTTTACACATCAAGTTCCAGGACAGCCAAGGATACATAGAAAAACCCCATCTCAAAGTACAAAGAAAGGAAGGAAGGAAAGAAAGAAAGAAAGAAAAACGGTAGGCACTTATCTGCTGAAAAGTTCCCAGTGGTTCCTCATATTTTTTCCCTCCAAAAGTCAAAATTGCTCTTTCCTTGATTCCTTGTGCCTCATTCCTACTCACTGAATTTCCTGCTGTCCAAGGTTTGTACCTGGCTCTGATCTGCATGAAACCTCTGACTGGGATAGGCAGATACAAGGGAACTTGGTAACCCTCAAATTTCACTCAAGTGTCCCCCAGGAAGGAAGCCCTCGGACCCTCCATCCCCAGCTTTTATCTCCTGATACTTAGGGGGTGTTGGTGGTTTTGTTTTTTCACTTGTCCTCAACCTTTTGTTTCTCATAAAGAATGATGCCCTCTGGTCATTCTCTTTACACCCCACAGCTGTCAAATCTTGGCTTCTGCTTCCCTTAACATTTCATAGTGGATCGTGGTGGGGCAAGCCTGAAATCCCAGTACCTGTGAGGAAGAGGATATCTGAGGATTCTGAGTCTGAGGCCATCCTGCGTATAAGAAAAACCCTGTGTGAAACTCTAGCCATTAAGATTCAGACCCTTTAACCCTGGCACTAAGGAAACATGAAATCTGTGAATTCCAGAACACCCAGAGCTACATAGTAATACTTTGTTCCAAATATGTAGTCCTGGCTCTCCTACAACAACTCTGTAGACCAAAACTGGCCTTGAACTCAAAGGTTACAGGCTAAAAAAACTGCCAAACTGCCTGTTTATGCCTCCTGAGTGCTGGGATAAAAAGTGCGTACCACCACTGTCTGGCTTAGATGTGTTTTTTAAAATATTTATTTTTATGTATATGGGTCTGTTGCCTGCATGTAGTCTGTTTCCTACATGCATGCAGTGTCCAAGGACAGAAGAGAGCATTGAATCTCCTGGTACTGGAGTTACAAACTGTTGTTAGTCATCATGTGGATGCTGGGCACTGAACCTGGGTCCTCTACAAAAGTAACCTATGCTCAGTGCTCTTGACCACTGAGCCATCTCTCCTTCCTTCCTTCTTTCCTTCTTTCCTTCCTTCCTTTTTTCCTTCCTTCCTTCTTTCTTTCCTTCCTTCCTTTTCTCCCTCTTTCTCCCTCCCTCCCTACCCCCCACTTTCACTCTCTCTCTGACACAGGGTCTCACTGTTTAGCCCTGGCTGTTCTGGAACTCACAATGTAGACCTGGCTGTCCTAAACTGGAGAGATCAGCTTGCCTCTGCCTCCAGAATGCTGAAATTAAAGTGGTGAGCCACCACTGCCAGCCCAGTCTTTAATACTGGTCTTTTGGATTACTGTCTAGATCTGTGTACGAACACATCAAGTTTCCTTGCCTTCAGGGTTGATGTCTCATCCCACCCATAGTCAATGTGATTTTCTAAGATGATTATCTGGAGCCTGTGACATTCAATTAAAAACCCTGCAGTGGCTTTCTCTTATCCTCCAGACGAAGCCCAGACTGTTCCCTGTGACACAGCCCTTTATGATTTGGTGTATGATCTTCTCCATTGTCACTCCATGGGCACAGTCTTCCCCTTTACGTCTCTCAGAACTTTAGGCTGTAACACTTGAGCTATACCCCAGCCACTTCCTCCATCCCACCCCTACCCAACACCTGACATTTAACCTGAAGCTGTTCAAACTGCAGACATTTGACTGATTGCAAACAGGTTAGACTGGAAATGGCAGTTTTTTAGCCTGTAAATCTGTAAGCCTACGGTGACTAAGAAGTCACAAACACAGGGAGCTTCAGGCTGGCCAATGCTATTCAGTGAGTCCCTGTCTCAAACAAAGAAAATGCCACGCAGACCTCATTTCTGTAAAGCCTTTTTCCGGCCAGCCTCCTAAAGTGGTAGAAGACCTCTCCACATAGTTTACTGGACATTTTTATTTTATTTACATGTTTATACATTTACTGTCGTCTCCCATATTTCCTTTCCTCTCTCTCTCTCTCTTTCTTTTTTTTTCTTTGGTTTTTCAAGACAGAGTTTCTCTGTGTAGCCCTGGCTGTCCTGGAACTCACTCTGTAGACCAGGCTGGCCTTGAACTCAGAAATCCACCTGCCTCTGCTCCCGAGTGCTGGGATTAAAGGCGTGCACCACCAATGCTCGGCACCATATATCTTTTAATTTTCCTTGTGCTTCAATATTTGTATAGTCAGGCAAATGCTCTACCATCTAAACTACATCTTCAGCCCCACTTTTAAATGTTTGCTCTTGAGCTGGGTGTAGTGGTGCACGCCTTTATTCCCAGCACTTGGAGGCAGAGGCAGGTGGATCTCCTAGCATCCGAGAACAGCCAGACTATGTAGAGAGACCCTGTCTAAAACTAACTAAGTTTGCTTATGAGCTGGGATGTCAGAGAGTTGCCCTGACTGTCCGAACTCGCTTTTTAATTTTTAGCCCATCGAACATATGGAGCGGCACCTTAGCTTCTTGAGTAAATGTGGTTCTAGGCTGGCACCTCACATCTGGACTGGCCCACTCATCTATCTGCAGTCCTTCCTTCCTGTCTGTGGGTCTTGGGATGTAGCTCAGTGGTAGAGTGCTTGCCCTAGATTTGATTTACAGCACCATAAATAAAAATAAAAAGGTTCTGTGAGCATCAGCAAAGATCACACACAACTGATTATCCACAAACTTAAGACAATAAATTATCATCTGGAAGTTTCTGTGGGTCAGGAGTCTGGAGTTGCTTAGGTGAATGGCTCTGGCTTAGGTCTCTTAGGATATTGGATATGATCCACATGACTGTTGGCAGGCAGCCTCTGCTCTTTGCCACAGTGTACTATCCCTGGGTTATTTTCCTGACGTTGCCACGTGGCTTTCCTCCTGAGCGGGTGCTCTAAAAGAGAACCCAGGCATGAAAGACCCTCAAAAGACACATAAGACAGTTTTACAATATCCTACTAGTTACAGTAATTACACAGGGTATGAACTCTGGCAGAGGAGAGCCAGGCATGGGACACAAGCCTTTGATCACAGCCTCTTGGAAGACCCAGGTAGGAGGATTATGAGGTACAGGCTGGCCTGGACAATCTAGAGACTGTCATGAAATAAAAGGTAGGGGTGTGGCTCCATGGTCTTGAGAACAGTTTCTTCTACTCTGTGATGGACCATCCCTCAGGACACATTCTGTCCCCTTAGTTTGAATTCACTGGTTGCTCCTGGGTGGTGGTGGCAGGTTCATTTACTGCCAACACTCACAAGGCAGAGGTGGGCAGAACTGGGAGTTCAAGGCCAGCCGGGCAGTGGTGGCGCACACCTTTAATCCCAGCACTTGGGAGGCAGAGACAGGTGGATTTCTGAGTTCAAGGCCAGCCTGGTCTACAGAGTGAGTTCCAGGACAGCCAGGGCTACACAGAAAAATCCTGTCTCGAAAAACCAAAAAAAAAAAAAAAAGAGTTCAAGGCCAGCTTGGTCTGCAAAGCTGGGGTATGGCTTCAGGCTGGAGGTTCATATATGTACATGATCTCCTGAGGACCCAGGTTTCTTTTCTTGCACCCACATCTGGTGGCACACAACCACCTGGCCTCTGTAGTTCCTGCATGCATATGATGGGAATAAACTCACTCAGCCACAGAGACATACAGATAAGTAAGATTCAATCTTTTAGCCAAGAGTGGTAGCACATGCCTTTATTCCCAGCACTCTGGAAGTAGAAGCAGGTGGATCTCTGAGTTCGAGGCCAGCCTGTTCTACAAAGTGAGTTAGTTCCAGGACAACTAGGGCTACACAGAGAAACCCTGTCTCAAAAAACAAAACAACAATAAAAGGCTAGAGACAGCTTAGTGGTAGAGTGTTTGCCGAGCATATTTAAGGCCCTTACTTCAATCCTCAGTACAGAAAAAATAGGAAAAAAAATAAAAAACTCACAACCTACCACAGCTGCCAAACTGGCTCTGGGAGTCTGGGTACCTGCTGACAAGCCCGATAACTGGCTGAGTTCAATCATAGAGCAGAGACCGTACGGTGGAAAGAGGATGAACTCCAGAAAGTTGTCTTGTGACCTGCACACATACACACACAGCGCATATGTGCACAAAGTACAAATAGTAAGAAAATATAGTATAAATAAAAAATTGAAAATAGATGTGAAAACAACCTGCAAGTAAATACCAAGAGTCGCTAGATGGCGCTCTTCCCTCTGGGGACACTGGGCCTCTGCGCAGGCGGGGCTTGTGTGCTGGGCTTGATGTGTGTTCTTAAAGGGAAGCAAAGGAGTGTTAGGCCCAGGAGTTTACAGGGCCGCCGGGGAGGATGTAGCACAGAGCAGCAAGCAAAGTGTAACCACGTTTCTTGCTTTACCTCCCCTTAAAGAACTCCATAGATGTTACAGTCAGACACTGTTGGTGTGTGTCTTTTGTTTGTTGGTCTGTTTTTTGTTTTGTTTTAGACAAGGTTACATATAGTCCAGGCTAGCTTAGGATGACCCCTGATTCTTCTGTTCTCCACCTCACACATGCTAAGATTACAGGCATGTACTTTTTTTTTTTTTTTTTAAGATTTATTTATTTCATGCATGTGAGTACACTGTAGCTGACTACAGACACACCAGAAGAAGGCATCAAATCCCCATTAAAGATGGTTGTGAGCCACCGTGTGGTCGCTGGGAATTGAACTCAGGACCTCTGGAAGAGGAGTCAGTGCTCTCAACCGCTGAGCCATCTCTCCAGCCCCGTATATTGCTTAATATAAGAACTGAGCTGGGTATAGTGGCACAAACCTTTAATCCCAGCACTGAGGTGGCAGAAGCAGGCAGATCTCTATGAGTCTGAAGCCAGCCTGGTCTACATGTCGAGTTCCAGGCCAGCTAGGGATGTCTGCATACTGAAATCCTTTTTTGATAATAAATAAGGGCTGGAAAGGTTAGAGGAACGCCAGTGGGTAGGGGAATCAGGAGATGTGTCGAGAATTCTCTCCTCCAGTCTGTGCATTCTCTCTTCTCTCCTTCCATCTTTCTTCCCTTCCCCTCCCTCCTTCTCTCTTTCCCTCCCTCCTCCCACTCTCCCCCCTCCCCAACTCTCTTTCTTATTGGAGGCAGGAGCTCACTGAGATCCACCTGCCTTTGCCTCCTATGTGCCATCACACCCAGCCGGGTGTTCTCTTTTCTATAGTAGCTCACAACAGCAATTACAGTTTCGCTAGCACGAGATACACAGTTTTAGATTAATATTTTGAATACACTAGCCAGAGCCTGGCATGGTAACCTCCAGCATTTGGAAGGCTGAGGTAAGAGGATCAGGAGTTCAAAGTCATACTTGATACATACCAAGTTTGAAGTCAACCTAAGTTATGTGAGACTCTAGATCAAAAATAAGTGGGGAGCCCAGAGAAAAGTCTCAGTGGCTGAGAGCTGCTCTTGAACTGCTCTGGCAGAGGATCTGACCAAGCTGGGTTCTCAGAACCCATTTGGGCAGCTCACAACTGCCCGTGACTATATCCTAGGGGTATCCAATGCCTCTGGCCTCTGCAGACACTCATGTGCACATACCCACCCATGAACATCCCATAATTAAAAGTAATTTGAAAAATTAAAAGTAGGTAAGTAAACGAATACATAACTAATTTGGACACAATAATAACAGGGTTGTAATAGGCTGGATTCCTTGCCCCTCCCCTTTGCATGTAAAGTCTCCTACCTACGCTTCAAGTAGCTAGGCCTAAAATTCTTTTATGCCTCCGAGCCACCAATCCTGGTTTGGCCTCTGTAGACCCTAAAAGATTAGAGAAATCCTCAAGCTGCTGGGAGTGACAGTGTGGAGCTGTGTCTGTCCCTTCACCATTGAGAAGACATGTCCCATATCTTGCTGTCAGTGGCAGCTAGAAATCAGCAGTGACTCACATCATCTCTGAGTTCATTTAAAAGTGGACCACTGTGCTTGCCACTCTGGTCTTTCTCTTTTTCTCTTTCACATCCAAATCTTTAGCTTGTTAAGATCCTTATTATCCTGTTTTATGGGGTTAGTGAGATGCTCAACAGGTGAAGGAGCTTGCCTCCAAGCCTGATAACCTGAGTTCGAATCCCAGAACCTACAAGGTGAACAGTGAGAACTGACTGTCTTATAAATGCAGGGTTGGTTACGAATCACAAAAGGGGCCAGATGAGCCGGGCAGTGGTGGCACACACCTTTAATTCCAGCACTCAGAGGCAGAGGCAGGAGGATCTCTGTAAGTTCGAGGTCAGCCAGGGCTACACAGAGAAACTCTGTCTTCAAAACAAACAACAACAAAAGAATACCCCCCACCCCAAGGAACCACAAAAGAAGAGAGCTGGCTCAGCAGTTAAAGGAATTAGCTGCTTTTCCAGAGGACCCAGGTACGATTTCCACTCATAGAATGGGTCACAATTGTCTGTAACTCCAATTCTAGGAGATCCCATGCCCTCTTCTGGCCTCTACAGGTAACCAGACACATACAGACAGACAACACACACACACACACACACACACACACACACACACACACAGAGTATATATATATAGTTTTTGTTCTTCAAGACAGGGTTTCTCTGTGTAGCCCTAGCTGTCCAGGAAATCACTTGGTAGACCAGGCTAGCCTGAACTTAGAGATCTGCCTGCCTCTGTCTCCCAATGCTGGGATTAAATGGGACTTAAAGGTGTGTGCCACCATGCCTGGCAAGATTACCTGGAAGTGGAGTTACAGATGGCTGTGAGTCACCATGTGGTTGCTGGGAATCAAACCTGGGTCCTCTGCCAGTGTTGGCAGTGTTCTTAACTGCTGAACCATCTCTTCCCTTCTTAAAAAAATATTAATAGTCAATTTTACATACGTCTTTGAACACATAGCTGGCCAGAAGAGGGCATCAGATCTCCTGGAGATGGTATCATAGGTGGTTGTGAGCTGCCTGACAGATCCTGGAAACTAAACTCCATTCTTCTGAAAGGCAAGCAAGCAGTCTTAACCACTGGACCATCTCTCCAGTTGGCCTCCAGAGAGGGCCTTACTCTGTAGCCCAGGCTGGCCTCATATTTCCCACCCTCTGGTCTTCTCTGTCTCTAAGTGCTGGGATTAAAGGCATGTTGCAGCAAGCCCGTCCTTTCTATAGACCTTTGACACATTGTTGTTGCTATCTTAAGTTCTTTGCCTGCTGACTCCAATGCCTTCAAGCATTTGTGGACCACTTTCTTTTGGCTTGTCTTTCTCTTCCAGACAGGTTACAGTTAATTGCTGTTGTTATTTTATGATTTTTTAATTTTTTTTTTTCGAAACAGGGTTTCTCTGTGTAGTCCCTGCTGTCCTGGAACTCTGTAGACCGGGCTGACCTTGAACTCAGAAATCCGCCTGCCTCTTCCTCCCAAGTGCTGGGATTAAAGGCGTGTGCCACCACTGCCCAGCAAAAAAATTTTAATTATATGTAAATGCATGTGTCTATGTGTGGGTATTTGCACATGAGTCCAATGCTCATGGAAGCAAGCAGAGGACATTGGACCTGCTGGAGCTGGAGTTACAGGCCATTGTGAGCCATCTGATGTGGGTGCTGGGAACTGAAGGTCCTCTGTAAGAGCAACAAGGGCCGTTAACCACTGAGCCATTTCTCCACTCATGAAGTTTGCTGTTTTGCTGACCATCTTACGTCTGCATTCTACACTGGACATGGTAGAAAGAACCTGTAGTAAAGGCTAGAGCATCTTGTTTTCCTCTGAAAGTTTTGAGTTTTACTGTAGAAGACAGCTCAATTGCTGTTAGATCATCTCAGCTTCTGCAAGCCTTGTTTGTGGTGCTCATTTCCAAATTTGGAGTCCTAGAAAGAAGAGGGATGAGAAGGAAAATGCTTCTAAAGAAGCACTGCCCAAAACATCTCAAGATGGAGAGATGGCTCAGCGGTTAAGAGCACTGACTGTTCTTCCAGAGGTCCTGAGTTCAAATCCCAGCAACCACATGGTGGCTCACAACCATCTGTAATGGGATCTGATGCCTTCTTCTGGTGTGTCTGAAGACAGTGACAGTGTACTCATATAAATAAAAATTCTCAAAAATCTATGAAAGGGGCTGGAGTGATGGCCCAGCAGCTAAAAGCACTTACTCATTGCTCATGCAGAGGACCCAGTTTAGTTTCCAGCACCCATATTGTGGTTCACAACCACCTGCCACTCCAGTTTCAGGGGCTATGTCACCCTTTTGTGGCATCCTTAGACGCTGCACACATGTGGTGCCCTTCCTTCCTTCCTTCTTTCCTTCCTTCCTTCCTTCCTTCCTTCCTTCTTCTTCTTTCTTTTTTAAGGTTTTTATTTTATTTTAAATTTTATATATTTATTTATGTCATATGAATGTTTTTTTGCCTGCATGTATGTTTGTCACATATGTGTCTTGGTCTCTGTGAAGATCAGAAGAGGTCATCAGATCCCTGGAACAAGAGTTATAGGCTGTTGTGAGCCACTGTATGGGTGCTGGGATTTGAACCCAGGTCAGTAAAAGCAGCCAGTACTCTTAATCACTGAGCCATCTCTCCAGTCCTCGAGCACTTTCATATATGGCAAACACTCATATGTATAAAATAAATATTTTTAAAAAATCTCTGCCATTAAACAAACTTTATGGAAGATAAAAAGATCACCCTGGGGTGTATCTTCTACAAACTGTGGAAAACCAAAGATAAAGAGAAAACATGAGGGGCTGGAGAGATGGCTGGGTGGCTAAGAGCATTTGTTGCTTTTACAGAGAACTTGAGTCCAGTTCTCAACACCCATACGGCTGCTCATACCATCTGTAACTCCACTTCCAGGGCATCTGATGGCCTCTTGTGGCTTCTGTAAGCACCAGGCATGCATGGGCTGCACATACATTCATGCAAGCAGTCATACATACGTACAATAGTTTTTTAAAAGAAAGATAAAATGGGAAAAAATAGCTGCCCAACCACAGAGAACTGTAAGAATGGCGTCTACCTCGGAGCTGGAAGACAGAAGAACTACATCTTTGAAAGGGAACAAGTGAGTGCACCATCTCAGAGGTCGAGCAGGGTGATTCAGTAGGAGGCTGTGGTCGGCTATGACCAGGAGATAGGGAGGGTGTTGGTGTGGGCCTGGCTTCTATAGCTGCATACTGTTGCCTAGTTTGTTTGCTTGCTGGCTTAAAAGACAGAGTTGGAGCCAGGCACATACCTTTAATCCCAGCACTCAGGAGGCAGAGGCAGGCAGATCTCTGTGAGTTTGAGGCCAGCCTGGTCTACTGGGTGAGTTCCAGGACAGTCAAGGTTGTTACACAGAGAAACCCTATCTCGATAAAACAAACCAAAACCAAAACAAAACACCAGAGTTAGTTTTTAAGACCAGGTCTCATGTGGCCTAGATGGCTTCAAGCTCAATCTGCAGCCTAGGCTGTCCTTAAGGTCTTCACCCGCCTGTGCCTCTGCTCTGGAAGTGGGTGCTGCTTACACATGGGTACCGCCAATCATGGCCGCTAGCATGTTTGTGGTGAGTCACATTAAGTACATTAGAGGGGCAATCTACATCAGGGAAGGAAGGTTCAGAATGAAATGGGAGGAGTTATGAGGCTGGAGTGGTGCTTTCTGTGTCCAGGAGGACAGTGCCCGGTGAGTAGGAGAGCTCAGTGCTGCCCTATGGGCTAGGGACAGGCATAAAGGTGCAGCACAGGGAACAGGTGTGACATTCGTTACCAAGAACAAACTGTTAATTGCTTTTCCATTGCTGTAATAAATACCTAGACAACTTGAAGGAGAAAGGACTTACTTTGGTTTACAGTGATGGAGAACTGGGTAGACACAATCCATTATGATTTGGAGAACTTGGTGACAGAAGCAGAGATCAAGAGTGGGACCAGGCTATAAACCCATAAGGCCCATGCCCAGTGACATTCTTCCTCCAGCAAGGTTTTACCTTGGGAAGGTTCCACAACCTTCCCGAACAGCCCTGGCAGCTGGGGACCAAGTATTCAAACACATGAGCCGTGGAGAACATTTCAGGCCTAAACTAGAGCACTAATCCCACACCTTCCATACCAGCTTGTAGATACTTCTGCCTCCAAGAGAAGAACTGGACAGCTAGAGAGGAAACACAGGCATGTAAAATAAATCTTTTTAAAAATCCAGCCGGGGGTTGGAGAGATGGCTCAGTGGTTAAGAGTACTGACTGCTCTTCCAGAGGTCCTGAGTTCAATTCCCAGCAACCACATGGTGGCTCACAACCATCTGTAATGGGATCCGATGCCTTCTTCTGGTGTGTCTGAAGACAGCTACAGTGTACTCATATAAATAAACAAATAAACCCTTTAAAAAAAAAATCCAGCCAGGCAGTGGTGGCGCAGGCCTTTAATCCCAGCACTCAGGAGGCAGAGGCAGGCGGATTTCTGAGTTTGAGGCCAGCCTGGTCTACAGAGCGAGTTTCAGGACAACCAGGGCTACAACAGAGAAACCCTGTCTCCAAAACAAAACAAAACAAAATCTTTTTAAAATGCTGGCATGCTTCTCTGAGGTCACTTAAGGTGAGGCACCATTGGGGCAGAGCATCAGGGTGAATCTGAGCTTGGGGAAGCATGCCTGTCATCCCATTGATGAGAATGAGGAGACAGAGAGTCAGAGGGCAGTCCGGGCTACACAGTGGTGGGAGGCCACCTGAGTGATACAGAGAGACTCCATCCCAAGTAAAACTGAGCATCAAGAGGTCCGTGTACGTTTTACTCATTTAAAAGACTGAACTTGATACCCGGGCTGAACAAAAAGGCCTCCTCACAGAAGCCTGAAGGGTAGCCTGTTTCCACCTGCGTCTCTCAGATGTGCCTAGGCCACCGGCGTCTGGGGCAGCAGCAGCTGTTACACTGTTCACATTTGCTTCTTTGCCAGGACATTGCTGTGGACATTGCTGTGGAGGGAACGGGTGTCCCAGAACAAAGGACTACAGAGCTGAGACAATGCCCTTGTGTGTGCTCCCATCCAGTGGGCTTCAGACAACTCTGGGAGACATTTTTGTTGGGTTGCTGTACACCCACAAATAGCTACTTAAAAAAGAAAGAGAGAAAAAAAAGGACGACTTGAGTGCTATTTAGAACAGGCATATTAAAACTAGGAGATACACAGACGTGCCTGCTGGGCCCTGCAATAGACTCTGTCTTGTTCCCTTCGCCTCCAGTCTCTCCCACTCTGGCCCATTCTGCACATTGTGGCTGGACTTACAGCTCTGATGTAGACAGTGGCATCTGTTGTCCCTTCGCAAGCACTCTTGTTTATTTAAGATTTTATTTTATTGTTAATTATCCCCCCATGTGTGTGTCCCCATGCCTTCGGAGGCCAGAGACTCCCCAGAAACTGAGGTTACAGGCGGTTATGAACACCTGACATGGAAATCACACTCAGGTCCTCTGGAAGAACACCGTGGGTTCTGAACCACAGAGACCTCTCTCCAGCCCAGCAGTTTCTTTCCTTCCATTTTTTTTTTTATTCCATTTTTGTGTGAGTGCATGCATGCCATGGCCTGCATATCCATGTCAGAGGATAACATCAGGAGTTCTTTTCTTCCACATCTGGGTCCTGGGGATTGAACCCAGGTCTTTAGGTTTGATAGCAAGTGTCTACCCACTGGGCAACCCCACCAGCCCTGTGCTCAAGGATTTTCAACAGTTCTCTGTTACCTTTTAAATATCAAAGCCCTGATGGTCCTCCCCATTGGAGCCTCCCTTCTTTCTTCTCTTGGGTTTTTGCTGAGAGCTCTACCCTGTATGGCTCTGTTTTCTCTCTCTTCCTCTCCCCCCAACCTCCCCAGAACTCACTTTTTGATGACAGTTTTCATTCTTCCTTTCCCTATTATTTCTACCTGGGCACCTTTCCCCTAGACCTCCTGCGCCCAAGGGCCTCCTTGGGCCCAGGCTGTGCTGGATGTTCTAGCAGATCTTCAGACAGCACCTCATAGGGCCTTCCGCCACGCAGATTTGCTCTGTGTGTCTCCACCGAGAGAAAGTTCTAGAAGGTTTCAGGCCACGGCTATTTTACTCTGGTGGTGATTTGCACCAAGGAAACTGAGCAAGAAAGTGAGAAGCAGCCGGTGAGCGGGCGTCCTCCAGCTCCCAGGGTTTGCTCTGCTATTCTTTCTGCTGTCTTTGCTGTGACCAGTACAATTTCTCTCCGAGTTACAAATGCTGAGAGTGCTCGTTCCCTTCCTCCTAGATGTCACCACAGTAGAGCAGGGAGAACAAGTGGTGCGGGGCTGACGAGATTTCCTGTATGGAGAACAGGAACACACACACACACTTAAACACACATGCTCACACATACACACACAGACACACATACTTACACACACACAGACGCACACATGCACATAGACTCACACAATAATAGGACCTTTGGAAGAAAACATAAGGCAGGCTGGGGATGTGGCTTAGCTGGTAGGGTGGGGCCCTGGGTTCACTGCATAGAAAGTGATCGTGGTGGAACAGGTGTGCAGGCCTGTAATCCTAGCACTCAGAGGTAGAGGCAGGAGGATCTGAAATTCAAAGTCATCCTCAGTCTCATTGTCTTAAACTTTAAAAAAGGAAAAAGGGTCTAGGGAGAAGGCTCAGTGGGTAAAGCGAGTTTGTGACGCAAGCACAAGGTCCTGTGCTCAGATGCGCAGCACCCATGTAAAAAGCTGGGCATGCCTGCTCACACTTGGAACCTCCACACTGGAGGAGGATGGAGACGAGAGGCTTTCTGGAGCCTGTGGGCCACCAGCCTAGCCAAAAGAAAGATGGGCTCTCGACAGTGAGAGATCCTGCCTCAGAGAGGACAGAGAACGTCAACTGTCCCACGTCACAGTTGGCCTCTGTGAATATCTCCATGGGCCCACATACTTGCACACTGTATATGTATAGACACAGAAGAAGAGAGAAAAGAGAGAAAAATCACGGCTGTACTGGGGGTCAGTCTTGACTTTTGTAATAACACTTGTCCACATCACACATTTTGTTTCCAGAATCAACCTATCGAAGAGATTTTATGTCACTGGCTAAATGACAATGATTTTATCTGAGCCAGTGTCTTCCCTGTACCCCAGGGTGGCCTCAGCTCGTGGCAGTCCTTCTCCCTCGACTCCTGAGCTCCAGGATGACAGGTGTTTCCCACCATGCCCAGCTGGAATTAATTTATCCAATGTAAGGTTGGTTTAGCAATGAAAATCAGTCACCCTGAGGCGCCCAGAAGGTTTCCCTCTGCAGGAGGTCCTCTGGCCACAGAGAACCTAAGTCTTCTACTACTGACAACTTGATGGCATATAGAGTCTCTGTCGTTTGTTTTTAAAAGCAAGACAAGGGATAGCATATGACTTAGGGTTTTGTCTGTAAACGTCTTCAAATCAACCCTGAAAAAGGAAGAACTAAATGAAAGAGTGGATTGAAAGACTGAAAGGTAGTTTTACAAGAATGATTCTCAAGTGGCCACCAAACGAATGGCCCCATTAGTTATCAGGGAATACAAGTCAAAGCCACGGTGAGAGAGAGCTCATTACACACACATCAGATGACTGAAAACTCGAGATTCTCAAAGCAGCCTGTGCTGTGAAGTGTACAGAGAAACTAGAATTATTTGATTTATTTTGTTATCATTGGCACAGTCTTATGTATCTTTTTTTAAATTTATTTTTACTTGATGTGCCTTGGTGTTTTGTCTGCATGTATGTCTGTTTTAGGGTGTTGCATGCCCTGCAACTGGAGTTACAGACAGTTGTGAGCTGCCATGTAGCTGTAGGAAATTCAACCCAGCTCCTCTGGAAGAGCAGCCAGTACTTTTAACCATTGGCCATTTCTCCAGCCTCAGAGAGGTGTGTATTTTAGGCTGGCCTCAAACTTACTAGTTGAAGATGACCTTGAACTTCAAAATGTTGGGATTACAGGTTGGACCACCACACCAGGTTTCATGCGGTGCTGGGGATAGAACCCTGGGCTTCATGCATGCTAGGCAAGCCCTCTGCCAAGTAAGCTATATCTGTAGCCAACAGCCTGTAATCCTCCTGCCTCGGCTTTCTGAGTGCTGGAATTGCAGGTGTGCCCTGCCTGTCTAGTTGAGATGGGAACTGGAGAGAGTCAGAAGGACTGTTGGGTACATGTGGCCAGTGATGTGTCTGGAACATGGTGGAAACATAGTTTATGGTAAATATCACTGCTAGTGACTTAAGGTTTACACTGCTATTCCCTACAATGCCAGTGGTTCCAGGTCCTTGACATCTCAGAGCCTTTGGTGTTTAGCTTCAGGCTACAAAAATTCATGTTGTCAAATTTGAATAACTCAGCAAGTTTCCTAATTCTAACTCATAGAAGTGTCTAGTGGTGGCTTAGTATGTAGCCCAGGCTAGCCTCGAACTTGCAATCTTTCTGTATCAGGCCCTTAATTCTGAGACTCTAAGCATGGGATACCACACCCAGCTCGAAAAGAGTTTTTGGAAAAGGCATTTGTTCTTTGTTTGCTTGCTTATAAAAAGATTTATATGCACTGGTGTGCTGCCTGATTGGAGTCAGGTCCTCTGGAACTGGACTCACAGACAGTTGTGAGCCGCCATGTGGTTGCTGGGAATTGAACTCAGGTCCTCTGGAAGAGCAGCCAGTGCTCTTAAGTGCCCAGGCATCTCTCCAGCCTGTTTGTTTGTTTGTTTGAGACAGGATTTCTCTGTGTGGCCCTGGCCTGGCACTCACAGCGATCTGCTTGCCTCTGCTGGGATTAAAGTCATGCACTATCAGTGCTGGGTAGAAAAGGCGTTTGTTAACATGACATGTAATTGAAACAAGTAACACATACTGGGTTTAAGCCTCTTTGTTATAAAACTTACACATTTACTATCTTTCACTGATTCCATGGCCACTTGAAGGAGAACCTACCCAGGTGCAAGAGGGAAATAAACGGGTCACACCATCCCCTGCTGAAATTGGAGACCCAGTCTTCCTGTACTGAGAAGCCCCCTCAACTTGTACAGAGCCACAGTGGGAGCCTTCCTGGGTTACTGAGAAGCAGAACAATAAAGTCGTCTCGATTGCGCCCACCCTGACTGTCCTGTCCACCTCTCTCCTTGTCAATCCCAAGCATTAATTAGCAAGAGAAGACCTTCTGTGGGCAGGAGAGGTTAGTTTTAAGGCTGGAACATTGGGCTGATTTTTTTTCCTAGTACTTGGAATAGAGAGAAGGGCCTGGAGGAGCCGCGTCTCCAGTGGCACAAGGGATTTGCTTGTTTGTTTTTGTTTTGCTTTTTAAAGCAGAAAATGTTCAGAGAAACCTTATATATTAGGACTTGTCCAGGGCCTAAGTGGGAAGCAAATGAAGTGGGACACTTGGAGCGCAGGTGGGTAAGAGAGCACCATCTTGGCTATGGTCATGAGAGCCAATAGGAAGCCACCAGAGTAACCTTTCTCCCACTTTCAGCTAGGAAGCCAGATCCCCTCTCCACACAGGACAGGGACAAGACCGATTTGCTCTTCATCCATTCCCAGAGGATCAGACATCTTTTGGGAAGGGTGGAAAGAAGACACAATGGGAAGAAGTCCCTGCCAAGCTGGGACTGGCCCTACTTTAGCCCTGTCTCTACCTCACCAGGCACAAGACTCCCGGCAGGTTCCTACTCTTTGTCAACTGGAACGTCTCATCTGAGAATGGAAAGAAAGATGACCTCCCAGACTCTCGGAGAGAATGAAATCCTGAGATCACTTAGTAGATGCCCTTCCAGTGCCTGGAGGGTGATGGTAATTTAACACAGCTGGGAAAGATGGCAGAGGAGCGAAGCTGAGCATTTTTCCACAGCTGCTCAAAGGAGGCTTCTTTGTTTGTTGAGAGAGGATTTTATGTAGCCCAGGGTGATCCTGAGTTTTATGGGTAGCCAAGGATGGCCTTAAACTCTTGATTCTCCTATATATAGCTCTGTCTACCTCGAAGTGCTGGGATTATAAACTGGAGCCGCCATGCCTGGGCTGAATCACTTAAGTACTTTTAGCTGGGTGTGTGTGGCGGTGCATACCTTTAATTCTAGCATGCAGGAGATAGAGGCAGGAGGATCTCTGTTGATTCTAACCCAGCCTAGTCTACAGAGTTTCAGGACAGTCATGGCTACCTAGTAAGACCCTGTTGTTTCCCTAAGACAAAAACGTTGTGTGTATTAGTGTATCTTGCATGTGTGTGGCATATGCTCCCTTATGAGAATATCCAGAGGCCAGATGAGGATGTCAGATGACCCGCTCTCTTGTTCTCTGACTTACACTATTGAGATGGACTTTCTTACTATTGCTGAAGCTAGGCTGTCAGTCAGCAAGCCACACGACATGATTCTTCTGTGTCCACCTCCTCACTGTACTGGGCTACGGGGGCATCTCACTACATACAGCTTTTTAGTTGGGTCTTGGGGCTTTGAACTCAGTCCTTATGCTGTGCAGCAAGAGCCCTTAGCCACTGAGCCATCTCCCTAGGGCCATGTACTGGCTGGTTTTGTGTGTCAACTTGACACAAGCTGGAATTATCACAGAAAAAGGAGTTTCAGTTGAGAAAATGCCTCCATGAGATCCAGCTGTAAGGCATTTTCTCAATTAGTGATCAAGGAGGGAGAGCCCCTTGTGGGTGGTGCCATCCTTGGGCTGGTAGTCTTGGGTTCTATAAAAAAGCAGGCTGAGTAAGCCAGGAGAAGCAAGCCAGTAAGTAACATCCCTCCATGGCCTCTGCATCAGCTCCTGCTTCCTGACCTGCTTGAGTTCCAGTCCTGACTTCCTTTTGTGATGAACATCAGCATGGAAGTGTAAGCCTAATAAACCTTTTCCTCCCCAACTTACATCTTGGTCATGATGTTTGTGCAGGAATAGAAACCCTGACTAAGACAAATTGGTACCAGCATAGTGGGGTATTCCTGTGACAACCTGACCATGTTTTGGGGAGGACTGTGGAAGGATTTTGGAACTTTGGGCTAGAAGATCCATTCGGTGTTAAGAGCTCTGTGGGATGTTCTGTAGGAACTTGGAAGATAATGTTGAGAACAGTGCAGAAGATGGAGGCCTGGCTTGTGAAATTTCAGAGGGAAGATTAAAGACTCTTATCAGGGCCAGCTATTTTGACTGTGAAGATTCTGTAGTTTTGGTTAGTTGGGGCTGAAGGATCAGCTGTGATTAACAAGATACCAGAACTACTAAAGTAAAACCATTACATTACTGGGACTATTGATACTGGTTATCTGGAGTTGGGAAATTGGCATTGATTGGGAAGAGACCAGCATCATCCAGGTGAAATCTTCTGAGAAGTGTTTTCTGAGAGCACAGAGGCTGCATTCCAGAGATAGCCAGGGTTGTACTTTGTGCTGTGGCTGGACTTGGTTGTGTATAAGAGTCACCCAGGTGTGGTACTGGTTTTGAAGGCATGAAGAAGTCATGAAGAGCAGCTGAGACCTGGGTACTGTGAGAGGCTGTGGAAAACCATTGGTGAAGGTACAATCTCAGTTGCAATTGATTACCCAGGACTGAAGGGGTCATGCAAAGGAGGTGAGGCTGTGCACCATGAAGAGAGCCTATGAGAGGCTCTTGGTAAAGCCTAGTTGCAGTGGAAGACAGCAGTGTTTTGGAGATGCCAGTACCATGAGATGACCACCAAGAACAGCAGCAGCAGTGGACTACAGGCATCTGGAGCCTAGAAGACAGGGTGTGTGCTACAAAGGACAGAGCTGGAGAAGTGATTCAAGCCTTTGGAGGAATCCAGAAGATCGTGAGTGGATCCCAGACATTGGACGGTTGGAATTTGATTTTGCTTTTGATTGTGACTATGGCCTGATATTTTTCCCTCTTGAAGAAAGAAGATAATTTAGTGGAGCCCACAGTTAAGAAACTTTGAATTTTTAAAAGACTTTGAATTTTAAGAGATTGGATGTTTAAAAGGGACTGAAATGTTAATATGTATGAATTTGTAAAGACAGTGGGACTTGTAAAGTTATTTAGATCTTGGGGATTAATAAGAAAGTAAGGGTCGAGGCTTATTGGTGATGTGTTTGTGTGTCAAGTTGACAAGGGGTCAATTGTACTGGCTAGTTTTGTGTGTCAACTTGACACAAGCTGGAGTTAAAATAGAGAAAGGAGCTTCGGTTGAGAAAATGCCTCCATGAGATCCAGCTATAAGGAATTTTCTCAATTAGTGATCAAAGAGGGAGGGCCCCTTGTGGGTGGTACCGTCGGTGGGCTGGGTAGTCTTGGGTTCTATAAGAGAGCAAACTGAGCAAGCCAGGAGAAGCAAGCAAGCCAGTAAGAAACAGTCCTCCATGGCCTCTGCATCAGCTCCTGCTTCCTGACCTGCTTGAGTTCCAGTCCTGACTTCCTTTGGTGATGAACAGCAATGTGGAAGTGTAAGCTGAATAAACCCTTTCCTCCCCAGCTTGTGTCTTGGTCATGATGTTTGTGCAGGAATAGAAGCCCTGACTAAGACAGGCCCCAAGCAGCCTTTTCTTCTAAAAAAAAAATTTAATTACATTTACTTTGTTTGTATGTAGAGATGAGAGAATAACTTCCCGGAGCCTGTTCTGTCCTTCCACCCTGTGGGTCCTAAGGATTGAACCTAGGCTGTCAGGCTTGGCTGCATGTGCCTACTAAGTCATCGCATGAGCTCCTGTATCACTTTTTTAAGGTCAGTCAGGAAGTTGAGCTTGGATGTAAATTTTTTTTTTTTAGAATTATTTATTTGTATGAATCCACTGTAGCTGTCTTCAGACACACAAGAAGAGGGCATCAGATCCCATTACAGATGGTTGTGAGCTACCATGTGGTTGCTGGGAATTGAACTTAGGACCTTTGGGAGAACAGTCAGTGCTCCTAACCTCTGAGCCATCTCTCCAGCTCCCTTGGATGTAAATCTTAATCCTAAGATATTTGTCTTTGTTTGTGAACTGTCTTCTGGCCCAGGATCAGGGGACAGCTGTCACAGAGAATCAGTTGACTGTGTTGTGCTTTGACTCTGTCTCTGCAAGGTGACAAGGAAGCATGCAGGAAATACAAGATTTAATGGGTTCAAAATACTTGTCCACAGAGGCAAGGGAAGCTAAGCATCCACATAAAAGCGAGCCAGAAAATGAAGGGTCAGGGTAGCCCACCTGGGGCAGCAGAAAGCATCCAGAGCAGCTACCACACAGCCCAGGTCCATGGGCTATGGAACAATTCTTATCTTACAGCTAGCCTCTGCTCCTCATCCTAGAGCTAGCCTCTGCTTCCCATCCTTGAGCTAGCCTCTGCTTCCCATCCTTGAGCTAGCCTCTGTTTCCCATCCTTGAACCAGCCTCTGCTCATCTTAGAGCTAGCTTCTATTTCTTATCCTAGAGCTAGCCTCTGCTCCTCAGGGTACGTTTTCCTTCTGACTACTAAAGAAGTAGAAGTTTTGAAGAATACTGTTTACTCTGTATTTTTTTAAAAAAGAAGCATCTATGTAATGTGGCTAAAGCTGGTCTGTCATCAGTGTTTCTGCTTTTACTGAGTGCTGTGATGGCAGGCACATGCCACCAAATCTAGCCTCTTGTACCCTTAGTTAAAGGGGGAGTACGCTGACCAGCCATCATGAGCTGGGGAGCGGCCATCTAGTACTGGATCAGTTAGATGTTACCACGTTGGTTTTGTGGTTAGTCTGAGTTAGTTTCCCTGCACCTGGCTATGGGATTGAGAAAGTTGTGGACATGCCCTTAAGCTGTGATGCTCCCAGTGGCTCTCTGGGTGACACTCTCATTAACACTCCCAGACCCCTGAGCAGAAGACTCAGATGTCTGTCTGTCTAGCTGTCTGTCTAGCTGTAGCACTTGTGAGGGGGGAGAACCAGACTCCCATCAGTCTCCCCAGCACAGGACAAAAGAATGTCCACAGAGCTTTGGTTGAATGGCAGCAGGGATTCGGACAGAACTGTGATAGCCAGAGCACAGGTGAGGACGGCTTCAAGCAGGGGCTGTATGAAAGGTGCCTCAGTTTACCCGACCAGAAAGCACTCAGAGAAGCTGCCAGCAGAGTGGACTCTCATGTCTAAAAGCTCTTTGCAGAGGCAGGGATGACACCAAGGCAGGGTCACCGAGTCTCCACATGGACATCGGCAGGGTTGAAGGTCACAGTAGCAGGCTGCTGGCTGCCATTGCTGTTTGGGTCCAGGGCAGGAGGGACAGGTGGCTTTGGGCTCTTGGGCTCCAGCTCCCGTCTGGTCCTCATTCTCCTGTAATGAGACAGTGAAGAATGGGCTCTGTGAGGATGGCTCATCATGAGGTCACATTGTTAAATTGCCACTGTTACAATTGGGAAGGACCTTCAACCTCAGCCTGGCTCACTGTGGGATGGTCTGTTTAAATTAAGCTGCTAAACTTCAATCTGTCCCTGACAATGAATGGGATCCAAGCACGGCCACATTCAAGGCTAAGGGAAGCCGTTCAAGGCTGGCAGCATGATTATGCTTGCTAAGTGTTTTGCTAGGAGTATTTATTTAATTGAGAAGAGAACTGACATCACTCCTCAGCCTTTTGGCTAAGATCAAGTGTGAGAACTGACTTAAAATGTCTACAATTCCAGGACTTTCAAGGCCAAGGCAGGAACATCAAGATTTTGAGGCCAAGCTGGGCTGTGGTGGTGCATGTGCATTAAAGGCAAGTGCCTTTAATCCCAGCACTTGGGAGGCAGAGGCAGGCGGATTTCTGAGTTCGAGGCCAGCCTGGTCTACAGAGTGAGTTCCAGGACAGCCAGGGCTACACAGAGAAACCCTGTTTCGAAAAACAAACAAAAAGAAAAAAAGAAGAAAGGATTTTGAGGCCAGCCTAGGCTACATAGGAAGACAATGTCTTAAACAAACTAGCAAACTGTATATTCTGTCTTTATTCTATATACCATAAAATTCAGTAGTTAGCAATGAGTTCTGATGTGATAGTTCATCCACGGATAGATCTTAATTCCTTAGGAGACACTAGAATTCACAACTGTTTCCTTGTTTCCAATAGGTTCACGTGGTAACACCCCCAAAGACTTTTAAAATAACACTTAATGCTACTATTGTTGGTTTTAAGACAGGGTCTTATGTAGCCCAGGCTGGCCTCAAATTCATCCTGTATACTTCTGGCCATCCTGAGTGCCACTGTACTTGGTTTATACAGCACTGGGAATCAAACACAGGCCTTTGTGTCTGCTAGGCAAGCTCCCCACCTACCAAATCACATCCCCGCCCTGTTGTTATTACATGTTATGGTGGGAATATCTTCTTTGAAACCACATGGATTGGGTTTGAACCTCAGCTCTGACAAAGAGGCCAGGAGGGCAGAGTCGCGCATGGCGGGTGAGCCAACACTCTACACATGGAATGAGTAAGATAGATGTGTAGGTAACATTCTACACGTGTGTGAGGGGAGGAGACCCGGGCAGGTCTGGGTATCCCGCACCTGTTGTACATCTTCAGGAGAATCAGCACCAAGGTGACAATGATGATGACAACCACCACGATGGCAGCCACAATGGCTCCAGAACCTGCAGAGAAGAGGAAACCTAAATTTGGGAAAAGCTCTTGGCAGATACATGCGAGTCTCAGAGGTCGCCTGAGTCTGCATGGGCATGGCAGGCAGAGACAGGAGGACACCCCCCCCCCCGCAGATGCTTGCAGGCCCCCTAGCCTGGTGTATGCTGGGGTATGGTGGCCTCCGTGTGTGTGTGTGTGTGTGTGTGTGTGTGTGTGTGTGTGTGTATGCGCGTGCGTGCACACACATGTGTATTGAGCCAGCATGGACACAAACACACCAAAAAAAGGTAAATTAATTCAAATACAAAATAAGAGATAACCAAGACGGTTAAGACATGAGCTGACATGCAGATTGGGAGCCCCCGCCCCAGTACATAATTGTCATGCATGGTCTGTATACAAGTGTCCATCTAAATCTCACATAGTAATGGTTTGCTCCCTGGCTATTGGACTGAATTATTGACTGGAACACCAGGACCCCGATTTAGTCAGCTGTAGGGCAGTGATCTGTGACAGGCAGTCTGGCACCCGGTTGAGCACAGGCGTAAACTCTGGGCGACCCAGAGGAACAATCCACAAGGGAAATGTTATGCCAACGCTCCCAGAAGGTTCTTGGCTCCTGTCACGGTCATGTACCACCCCTCCTCAGGTAGAGGCGTGGCCACATAGCCCCAAGCCATTCCCATGTTAATGAGACACTTAGAGGCTTAGTCATGCCCTTTCCCAGTTACTGTATCTACCTCACCTCTCCCAGAGGGGTGGGAGTACAATTCCATCCACATCATTCTCCACAATGAAAATAAACATCTTAGAATTATGGACTGTCTCTTCATTTTGACCCACTATGGGAAGTGAGGGATCCGGCCCTCAATTAAGGAGCCCTGTCTAATCTCTCACCGAGGGCTTCCTAGCACTCCCATGTGGTAACCATTCACCCAAGCCTAAGCAGCTAGCTCAGCACCCCAAGCCACCACAAACTGGGTCCCTAGGCAGGACACCAGCTGCACTCTATGAGCCCCATCTGTTCCCAGGTCCCACGGCATCCAGCGGTGTCCTTGATGTCCAACCATGGGAACTCCAGAGCTGTCTGCGGGTTCCCCGGGGTGGCTCCCTCTTCCACCCACAGGCTGTGTCTCTGCAGAGGTCTCTCACACAGCCTGGCCAGCCCATCGGACTGTAGAAGAGCTCGAAGCTACTTCTCGTGTGTCTCCTGTCCCACCCAGAGCTGCAGAACCCAGGATGGACACGTGGGACTTCTTTCCAGTCACTGATACAGTAACAGCGCCAGTCAGATTTAGCCACTGAATTTATAGTTTGATGGCACTATTGAGAGGTGACAGAAACTGTATGGGGGAGGGACCTGGTGGGAGGAAGGGCCCTTGAAAATCATCTTATCGTGTTTCTATCTCTGCCTCCCAGTGTCATTAGTGGGCAGCTCACCATGCCCTCTCGGCTCAATGCTGTCTCAGCTCAGGCCCACAATGGAGGAGCCAAGCTGCTTAGACTGAGTCCTGTGCCCACATAAACCTTTTCTTTAGGCTGATTTTTTTTTTCGGCGTTGTTATATCAATAAGAAACTGAGTCTTATGTATCCCAGGATAGCCTCATTAAGTAGCCAGTGATAGCCTTGAACTCCCGATCCTCCTCCTCTGTCTCTAAAGGGCTGGGATGTGCGGGTATGCGCCAAGGTGCCTGCCTGACTCCTCCTATCAGCCCAGCTCTGAATAAGCATCCTCCCCTCTTTTTGTTAATGTGTAATTAATGTGGCTTTTTTTTTGATGATTTTGAAAATGCAAAAATAAGGAAAACATGGTCACAGGTCATCTACACTTACACATTCGTAAGTGAGGCCATGTGTGTGCATACTATAGTCTGTTAAGGTTTTAGGAATAGGGGCTGGAGAGAGAAGGCTCAGCAGCTAAGAGCACTGGTTGTTCTTACACAGGACCCAAGTTCAGTTCCTGGAACCCACACAATGTCTCATGACTCTCTGTGACTCCATTACCTGTAGGGCCTGACGCCCTCTTCTGGCATTTTTGGGCACTACATACTCATGGTGCACACTCATGTAGGCAAAACACCCATATACATAAAATAAGAATAAATCTTTAAAAACATCAGTTTTCTGTCTGAAACATCTATCCTAAGGAAATATTCCTACATATGGAAAAAATAGGCAATTGTTAAGATTACACCTACATTTCTAAATTGGCAGTGCACTCCTGTAATCCCAGCATTCAAAGTAGAGGCAGAAGGATCAGGAGTTCAAGGTCACCTTAAACTACACAGAAAGTTCAAGGCCAGTCTAAACTACATGTCTTCTGTCCCAAAACAGAATAAAGCAAAATAAAGGGGCTGGAGAAATGGATCAGCAGCTAAGAGTGCACATTTTGGTTTTCAGGGCCCACATCCTATGGCTTACAACTACCTGTAACTCCAGTTTCAGAGGATCCGGCACACTTCGTGAGCACGTGTGTGTGCGCACACCCACACCCGCTAGGACAATCGGATATGTTATGGTATCATCAGCTTCACCATATGATTACATGTTCTCCGTGGTTTCAATGGCGCATATTACCCTGCTTTGGCTGAACCATGATTTGTTGACCAAGTTCCTATTGAGATTGTTTATGTTTTCAACCCTTTGCTCTTACACACAAGGCTAGGATGCAAGCCCTGTAGCTCACTGTGTCAGAGACTAATCTCAATACACTTTCAATGATAGACTCCCATTTCAGGCCCAAGGACAACATCCTTGTCAGAGTTCCAAAAACCTCAAGAACCACAAATATATTCATGCTTTAAGCTAATCTGTCACTTCAGAAGGAATTTCATGTTTAGGGAGTAACTAATCCTCAATGTTGAAAGACTGTTTGAAGGTGTCTGTTCACAAAATTATCGACATGCTCAGTGGTTTAATAAGGTATTGTAGACTAGCCCATAAAATACTTTGGAATGCTTTCACTGATGAACTTTGAAAACTATTAATAACTCAGGGACAAAGACCATCTCAGGCATGGAGAGTAGACATTACAAAGCACCAACATACATGAGTAGAAACACAAGGTTCAGCTAAAGAAACCAGATACAGGACCAGAGAGATGACTCAATGGCTAAAAGCACAGGCTGCTCTTGCAGAGGACCCAGCATCCATACCGTCTGTAACTCTAGTTCCTGGGTATCTGACGCCCTCTTCTGGCCTCCACAGGCACTACACACACAGTGCACTAACATGCAGGCAAATACTCATGCATATAAAAAGAAGCCAAATACAGAAGAACACAAAGGCTCTCTTTCCAGTCACACAAAACTCAAAACCATATATAACTAATCAGTATATCAGGGGACTGCTTTGGAGAATGGGACCTTGGAGTCATTGGTATCCCTCGGTTCCTGGGTCATAGCGAGTGCACTTTGTGAAAAGTTACCCTGTGGGACTTCTGTTGGGGAGTTACCTCCATCAGCGTGATGTGTAGACCCATGCTTGCAGGGCCATTTTCCTGAATAATGATTGAGGTGAGAGGTCCTGGGTTGTATCAGAAATTGGGATGGACAAGCCATGGGAGCAAGGCAGTAAGCAGCACTCCTCCCTGGTCTCTACTTCATTTCCTGCTTCCGTGTTCCTGCCTCGGGTTCCCATGATGATGGACTGTAAGCTGTAAGCTAAAATAAATCCTTTCCTCCCCAAGTAGCTTTTAGTCATGGTGTTCATTACAGCAACAGAGATGTAAACTAATATACATGGTTTTATATGGCTCAAGTTGATCTCAAACTTATTATGTAGCTGAAGATAACCTTGAACTTCCAATCTTCCTGCTTCCACACCACCAGTGCTAGGAATCAAACCCAGGCCTTCATGCCTGCTAGGCAAGCCGTCTACCAACTGAGCTACATTCTGGGCCCAACTGAAGAGCCATTGTCAGCTTTTCTTATCTCACGAACCCCTGGTCTTCGATAAACATCTCCCAGAACTAACCCAGTCCCACCTTTAATTATTTGCCCTTTAAGAAGTAGGCAGGATGTTTGCCTTTTAAAAAATAGTATGTGAGCTGTACAGTGGTAGCACACGCCTTTAATCCCAGCACTCTGGAGGCAGAGGCAGGTGATCTCTGAGTTCGAGGCTAGCCTGGTCTACAGGGTGAGTTCCAGGACAGCCAGGGCTACACAAAGAGACCCTCGAAAAATAAAAAGGGGGGCAGTATATAAGCAGCTGCTCTTTAATGCTGTTGTTATCATCTTCAAGGCAGGATCTCTCTGGGTAGCCTGTCTGGCCTTTGAACTCACAGAGATCCTCCTGCCTCTGCCTCCCCAGTGTTGGCATTAAAGGTGTGCACTACCAAACTTAGCAGGCAGTTAACTTTTCGAGGAGACCCATTTCAATATCTTGAGAGAGTCAAACTTCCATCCCTCCCTGGACTCCAGGATTTGTTGGAGATGACAGGGAGCAGCAGCCTACTGTCAAGGTACTTGCCATGTGCTTGGTGTGCTCAGTGTGCATTTCTACAGGAGCCAGGCCCTTCCCGGGGCTCATTCACACCCTCACGACAACCTCCAGCAGAATCTTCATTGGTACTCTCCATCTTACGGGTGAGGGAACTGAGGCTCAGGACAAAGCAGCCATGCCCAGGGTTGGCCCCGGCCACCTTCCCCCGGGTCCACCTTACTCTTATACAGGGTGTCCTCTCCCCTGGTCATGTTCAGCGAGTAGACGGCATCCCCCAAAGTGGTGGCTGTGGTCATCTTGGCCCTGCTGAGAGCAAAGGAGAACTTTTGTTTAAAACTTGGATTTGTCTTCCCATGTCTGTACAAAGCCTCTTTTGCTCATTGCCTGGATCTAGAATTCTCAAACACACACTTTCTCTTGGGAGGAAGTAAAAATGAGGCCCATTCCTAAAAACTATGTGTGTGATACCAGTGCTCCAGAATTGTCAGGAATGTCCCTCCCTTCCTTCTTCCTTCCCTTCCTCCTGTCTCTTCTTATACAGTCTCACGTAGCCCAGGCAGGCTTCTAACTCCATCTATAGCTGAGGATGACCTTGAATACCAACTCCCTGGTGCTGGGATCGATGTGTCCCTCAGTGCTCAGAAAGGAACTTGGAACTTGGTTTTTCTTTTTCAAATATTTTTTATTTATTTAGACTTACTTTATTTTTTGGATATGAGTCCTTTTGCCTGCATGTATGTATGTGTGTGTCTGGTGCAGGTGGCAGTCAGAAGCAGGCATAAGACCTTTTGGGACTGAATTTACAGATGGCTGTGAGCTGCCCTGTGGATTCTGGGAATAGAACCCAGGTCCTCTGGAAGAGCAGCCAGTGCTCTTAACCACTCAGCCATCTCTCCATCCCTAGAACTTGTTTTTTTCAAAGCAGTGTGAATTCATGACACTCCTCCTAGATCACCACTAGGAAGACAAACTCAACCCAGTAAGGTCAGGGTAGGTTGGAAGGTGCATAGTTAGACGTCTCACCACCAGGAGGGAATGCCAGGATCAACGGAGAGTGCCTCAGAAGCAGGCTGGTGTTATGAATGGTTGTTTTGAACTACGGGGGTCAGGAAAAGAAGGGAAATAAGTAAAATTTCACTTCACTGTTTTAGAGCCTGAGGATCTAGCTCAGAAGGAGAGCACGTTTCTAGTATGTGAAGCCCTGGGTTCTACCTCCATGTATCTATAGCTCTCTAGATATAGAGATATAGACAGATGTATAGATGTAGATACAGATAGATGTATAGATAGATATCTATCTAGATATCTCTAGATAGAGATAGATATGTAGATAGAGATACAGATACAGATATATAGATCTACTCATCCTAACTCCGATGGATTGCTGAGACAAGGAACCTGCCCTTTTCTCACTTCTCTGTTCTGGCTGTCTCAAGCCTCAGCCCCCTACTCTCTAGAGCAGTGGTTCTCACCCTTCCCAATACTGTGACACTTTAATACAGTTCCCCATGTTGTGGTGATTCCTCCCAACCATAAAATGATTTTCAGTGCTACTTCAGAACTGTAATTTGGTTACTGTTATGAATCATGATGTAAATATCTGATATGCAGGACATCGGATAGATGACGCCTGTGAAAGGGTTGAGACCCACAGGTTGAGAACCATTGCTCTACAATAAGCTTTCCAAGGCCAACATTCTCACAGCTATAATGGAAACAGGGACAGGCATCTACCTGAGCCATGAGGAAGACCGTCTTCACTCGGTTGGAGGCTCTGTCAGCCTCTACCATAAGAAGGCTCTTGGTGGCCTGGCCCTGCTCATCCATAGGATGGGCTCTGCCTTCATTTTCTCTGCCCCATTGCAAGTCCAGGATCCTGTCTCCCACCCTGGTTCTTGTGATTTTTCAGGGCCTGTCATGGCTCAGCTTCCCCTCCAGGAAACCTAAAGGGCTCCACAAACCTCCCTTTGCATATCTGTCTTCTGTCCTGGGCTCTGGTCACCTGATTGCCTTAGACCAGCTGGGGTGGGCCACATGCTCCCCAGCAGGAAGAACCTAGCCTCAAGCCAGCCACTTTTCCCTGAAGACTCCCATCCAGACAGAGTTAGCAAGGTTGTCCTCTCTTTTCCCACAGCTACTGTGAGTCAGAAAGCACAGCTAGTGTCCTTATGTTGGCTTTTCACACTCCCTGTAATTCCTTGAAGATACAGCCAGGTCTGGTTCTTTCTTCAGCTCTGTCTACCTGTCCCCAGATTAGGCATCATCTCCCCTTTGCCAGTGGGAGAACTGTAGTAAGGGACAGAATCCCTCCCAGCTTCTTGTCTGCAAAATGAAGGGCCTGGTCCTAAGGGAGCTGAGGGTTAGGAGCAAAATGTTTTTGTTTCCTGAGACTCCACTTCACATATTCCAGGTTGGCTTCGAACCCACTATCTAGCTAATGATGAGCCTGAACTGACCCTCTGGCCTCCACGTCTCCAGCGCTGGGATCATAGGTGTGTGGATTGAACCCAGGGCTTCATGTTTGCTAGGCAAGCACTCTGCCTACTGAGTGACATCTCAAGTCTGGAAAGTGCTATTAGAAGTTCAATGACGCCAGGCAGTGGTGGCGCACGCCTTTCATCCCAGCACTCGGGAGGCAGAGGCAGGTGGATCTCTGAGTTCGAGGCCAGCCTGGTCTACAGAGTGAGTTCCAGGACAGCCAGGGCTACACAGAGAAACCCTGTCTCAAGAAAAAAGAAAAAAAGAGGTGAGATACTAAATAAATAATAAATAAATAAATGAGATCTGTAAATAAATAAGTAATAGGCTAAGGAAGAGAAGTCAGGATGGACAGCTCCCTGCTCTGCTCTTGAGGAAGGACCCCTCCCTGTCTTTGCCACCGCAGCCAGGCAGAGGTGCTCAGATGCATCTGCCCAAACCTTCTGTCTAGCTCCACTGCTTCCAATACAAAATGCCACAGAAAACAGGCTTTCCTTTCCATGGCTCCCCCCCAGGACCTGAGGCTCAGAGCTGCGAAGCTCACTCTTGTGCTCAGTCAGCCCGAAAGCTGTAGAGCAACAGTGTGAACCTGCCTTTGCCAACTGCAATGCCTGCATTCTGCCCACCTGAGACGCACTTGGTGGGAGCAGTGACCAGTTACTGCAGAGACACACAGATGTACACACACACACACACATACACACGCATGCACATGCCCCCTCCCATCCCCTCCTCTATTCACACAAACACACATGTACATATGCACATATAAACACATATACACACATACACCCTCATACCCACTCACATCGTTACAAATTCAATCAAGCATACATATATGTATACACATAGATACACACACACACACACACACACACACACACACACACTGACCAGTGAGCAGCTTCCCAAGGACACAGGATACAGGCTCCTCCTCAGGTCTGTCTGGGTTCACCTCCTGGGTGCTGGGCTCCAGGTGCCACTGACCAGTCACTCCTCCTTCAAGAAGAGTGAGCAATCCCAGAGCCGATCTTGATCTTGCTTCGTATCACCAGCAAGAACTCTCAATGGCATCTCTGTTCCTGCCACATCAGAGAAGGCGGGAGGAGGGCGGTGAACATCGATGGCCAAGGATGTGGATGTTTTCATGTGTGGGGGCCCCAGCAACTGTAGTTAACCAAGTCAGACCCAAGGCGGGGGACTGAGTTACTGTGTACGCCCATGGCAGTGGGACGTCAGGGATACTCTAGAGAGGGCAAGGCTGGCGTTCGCAGACCAAAGCAAATTTCACAACTACACTAATGAGCATGGCTCTTGAGCTTCACAGGCAGGATCCTATTCTGCACTCATCTTCATTCTGGAGAGCAGTGCGCAGTCACTATGCCCCTTGTACACAGGAGGTATCAAGGGCGCTCGGAGTGGACAGGAGCCCCACCTAATGTAGCTATTAGCAAAAGCTATTTTAGGCCATAGGCTGGACTCTGGGACTGCACAGCCGGTCTCCATGAACCCCCTCCCCTCTTAGACTGCTTCCCAGAGAACACACAGAAGAGATGGCCTGCATGAGTTTTGAGATGGACAGAAACCTAAGATGGCTAAGGAAGATTCCCCTCACGGAGCCAGAGTGCTTACCATGGCCTCTGACCCCAGCTTCTACTGGTCCCACCCTTGGCCGCACTTGGAGTCTACCTTCAGCCTAACTTTATTCATGGTTGTTCTGCTTGTTAACCGGTCCTGTGTGGGGGAGGTCATGAGCCTTTACTTACTGGCTCATCCCCCTTTGACTATTCCTAGGGTCAAGTGTAAGAGTGTTATCAGGAAGACAAATGCTGTCCCCCTCCCCCAGCACCTCAATACAACATGCTCTTGCCCTCTGCAGTGCTTCCAAGCTCCTCCCTCAATAAGACAAGAAAAACAAATCCCTAGCAGACAAACTCACAAATAGCCAACCACAACCCAGAGTTACAGTAAGTTGTGAAAGCTATTCATCTTTCATGGAGGGACAGAGCCCAGTAGGTAACGCTCTTGCCTAACATGTATGAAGAAGCCTCAGGCTCAGTCCTCAACATTGCATAAATGGTGTGCACACCTGAAACCTGGAAGGGTCAGAAATTAAAGGTCATCACTGGCTATACATCGAGTCTGAGTACAGCCTGGGCTACATGAGACCCTTGTCCCAAAAATTTAAAAAAAATAAATAAATAAAAAATGAAATTGGGGCATTTGCTGCCAAACCTGATGATCCAAGGTCAGTCCCTAGGACCCACATGATTTATGAAGAGAGGGGACTTGTACATATTGTCCTTTAAGCTCTACACATGCATCATCATGAATATACACAAAATAAATAATTAATTAAAAAAACATAAATGAAGCTGGCAGTGGTGGCGCACACCTTTAATCCCAGCACTCGGGAGGCAGAGGCAGGCGGATTTCTGAGTTCGAGGCCAGCCTGGTCTACAGAGTGAGTTCCAGGACAGCCAGGGCTACACTGAGAAACCCTGTCTTGAAAAAACAAACAAACAAACAAACAAACAAACAAAAAACATAAATGAGATTAAAGAAAGTCCCAACTTTCCAAAATACCGGAGCTCATTGGAGCTACAGACAATGGCTCTCATGCCAGCACTTTGTCATTTCACCCACTGGCCCTTCTCCCTTCTGCCATCTTTTCCACATCCCAACCCTGTCAGGTTCAGGAGCTCTGCTTTGTGTGAAACCTTGTGGATCCCCTACTAGGTCAGCGGGTAGCAGCGTGGCAATTCTACCTCTGTCCCGAAGGTGGCGATAGCAGTTAGCCGTAGGTCGGTAACTAGCCTGCTGAACCCAAGCGCCTAAGGATTTTTTTTTTTTTTTTTTTTTTTGGTCCTGGAAAATAGCAATTCTGCGGTCTCTGAAAGTTTTCTTCTTTGGGTTAAATATCTTCCATTTCAGTAATCCTTGGTGGCTTTTTTTTTTCTTTTTGGGAACACAGACTTGTGAATCTATGGCTGTTCTTGAACTTTTTACATAGACCAGACTGGCTTCAAATTCCCGGACATCCAAGTACTAGGATTAAAGACCTGTGCCCTCATGCCCTCATGTTAGGCTCAGAATGACTTGTTTTTAGCCCCAACCCCTGCCTGAATTCTGTCATTACAACCTGGGCCTCGTCACCCACTGTTGTTCACAATTCCTGTTTGGAGCTATTCCAGTCGCACTTTCCCATTGGTCTTGTGGGATAAGATTAGATGGGATCTGTGGCTGAGTGTGTCAGCATGAACCCAGGTACCCCAGCACTCAACTCGGGAGGATCGTGAGTTGGAGGCCAGCCTGGAGTGTAGAAGGCTGTGAACAACAACAACCCAAAACCATAGTGGCTCATTGATACAGTGCTTCCCTGGCATGCCCTGGGGTCATGAACTGGGTGTAGTGGCACACATGTAACCTAGCACTCTCTGACACAGAGCTATAGGCAGGAGAATCAGGAGACAAGGTCACGTACCTGGGGTGAGGTGTCTGTCTGAAGGGGTAGAGAGAGAATTCTGCCAGCCAAGAACACAATGAAACCAGTACACTCTCCACTCTCTGGAGACAGCGACTGATTTTCTGCTGGGCTTTGGTAGATGTGCTACACCCGAAACCAAGCTCCCTGCTACTTCTACCTCAACGTCCCTCCCCCTCCCCCCAATGCTTCCTCATCCTCTGCATCCTCTGTGAGAATCCCAGGAGGCAGCTGCTAGTCTGAACACTGTGGAGTCCACTGCCTTCTTCTCCTTTACAAATCAGAGAAACTGAGGACCAAGAGAGCCTCGGGATGCACACAGAGAAGAAGTGTAGAGCAGGGTACGGCAACAGCAAAGAGAGAGGCATAAAATAACTCGCTCGTGTCCACCAATAACGACCAGGCCTGCACAGAACCCCATGCCATTTCTCTTTTAGTGCCCCGCTCCCATGACAGTACTGTTCCCATAAACAACAGAGAACTAGGAGTTACTTCGAGTCACTTACTGAAAGCAAGATGCAGGAGAGAGAGCTCAGCAGGTAACAGTGCTCCGAGTATAAGCCTGACAACCCAAGTTTGATCCCCAGGACCCAGAGTGGAAAAAGTCATTCATTCTCTCCCCCCCCCCACACCCACATGTACGCACACACATCAGATATAGAGACTAATAATGCTTTCCCTGCTCCGATAGACACATATGTGTGCGTGTGGAAGGCAGAGGTGGGTTAACTTGGGTGTCATTCCTCAAGTGTCACACGCCTGTTTCATGAGACAGGATTACTTGCTGGCCTGAAGTTCATCACTGAGGCTAAACTGGCTAGCCAGCGAGCCCCAGGCATCCTTTGGTCTCTGCCTCCCCAGCTCTGGAATGAAAGGCACTGCCATGCTCCCCAGCTTTTTATGTGGGTGCTGGGGATCAAACTCAGGTCCTCATGCTTGTGAGAGAAGCACAGTCATTGACTGAGCCATCTCTCCAGCACCCCTCCCCCACGGTTTTTAGATTTATTGATTTTATCGTATGTGTGTGAGTTTTGGCTGTCTGTTTATGCACCACAGGCTACCTGGTGCCCACAGAGGTCTAGAGAGGGTGTCGGGTCTCCTAGAATTGGAGTTATGGATGGTTGTGAGCCACCATGTGGAGGCTGTAATCAAACCCGGGTCCTCTGAAAGAGTAACCAGGGCTCTTAACCACTGAGCCATCACTCCAGCCTGTTTTTGTTTGTTTCAAGGAATAAGGCCCACCGGAAATAGGGGAGCACTGTAATAATCCCAGATGCTCTACAGGCTGAATTACTACAAGTCTGAGTTTAGCCTGGTCTTACTATGTAACCTAGGCTGGCTCTAAACTCCACCCCTTACCTCAGTTTCCCAAGTGCTGGGGTCCCAGACCCGTGTATTTCGAGTGACAGTATCTGGGTTTGGGTTCCTGCCTCGCCTTCTGCCATTCCTGAAGACGTGGCAGGCTCCAAGTGCTTGCCGTGGATGGCTTGCATGGAGAAAAGCGTGCTGGAGTAGTGGTTCTCAACCTGTGGGTCGAGACCCCTTTGGGTGGGTCGCATATCAGCTATCCTGCATATCAGACATTTACGTCACGATTCATAACTATAGCAAAGTTACAGTTATGAAGTAAATAATAAATAATAATAAATAATAAATATGAATGAAATAATCTTAGGGTTGGGGTCAGCACAGCACGAGGAACTGGGTTAAAGGGTGACAGCATACCAAGGTTGCAAACCACGGCTCTGGAACATCTCTATGGAGAGAGGGTGTCCCAGGAACCCAGTGCTCCGTTGTCTAGGCAGGCCGCTCTTTCAGGGAGTCCATATCTCCTGATCTGTGGTCTCGAGGCTATGCCTGGTCATGGGAGCATGGCGGAGACCCTGATAGCTGGAAAGCCAGCTTGAGAGGGAGGGGTCCTGGATTTAAATCTTACCTTTGTTGCTCACTTGCTGTGGGACTGCTGCTCCAAAGTCACTTGTTCTGTCTAGAGTGCAGTTTTCTGTCCCGTGGAATGGCCAGCCGGGACCCAGTGACCTTCCTCTCAGCTGCTTACTACCTTAAGACTTTGGGTTTCCCGAGTGGTTCAGGACACAGCCCCTCACCCTCCCCAAGCTGGCTTGCCTCCCAAACCCTCCATTCCAGAAAGAGCACACCCCCTGTTTCCTGCCCAAGTCGGGACCTAGCAGGGCTGGATTGCAGGGAGGACAGCAGAGAGACCAATCCCAGCTTCTGAAGCTGCCCGCGGTGAGCACTGGATGGCTGCCAGTCACAATAAGCCTCAAGATACAGAGAGGCATTTGTCCCAGGACTGAAGCCTCATGTAAACCTGCACTCTTGCTTTGGCAAGCCACCTCCTTTTCTCCACAGCCTCTTGGGCTGCAGTAGCAGCTCCTGCTTGACTGTGAGGTGGGATGGGTATGCTGTGCGGATCCCTCTGTGGTGCTAGAAGCTTCAGAGAGAAAGGGGGCTGGAAGAAAGGCAGACCATCATTTGTGCAGGGTCACTTTGAGGGTCACAGAGAGGGTAGAAGGAAGGCACAGTGGAAGACAGGAAATGCTCTGTACATGGCCAGGGATGGTCAAGAGGGCCAGAGACTGGTTCTGGATTCCCTTACTGACTAGACAACAGACTGGGCACAGAACTCCCTTCTCTTCTGGCCTTGGTTTCCTCATCTGTAAAGTGGGGTGATTGTCTCGACCTCGGGCTGAGAGGACTCCATCAAATAAAGTCATTAGCCGGGCAGTGGTGGCACACGCCTTTAATCCCAGCACTTGGGAGGCAGAGGCAGATGGATTTCTGAGTTTGAGGCTAGCCTGGTCTATAGAGTGAGTTCCAGGACAGCCAGGGCTAAAAAAAAGAACCAGAATGGCAGTCGTGAGCACTCATAATGGCTCCACACCTGAGGCCTCACACTGTCATCTGTCTGAAAACCCATCACTCCCTTTCTACCTCACACCCAAGGACACCTAGAAGCCGAGAAGCTAACCCATCCCAGTCACAGGTATCAGAGCAGGACCTGGATCCCTTGTGCTTCCCAGAGCCCCCACCGTCTCCCTCAGCTGGAGGGACTGTGGAAGATACTCTGAGGTGTGCAGAGACTGGAAAACTGTACTGGGCACAGAAGAGGCTAGGTAGATGCCCTGGCTATGCCAGGGTACTGAGCAGGGGTGGTACCCTGTCACTGCATGTTTCCGGGAACTGTGTGTCCCCAGCTGGCTCCGAGTGTCAGGGAATGATGGCCAGGAGGGTCTGTTGCTAAAGAGGCTAGCAGGGACTTCATTTCCTTACCAAGAAGTCCAGAGTCACATCTGTTTACCACAGACCAGAGCTCTGCAGAACTGTGGCATGGACACTGTCCATTCAGGGACTTTTAAGTAGCTTTAAGGGAGATGCTCAGAGTCTTAGAGGAGAGGGGTCAAGGCAGGAGACCCTGGGTCCAGAGTTTACGTTGGGGGCTTATAGGTATCATTTACTTTACAGAGATTTGTAAGGCAGAGAGAGGAAGAAAGATCTGGCTGGGCTCAACTGTGGGAATGGAGACTTGGGGTGGGGGTGGGGTGGCAGCATTCAGAAAGGGGGAGGTGACCACCTGGCCTGGGATTCTGGACTATACAAAAGGAGAGGGGGACTAAGTACTGGGTATTTGTCATGTTCTGCTTCCGGACTCTGGATGCAATGTGACCAGCCTCCTCCATACCCTGCCACCATGACTCCCACGCAGTGATGGACTGTGCCACCATGTCTCCCACACAGTGATGGACTGTGCCACCATGACTCCCACACAGTGAAGGACTGTGCCCTTGAACCATGAGCCAAAATAAGCCCTTTCTCCCCAAAGTTGCTTTTTTTTTAAAAAAAAAAAAAAAGATTTATTTATTTAATGTATGTGAGTACACTGTACAACCTTTAGACACTCCAGAAGAGGGCATCAGATCCTGTTACAGGTGGTTGTGAGCCACCATGTGGTTGCTGGGATTTGAACTCAGGACCTCTGGAAGAGCAGTCGGTGCTCCTAACTGCTAAGCCATCTCTCCAGCCCCCAACGTCGCTTTTTGTCGGGGTGTTTTATCATAGCAGCAGGACAATAGCCAAGACAGCGAGCTTGATTTGTCCTTTGGGTAAAACGAAATAGGTACAAAAAGCCCTCAGCTGGCAGAAAGCTGCACTGGGCAGATTCACTTTCCTCCTGAATCTGCTGGAAGGTCTCCACACACTCTCAGCTTGCATTCTAATCGAGACAAAATCAGAGCTGGAGGGGAGGGGGAGGAAAAAGGGGGAAAGGGGAAGGTGGGGTGTATGGTGCTTAGTTAAGCTTGCCTCAAAAGCATGAGGACCCAAGGAAAAGGGCTGGGCGTGGAGGGGCATGTCTGCATGTACATACGTATGTATATGTGTATGTATGTACATATGTATGTAAGTAATTTCAGGGATGGGGGACTGGGGAGTGGAGAGAGGCAGATCCCTGGTAGTAGCCAGGCCAGTAGGATTGAGAGCTTGTCTATGTGGTGAAGTTTCAGGCCAACCAGAGACCTCAACTCAAACCGAAGTTGAAAGGTGCCTGAGGATCAGCACCCACGGTTGTCCTTTGACCTCTGGATGCATGCATGCACCCCGTGTGCACCCTAACCCACAGCACACACAAGTAAAGAAAATAAAACTAGCTTGGGCTCTAAGGGAAGGAAAGAAAAGGAGAGCAGAGGGATGTCAGGCTCTCTAGGTTCGAGACTAAGAAAGAAAGAGATTAGGGCTGGAGAGATGGCTCAGTGGTTAAGAGCACTGACTGCTCTTCCAGAGGTCCTGAGTTCAATTCCCAGCAACCACACGGTGGCTCACAACCATCTCTAATGGGCATCCATTGCCATCTTGTGGTGTGTCTGAAGACAGTGACAGTATACCCACATATATGAGAGAGAGAGAGAGAGAGAGAGAGAGAGAAAGAAAATTTTATTTATTTGCTCCTTCTTCCTGCTTCATCAACTTAATAGTTACATAAGTGAGCATCTCCAGTTATCCTGTGTTCTCTGCTCCCAGGCCCAGATTCTGACAAATACAGCAGCCCAGAGGGGGGATGGAACCGTTGAGTGAGGACTGAGTTCTGGGTTGCCCAACCTACCTGGAAGGACACAGACATGGCCCTAGTAGGTCTTGGGTAGCTGAGCATGAGGAGACAGCAGCCAGGCTGAGTTATAGCCCCAAGTACACGGGGAGGCCTGGTGCCTCTCCTGCTCCTCCGCGCACCCACCACACGCTCCACACATGTCACACGTGTCACACGTCACAACTGGACTCTTTGGAACATTCAGTTTTCCCAGCAGGGTATCACCCATCTTTTGGGTGGGATGGTCTTGTCTTTTGTCCTCCATATCCTGGTGTGTCATGGGAAGGACAGCTTTGGAAGTGGTCCTGGGTTTGAATTCTGGTTTAGCTATGTCCCCTAGGTTCATGACATTCCACCCCCACACCCCCATCAGTTGGCTTGTGCCCTGTCACATCAGAGATAACTCTTAAAAACAAGTGGTAACAACTTAACCTAGTAGGGCCCAGGAGGAGCTCTGCCTCCTAAGTCACTTAGCCAGGTTCACTGACTCCTGGCAGCTCAGCCACAGGGACTGAAGAAGCCCCAGACTCTCACTCCATTTGGGAGTCTCTCACCAGGAACTTGTCTTCACCTCTCCCAAGTCCCCTCTGGCAGCAGTTGACACATGGGTATGTCACGTCTGTCTGGAGACCTGGAGAATAAACCTGCCTCAGTCATCACCATCTTGCAGAACCTAACCTGGAGCTGCCTTTTGGAAGGTTCTGGAAGGAGTAAAGGGGGGGGGGGGAAGCCTGCAGGTGTGTGGCCTATATAGAGCACAGAGTCCTGTAATGAACACAGAGGGACTTGTCTGAAAAGGGTGCGTCCCTGAGTTCCGGTGACAGCCAGGTGTAGGAACCTGGAACCTCACAAGCTTCAGACCCTGGGCTTCAATTTTGCCTGGACTCAGCCCAGATTTATTTTTCCAATTAAAACCCAGGAGGCACGTGTCTTTAATTCTAGCACCTGGGAAGCAGAGGCAGGGGGATCTCTGTGAGTTCTAGTACAGCCAGAGCTACAGAGTGCAACCCTGTCTCAAAATCAAAATCAAAACAAAACAAAAGCCATAAAAGAACACCGGAGGCCAGGCAGCGGTGATGCACACCTTAAATCCCAGCACTTGGGAGGCAGAGGCAGATGGATCTCTGAGTTCAAGGCCAGGCTTGTGTCCAGAAAGTTCTAGGACTTGAAAAACCAAACTAAACCAAAAACAATCAAGCAACAAAACAGGACACGGGAGTTGGGTGTGTTTGGTCCATGATCTTAACCCTAGCATTCATGACTTGGAGACAGGAGGATCAGAAGTTCAAAACCAGTCTCAGCTATATTGTGAATCTGAAACCTTGTCTTAAAAAAAATAAAAAAAAATCAGGCTCCAGGGGCTGGCAAGATGACCTCGTGGGTAAGGACACCTGCCTGTAAGCCTTACAACCCGAGTCCAACCTCCAGAACCCACAAGATGGAAAGAGAGAACCAGCTCCCCATATGCGTGTCATGGCGTATGGACCCCTCCAAAATAAATAAGCGTAATAAAACATTAAAGACAAAACAGCATCGAAATGGACTCCATGGGTAGTCACAATTCAACAGGCACTCAGAGGGCACTAAACTAGATGGGTCACATAACAAAGCTGAAAGTCATGAATCTGAGAAAAAGACAATCAGAGAGGAGGGCAGGGGTGGGAGAAGGGACGGTTGGAGACCCATAAAGGGGGGGGGGCAGCCGGAATGTATCATAAAGAAGCATGAAACTGTCAAGGAACAAACTCAATCAAAGAAAGGAAACCAGAATTCTGTACTGGGAAGACAGCCCAGCCAGTGAGGTGCTTGCCCGAGTTCACACCCTAGAACCCAGGTAAAAGCCTTGCGTGGTGCTGGCCTTGAATCTCTGGACCTCACTCGGCTGGCAGGCCTGACCTAATCGATGTGCTCTGGGGCAATGAAGGATGCAAGGTGGTATGTGCCCAGGAGGTAGAGCTAGGAGGGTCACAAGTTCTAGGTCATCCATTGCTACATGGCCAGCCTTGGCTACAAGAGACTTTGTCCCCAAAGCAAACCAAACAAGTAAACAGAAATAAAACAACAAAAACAAAAAACAAAACAGAAGCAAGTGCTTTGGTGAGCTTGGCAGCCAGGGTTAGTACAGGCATAGCTCTGCTTTAGTCTTCCTGGATGGAGCCCAGCCATAGCTTAACAGTTCCTGCGGCCGGTCATTCCTGCTGGATAGCTTAGGCTGCCAGGCTCCCAGGTGGGCCCATTCTCAATGATCATGGAACATCCCGACATTCCAATATTTAGATGAAGCCCTGATCCTAAGAGGACCTCAAGTTCAAGGCTGGCCCGGTGCTGGGTTGTGAGACTCTGTCTCAAACCAAAGAAAATAAAGATCTGTGTTTGTAGCTCAGCTGGCAGGGTGCCTGCCTATCACTGAGTCAGGCGTGGTGGCACACCACAACCCCAGCACCCTGGAATCAGAGGCAGGAGGTTCAAGGCTTTGTCTCAAACAAAACTAAACAGCCTCCTCTCTAGAGTGCTGAGCACTGCTTCCACCCTGCAGGGTCATTATTATTGTTATTATTTTTAAGATTTGTTTATTTACATTGAGCATACATACTGTGGCTGTCTTCAGACACACCAGAAGAGGGCATCAGATCTCATTAAAGATGGTTGTGAGCCACCGTGTGGTTGCTGGGAATCGAACTCAGGACCTCCTGAAGAGCAGTCAGTGCTTTTAACCGCTGAGCCATTCCTTCAGCCTGTCTGTTGTGTTTCCAACCTCAGCTTCACTATGATGTCTATGTGTGGGGGTGGGGGGGGGGAGGGCTTATTTCACTGTTGGTTTCTCTGAGTCTTTAATGCACTCTCCCAGTTGTTCTCAACTTGTGGGTCTCGACCCCTCTGGGGTAGAACTACACTTTCATGGGGGTCACGTATCAGATATTCCACATATCAGATATTTACATTAAAATTTGTAACAGTAGCTAAATTACAGTTATGAAATAGCAACAAAATAATTTTATGGTCAGGGGCGGTCACCAAAACATGAAGGGAAGCATCAGGAAGATTGAGAGCCACTGCACTCTCCTGTCACTTCTGATCAGTAAACCTGAGTTTCTTTCTCAGTGATTTTCTTGTTGACTTCTTTTTGGGTTTCTTTCTTTCTTTCTTTCTTTCTTTCTTTCTTTCTTTCTTTCTTTCCCTTGAAAAGTTCTTACATAGCCCAGTTGCCCTTGACCTCTCCATGTACCTGTGGATGATGATAGCCCAGTTGCCTTTGACCTCTCTATATACCTGTGGATGATGATAGCCCAGTTGCCCTTGACCTCTCTATATACCTGTGGATGATAGCCTAGTTGCCCTTGACCTCTCCATGTACCTGTGGATGATGATAGCCCAGTTGGCCTTGACCTCTCCGTGTACCTGTGGATGACCCTGAACTTGCAATTCTCCTGCCACCTACCTCCCAAGTACTTGGGTGACAGATGTACAGCGCCGTGCCCAGCGCTTCCCCTCCCCTGTGTGAGGACATACTATCCATCTCCTTCTGTGACTTGGCTTTGCACGTGGCTGGATTATTATCGTCTTTCTATCACAGAAGTCATATCAGCTGCTGTTCTGCTCTGGGTCTGGAATGTCCCTGCTTGAGTCACTGATCTAGTGCACGAGCAGACACTATGGCCAAGGCAACTTACAGAATGAAACGTTTACCTGAGGGCTTACAGTTTCAGAGAGTGAGTCCATGGCCATCATAGTGGGATGGTGGGGAGCATGAAAGCAGGCATAGTACTGGAGCAGTAACCAAGAGCTTATATCCTCTGATCAGCAGGCAGAGAGAGAAAGACAGACAGACAGAGAGAGAGAGAGAGAGAGAGAGAGAGAGAGAACACCTGGCATTGACTTTTGAAACCTCAAAGCACACCCCCGGGACACACCTACTCTGGCAAGGCCACACCTCCTCATCCTTCCCAAACAATTCCACTGATGGAAACTGAGCATTCAAATAGATGAGCCTACAGGAGCTGTTCTCATTCAAACCACATTCACAACAGGCTCACTGATTGAATGCTTGGTCTCCAGCTAGCGGCGTCATTTGGGGAGGTTATGGGACCTCCGAGTGTGTGTGGATTCCTGTTGTCCAGCTGTCCAGCTGGTGGCAGTGAGTCTCTGGGCAGCCCATGAAGGTTACAGCCACCTGTGGTTCTGAGTGAGCTACTTCTCAAGCCTCCGACCCTACAGATGGAGCAGCCATCCCTTCTTCACGGTTAAGTAGTTAGACAAATATTAACAACCCTAGAAGCTACAGAAGATGGACCTCTCCCTCGTGGTCCATGTTTGACTCCACCTCCCATTTCCCTTGCCTTAGGATTTAAGTTACCACATGTGAAGTGAGTTTTATTAAAGCCCATTAGGGAAAGGCTAACTCTTCCCGGTCAAAAATTAGAATCTGAATTCCACCTCAGGCTAGGACATTCTAAACTACCCGGAACATTACACACTATTGCTTCCTTCCTAGCAAGTGGTTACTTTCAAGGAGACCTATTGAAAGCTTCTGCACTCAGTTCTGGATCTGCAGAGTTCATGCCCATGGGCTCAGCAGGTCACAACTGAATATATTCAGAAATAGGCTGGCTAGATGGTTCATGGGGTAAAGGGGCCCGTGTTCGATCCCTGGAGATCCACATGACAGTAGGCGAGAACCAACTCTCAGAAGTTGTCCTCTGACCTACACATGGATGTTCTGGCATGGATCCCTCCCTGTTCCCCTGTACAAATAATAAGAATGTGATGAAAAGACCCATACCTGGCTGTTATGCCCCAAACAACAGTTTCACAGTTTGCTTACACTGCCTTAGGTGTTTAGGTGTAATCTAGAGATGGTTAAAAGTATGAAGGGAAAAGGTTTTAAAAAGTTGGATGGAATCCCAGCACTCGGGAGGCAGAGGCAGGTGGATTTCTGAGTTCGAGGCCAGCCTGGTCTACAGAGTGAGTTCCAGGACAGCCAGGGCTACAGGGCTACACAGAGAAACCCTGTCTCGGAAAGAAAGAAAGAAAGAAAGAAAGAAAGAAAGAAAGAAAGAAAGAAAGAAAGAAAGAAAATAAAATCTAAAACCACACAAAATAAAACCCCACAACAATCAATAAAATGGAGGAAATTGTGCTTTTGCTTTGCTATTTTACATTCAGGATGTGAATGTCACAGGTGTTAGTATCCATAGTGGTCCTTGAACTCCCAAGGTCTCCTTTGGCTACATAACGAGTTCGAGGCCAGCCTAGGATAGATAGGCTGACAGACTCAGGCCTCTCCCTGACAACATCACCAGGATGTTCATACTTCTGCAGCCTGTTTGTGCAACTGGGGGAAGGGATGAATGTCCCATCCGTGGAGTGCCTGAGGCTTTCAGAGGAATTGAGTCGAGGGAGTAGGCTGAAGACGGGCCCACTGGCTGCTCACAGAATCACTGCTGACGTCTCACTAAAACCAGACACTGCAGCTGGATTAGGAAGGAACACAGAGGACTCTGCCTTTGCCCTCTGGGCATCCTTCAGGTCACAGCTGGAAAGAGAGCTGAGGTGTGGCTCCCAGAATATTTGAGAGGACTAAGAGGCTGGTCTCCTCCTTGAGAAGTTCCAGGTGAAAGGTTACACCATGCCCAGTGGTAGGAAGAATTTTAAAATTCCATGGCAGTGTGCACTAAAAGTTGTCATGGCAGGTCCTAGATACAAGGTTTCTCCAAAAGGGGACCCTAACATTATTAATTGCTGCTGACTGATAAATCAGGGAATGGTAGCTCAGGGACATGAGGTTTAAACCAGATGCAGACTCAAGGACACAGTGTAGTGTAAAGTCCCTGCTGGTCTTTCCCTCCTCCGTTCTAGCACAAGGCTAGCTGGGTTTCTAGACCCTCATGATTCCCCAAGGTGCCCTGTCCTTACACCACCCACTCTGCTGCCACTGGGACCCTGGCTTAGGGCCCCATCAGCTCAGGCATGCTTGGCACAGACAGGAGATCCTGTGAACAGGCCCCAGTCTAGCTATGGAACAAGCCTTGTCTCAGAGACAGACACACCCTCTTTTCTACCCTCAGACCAAGCTGTAAAGTTGCGGGAGAGTTTCAGACCACAGAACTTCTGGCCCTGCCGCCCAGTAGCCAGCTCCGCCTTCACCTGTGCTGCACTGAGTGAGGAAGCATGGAGCCCCACTACAGACAAGTGACTCAGCTCTGTCCCCTCCCTGACTTCCTGCCTGCTGCTGACCTAGCCTCACTGTGGATCAGGAATTCATCTGAGGACAGGGCACAAAGAACCTATCCCACCAGATCTTTTTTTTTTTTTTTAATATTGAATTTTTTAATGTAAAAAAGACTAAGTCAAAATTTTAAAGCAAACATGCCATAACAGTATGGCACTATTTCCATAATCAATGCCCGTAAAATGGCATCAGTACAAAAATCTAAGCAAAGACAGTAGATTAGTAATTAGAGCATCATGTAATGTTGATTTTAGGGAGAAACTTAACAGATAAAAGGAGCATATGACATAAATTCAAGTATGCAATTCGAATTTATAAATTATAAAAGTTCTCCACTTTTATAGCTGGTTTCTTTTGAATGACTAAATTTTAGCCTCATTTTTTTCCCCATCAACAAGCCAATTGGACAAATTCTTTTACCCAAATTTACATCCTAGAATATGTAAGAAAACCGAAGACATTATTCAGATGAGTAAGTTCTATTCATTTTCATCATCTCTGTGATCAGGTTGCAAAGGACACGCTTTTCACTTTGCTTTTCCTAAGCCACTGCTTCCTGCTTCTCCAGGAATCTGGTTCTCTGTTTTAGAACCTTTAGGGGACAGGCTGAAGAATTCCCCGATGTCTTTTTGCCACTTGGGAGTTGGGCGCACACAGACTGGGTTCCCTCCAGCACACTTATTTTCAGCTTTTCTTGACGAACTTGAGGGGGAATTGTTGACAAAGGTGGAGGAGCCAAGCACCTTCCTGGGGGCTTGAGAAGCCACCGCTTTTCTGTAGGCTCCTGGGACGTAGTTTGCCTTGGTCCGCACCATGTTCACACAGGAAGAGACAACTTTCACCGACTCCCCAACTGCAGATGTCTCAACTGGACAAGAACCCCCACCAGATCTTAAAGCAAAGATGGAATCCAGATGGGCCATATCCAGAAGGATGGAGATGGAGAACCTGCTGGAGGAGGGGAGTGGGGAAGCCAGGGGCATGGGAGCCAGCTAGGAAAACCCACGTGCCACTGCTACCAGCTGGGCGGAGAGGCCCTAAGTGTGCAGCATAAAACAGGTATTTCTACATTACCCTGTTTGTTCTTTGGTGTTTGTTTTTGTTTTTGTTTTGTTTTTTGAGACAAGGCACTATGTATCCCAGGCTGGCCTTGAACTTGCTACATAGCCAAAGATGACCTTAAACATTTTGTTTGGTTGTTGTTTTTTGAGGCAGGGTTTCTCTATGAAGCCCTACCTGTCCTGGAACTCAATTTGTAACCCAGGCTGGCCTTGAACTTAGAGCCGCCTGTGTGGGGCCATCATGGCTATCTCATGCCCTGGCCTCTCTTGAGGTCTAGCAAAGGGCTGTTATCTGAGAAGAGTCACTGGCATGGGGAGAAGCTAGAGGTGACAGATGAATGAGAGGGTGCAGGTCACCTGCAGTGCTGGGGGTGGGAACAGTGAGGGGGCACCCAGCATCCTTGTTCCTTCCTGTTCACTTACAGTTCACGGTGAGATAGGGGTGGGTTCGATTTCTTTATGTATGGTGTGTATGTATGTGTGTGTGTGTGTGTACAGTATTCTGCCTGAATATATGCCTGCAGACCAGAAGAGGGCACCAGATCCCATTACAGATGGTTGTGAGCCACCATGTGGTTGCTGGGACTTGAACTCAGGACCTCTGGAAGAGCAGTCAGTGCACTCAACCTCTAAGCCCTATTTACTTGTTTTCAAGGATTGTTTTACTATCTAGCCTAGGCTGGCCTTGAACATGAGGCAAGCCTTCTCCCTCAACCTCCTGAGTACTGAAATTACAGGCATAGGCTATCACATCTGACAAGACCCAAGTAAAAATCCTAAGCAACTAGTAAGTGCTACAAGAGGCCTAGAACTTGCCTTCTGGGGGGCAGTGTGTCCCTGTCCCTGTGGATGCCCACACTCTCTCCAGCCTCAATCCTCCATGTTTGCTAGTCACGCCATGTTAGTCAACTCAGAGTGATGAAAGCCTATCAAGACCACCTGGAGGTCACCAGAACCAGAAAGGCCTGGGATAGTGTTTACATCGGTTACACACAAACCTATGTCCAGCCTGAGCTACAGTTCAGGTGGTATTGTGAGTCCAGTTGGAGACAAAGGAATTAAGTAGTGGTAAGGCCATCCCAACCACAGAGGCCAGTGGAGCCCAGATTAGCCGCCTGTGCCTGCTCACCACACACACCAGAAGGTGCCCAGCTCCACCCGATGCAGCAACTCTTAAGCCCTTGGTTTACTACCGGCCTGAGCCAGCGCTCTGCAGGAGCTGATGAGGCAGTGGTGAACCAGACACAGTCCCGGTCCCCAAGGAGCCAGTGTGGCAGAAATGAATAGCTTACATCATACCATGTCTTAATCTGTCAAAGACACTGTTTCGCTTAGATCCAAGAAAGTTTCACTTAGGTACAAGAAAGCGAATTAGAAAGAAAAGAAGGGGCTGCCTCCAGGCGACAGCCAGCCAGGCCAAGGCAGGGACTCTGGGTACCACTCCGGCTTCTTTGCTCCTCAACCCCTCTTCCAAGAAAGATCATCCTCCCACACGCCAGGGCTTCCTCAGTTTCCAATCCAACCCCTTTGGAAGCAGGAATCGCAGCCATTTCCTTCCATCCTAAGGTACCCAGGACTGGAATCTCCCACTATCAACGAGCGAGTGGCTGATTCAACATCTCACTTATTGACTTTGGTAGGAGCCAGGGGGAGGGGGCAGGGCCCTTCTCCGGGTGCTGATCTCACTGGACTGCAGAGCTCCTGGGGTCTCCGAAGGAGAGCGCTCTCCTAGATGCCCAGTTTATAAACCAGGCAAACTCAGGACCCGAAGGGATGGGGGTGGGGGATGCTCAAGGCTCCTACCTCTGGCAGGTTTCTCTTCCGGGAGTCCAGGTTGCTCCCGGTGACTTCGCGGGAGCGGACAAGGAAATCACCAGTTTTCCGCATGCCAGAGATGTCGCCCTAAATGCCGCCAGCTTCGGGGTGCTTCGGCTTGCACCCTGAGCACCTCTGTGCACCGAAGTCTGCAGACAGCCGGGAGATGTTGTTGACCTTTCGGCTACCCGCTCCCGCCAAGGCGCCTGCCAGGCTGGGATCCCCGGGGGACCCCGAGAGCTATCTTCCGCGGGCCTGAGCCTCTGCTCGCTGTCCTTCCACGTCCCCGCGTTCCGTGCTCCGCGCCCTACCTGCTTCGCACCCCAGCTCCGCCTCCAGCGTGTCTTGTTCCTCGAGCTGGGTGGCCGCCGCTGTCGCCTCCTGGTCCCGTCCCACCCCGTCCCGCCCCGTCCCGCCCAGCCGGTGACTTTCGTCCCCTCACCTGCTCACTGCTCCGGCACCGCCCCGCGGTGTCCCAATGTCTCTCTCTCCTCCCGCCGTGGGACTTCAGGTCTGGCACACTTCTTACAGGTCGGACTTGTAAGAAGGCAAAAGAGGAAGGGACCCTGCATAGACCGAGAGCGGCGTCGGATGAAGCGAGATGATGGAGTGAGATTGTAGACCGGCTGTGGGATCCGAGGACCAGAGGACTGGCAGGTGACAGAGATTTCTCCTGCGCGCGATTAAAAACTAGTTTTTGAGTGGCAAACTGGTAATCCCGGCACACAGGAGGCAGAGGCATGGGGATTGCTGAGAATTCAAGGCTGGCTGAGAAAACAGTAAGTTTCAGCTAGTGTGGGTCAGTGGGTAAAGTGCTTGCTTGGCAAGTGTGAGGAATTCCCTGTATCCTACCTAAAGGCCAGCGCGGAGGGTGAGGTGGGGTTAGAAAGATGTGCTTAACAGAGGTTCGGTTCCCAGCACCCATATCAGGCAGCTAACAATTGCTTGAAACTCCAGTCCCTCCCCCCATGAACACACCTGCGCACGCAAAATTTAAAAAAAAAATTACTGCTTCACCAACAAAAATAAAAAACAACACCCTCACTTTCAATCAGACTGTGTGGTTCTTCATGGTCTCCCGGGAGCCCTGAACTCTATGGCACACAGTAGGCTCACAACCATATTTAAGAGATCCTTGAATAAACAGGGAAACTGAGACCCAGGAAGACAAGGTGGGCCTCAGGTCACCCAGGAGGAGAGTAGAGCCACATCCAGGAAGTGACTGGGTCTGAACTAAGTGCCCGTGAGCTGCTCGCACATCAGCTAATGTCCTTCTTCCGTGGTGCCCAGTTCGAAGAGTTTCTTGTACTTTGGTAGGAAACTCCATGGTGGCATTGTTGACACGTGCTGATCGAGATAGACAATACCACGATTCACTGCTTCACCAAAGACACAAGCCAGTGTACGATACATGGAGTGACCACATGTGATGAAGAAGAGAAGGTAGGGGACACTCCTGAGCCTGGCTCTGATCCCAGTCCCAAGGAGCTAGAGGAGAATATCTTAGGGACATTCCAGGCTGTTTCCAGAAGCTCTTCTGGGTATGGGGACAAGATCTCAGTAGTCAGATGGTCTTGGGTTCAAATTCTGCTCTGTGGTTTACTATGTGCTATGGCAAGGACTAGAAATGAGATGCTTCAAGTGATGGGCAGGCTGGGGACATTTATATTTATTCATAAAGCCTGGAGAAGAAGCGAGCGTGTGCGTGAGCACACACACACACACACACACACACACACGCATGCGCGCACACACATGCACACACACACACATGCACACACGCGCACGGTTCCCTCCATGAGACCTGTTTATGGTCCTCCCATCTTCCGTGGCTCTGTCAGTCTCACCCTCTCCCCTCTGAAGTACAGCATCAGAACAAGTTCTCACACTCCGATAGTGGGGGCAGACCCTTTCACCCCAGTTATTTTTTAATATATTTATTTTATGTGCATTGGTATTTTGCCTGCATGTATGTCTCTGTGAGAGTGTCAGATCTTGGAGTTACAGATGGTTGTGAGCTGCCATGTGGGTGCTGGGATTTGAACCCAGGTCCTCTGGAAGAGCAGTGAGTGCTCTTAGTGCCTTTAACCACTGAACCATCTCTCCAGAGGGCCACCCCCCCCTCCTTAAAACTCTCCGGAGTTTTATCTATAACCAGGACCAGCCCCTAGAGCCAAGCCTCCGGGCAGCCAAGTGTAAAAGACTGGAGGTTTTTATCTGCTACTCTGGTCCTGCATTAAAGCCTGGGAATGTTCACTATGGGTCAGGCTCTTTGAGCAATGGACATCACCATGGAAGCCCCGCCCTGTTTATGGACCTCACCTCCAGTAAGGTGTGGTTTTGGGGTGGGGTACAAGATGATTCTACAAAGGGGAGACCACTTGGGAAATACAGTGAAGGAAACAAGACCTTCTGTCTCAGAACATTCCAGGTGGGAAGGCAGTGACCTCTCCACAAGACAGGGGCAAGCAAGCACCCTCTTAGGAGCGAGCTGGGACAGGAAGGGCAACATGGCTGTGTCCTGTGTGTGCAAAGCCCATAAGCAGAAAGTCACCCAAGGGGGACCCTGAGGGGAATGCTGAGGTCAGAGTCTTATCCTGCCAGAGGGAGGAGCTCAGGTTCCATTTTAAGGATGGGGGATGGGGGGAGCGAGGAAGGTCATACTCTGCTCTGGCCCTTGTTCCAGTAGATCACTGGAGCTGGTGGAAGGGATAGAGAGAGACCAGCTGGACATTGGTGTGTGTGTGTGTGTGTGTGTGTGTGTGTGTGTGTGTGTGTAGGACTTATCTGGAGAAAGGCAGCAGGGGATTGATGCAGGCTGTGGTGGTGGCCTGGTTACTGATGTAACAATTCATGTCCCCAGCTTTCCAGGCTTCTGGGACTAGATCCCCAAGGCCTTGTGAACCACACCATCAGAATCTTGACCCTTCTTCTGGCCAAGGGAGTATACACCCAGAGTCTCCGCTAGAGAAATGGAAAATAGCCTGTGATTTGTGTACCTGTTGAATAGAAATACTTGTGAGTGACAGAATGGGTGGATCTCTGGGAGTTTGGGGCCAGCCTGGTCTACATTATGAGTTCCAGTCCAGCTGCATAGCATAGTGAGTCCAGTATTGGCATGGTGGTTGATGACTATAGTCCCAGAATACAGAACCTGAGGCAGGAGAGACCCAGCCTGCCTTGGTCTGCGTAGTGAGTTTTAGGCCAGTCTGGGCTACATAGACCCTGTCTCAAAACAAAACAAAAGGGGCTGGAGAGATGGCTCAGCGCTTAAGGACACTGACTGCTCTTCCAGAGGTCCTGAGTTCAAATCCCAGCAACCACATGGTGGCTCCTAACCATCTGTAATGGGATCCGATGCCCTCTTCTGGTGTCTGAAGACAGCTACAATGTACTCATATACATAAATAAATAATTCTTAAAAACCAAACCAAACAAACAAAAAGACTCCAAACAAAAAGGAAGAAGAAGAGGAGAAAAGGAAGTGGGGGAGGGGAGAGCTGTCCCTTTTCAGTGGAAAGCCCCCAGACGGAACAGGCTCTTTCCAAATCTTGTTAGCACAGGATCCCTCAGGGAAGCACCATCCTTGAGCACTGGGGTGTTCTGTTTTGAGACACAGTCTCACTGTTTGGTGCTAGGGATGGAGCCCAGGACTTTGTGAGCACTAAGGGAATACTTTCCCCGCTGAGTCCCAGCCCTAGCCTGGCCCTGGGGTTTTTATCTCAGGATTGCCCAGTCTCTCTCTCTCAAAGCCTTGATCTGCTCTTTATGGCTTTGAAGATGGTTGCTGGGGAAACCAGCCACATGTTGTACAGGATTAAAATGTAGTCTTAGTGGGGAGACAGCACAGAGCCAGAGACACCTAAGTGTACATTGATTAAGCTAGCATTCGAAATCTTGGGAGACAAACTTTCCAGGGATGGCTTTTGAAATGAATTCTTTACCTTTTGGCCAAGGAGGAGGCAAAGGCAGCAGCAGAGGCACAGAAACTCAGGTGGGTTGTTTTTGTTTTTTTGTTGTTTTTTAATTATTTTAGGCTTAGAGGTTCAGGGCACTTGTTGCTCTTGCAGAGAACTGGGGTTCTATTCCCAGCACCGACACAGTGGTTCATAAGCACCCATAATTCCAGTTCCAGGGGATATGTTGCTCCCTTCTGACCTCTGAGCACCAGGCATGGACATGATGCACATACTAACAGGCAGGCAAGACACTCTCACAAAAAGTAAAATGAGTAATTTAATAAATAAACAATGTTCTTAAGATTGTTTACTATTATTATTATTAATTATTATTATTATTAATTATTATTATTATTTTTTGTTTTTTCAAGACAGGGTTTCTCTGTGTGGCCCTGGCGGTCCTGGAACTCACTCTGTAGACCAGGCTGTCCTCGAACTCAGAAATCCGCCTGCCTCTGCCTCCCAAGTGCTGGGATTAAAGGCATGCGCCACCACTGCCCCGCTATTATTATTAATAGTAGTATATATGCTTGTGTGAGTTTGTGAGTGTGTGCGCGAGTATATGTATGTGAATATGCGTGCGTGTGTGAAGGTGCATGTGTATGTGTGCGTTCTTATTATTAGTAGGTGTGTGTGAGTGTGTGTGTGTGAATGTGTGTGTGCATGTGTGTGCGTATGTGCGTGTTATTTAGTAGCATGTGTGTGTGTTTGTGTATGAGTGTGCATGTGTGCGTATGTGTTCATGTTATTAGTAGTGAGTGTGTGTGTATATGTGAATGTGTGTGCATGTAATTAGTAGTGTGTGTGTGCATTTGTGAGTGTATGCATGTATGGGTGTGGCTGTACATGATACAACTCACTGTGGAGGGCAGAAGGTAACTTAGTGCAGTTGGTTGTCTCCTACCTGTACGTGGGTTCTCGGCATTGGATCCAGGTCACTAGGCCTGCAGAGCCATCTCTCCTGCCCAGGTGAGGGGTGAGGAGCTGAAGGGTGGTGCCCCAACAAACCATGTGACCTCTGTCCTCTGATATGTGGCCAGCAGGTGGACTGTGTAGTGTCTTAGACTCTCCCGATGGCAAGCTTGATTTTCATGACCATTTCAACCAGCTTAGGCGATCCCCTGACAACTTCATCATTTTCTATTCATGCTACATTTCAGGACTTTGTGTAAACCATTTGCAGGTTTAATAGAGGAAAGCTTTTCTATTCCCACCATGACAATGAAAAGCTATAAATGAAGATTAGCCTCCAGCCATTTGCCAAGGTGATTCCTCACCTTGAGGACCTATGGCTACATCCAGAGAATTCCAGGAGCTCTTCCTGGATGCAGTTAGCCCAAAGCCATCCAGGATGCTGAATCCCAGTACCACTTGGGACCCCAAGTCAGAGGAGAAAAGAAACAGAGTAGATTCAATTCAGCATCTTCTCTACCTGTATGCTGTGTGACACCCATCAGTTCTCCTAGCCTCTCTGAGCTTCAGGGTCTTCTTCCATAATTCATTCAATCAATATTCATTGAATGCCTGTGATGAACCCAAGAGTTGGCAGTGCCTGCTGAAGCTGACTCTCCATTATAAGACCCAACCAAAGTAAACAGGCCAATGATACCAACGTGGGAGGCGAGCGCTCGGGGTGGGGGGTGAGGAGGAGCTGGAAATGACAGCAGAGTTTGTAAACTGACATTCTGTCCAATGGAAAACATCTCCAATGGCTCTAAAGGCGCAAAGCAGACAGGGTGATCCAGGGAGAAAGGACTGAAGATGAACTAACCTCGACCGTCCTTGACCCCAAGGCCCTCAGTCCGGCTTGTCCTTTAGAATCTCAGACTCCCTTGGGCTGGCAAGATGGCTCAGCAGGAAAAGGTGCTTGCTGCTAAGGCTGATGACTTGAGTTTGGTCCCTGGGAGCCACATGGTGGAAGTAGTGAACCACTTCTACAAATTGACCTCTGTTCTCCACATGCACACACTGGCCCACACACAATAAATAAATAAATAGACTAGAACATTTTTTTTTTCAGATAGGCATGGTGACATACTGTTTTAATCCCAGCACTTGGCAGGCTGAGGCAGATGGATCTCTGTAAGTTCAAGTTCTGTAAGAACAGAGTGAGTTCTAGAACAGCCAGGAAACACAGAGAAACCCTGTATTAAAAAACCTAAATAAATAAATGAATAACTGTGTAGGGAGACTATAAACACAAGTCACCTGTCTGGGCAATTCGGTAGGGAGGGTACTGTTGGTGCAATTCATATCTGAGGAAACTCAGGCTTAGACAGGACTTAAACTTGCCCAAAGTCACCTCAAGAGCTTTGGACTTGGCCAAAAATATCAAAAATCAAAACCATAATCCCCCAAACCGCTTAGCATTGTGGTAAGGGCAGAGCCGGGAGGAGCTTTGGCCAAGGAGATTGAGATCTGGCAGGTCTGGGGGACACAGTCCTGAGTAGAGCCATCACTGACACCATGGCCCCACTTTTTGCTCACTGCTGGCTGGGTGGAGTCACCCCAGATATGACTCTCTGGGAGCCTCCCTTCCCAGCGTCCCCTGGGCTCCACCCTCCTCATATGCATGCCCTGGAGCCATTGCTGTTTCTTAAACACTAGCGCCTGGGCCAGCCTGTGACCTGTCACTAGTCTGTGACCTGTGACCTGTGATCTGTCTGTGACCTTTCACCAGTCTGTGACCTATCCATAAAAGGGGACCAGACAGTAGTTCCATTTCCTGCCCTGGAGTTACAGTTACCGGAGTCACAGCAATGCCCCCCATCTGCTCTTTATTCTCTCTGCCTGACCTATGGCTGGATGTTTAGGATTCATGGCTGCTGTGGACTCCTGGAGGGCAATGACTGGCTTTGTTTTCTCCTTCCCAAAGTACACACACACACACACACACACACACATTTTAAAGGCAGGTTTTAATTTTGTAGCCAAGGCTATCTTAGAACTCACTCTATAACCCAGGCTAGCCTTGAACGCATGGCAATCCTCCTGCCTGAGCCTCCTGAGTGCTCAGGTTATAGGTGTGAGTCACCACACTGTGCCGGGGAGGAGTCACAAGAACTGTTTTAGGGAGCAGTCTCAGGCTGTAGGATGTTGGGAACCACTTTGGAAGTGGCTGTAGTTTTTCTGATACCCAGAACTCTTCCACCTAGGGTACCAGTGAGAAAGTCATGTCTGTGTGGAGTGTCCAAAGCTCCTGGTGTTCCAGCTTTGGCTGCTTTCTGTCCTGGGTTCCTGGAACTTAGGCTCCAGGGGAACTGAAGGTGAGAACGACCGTTAGACAGAATTCACTGCTCACTGGCCTGGACTTCCTGTCCTCTCTTTCCTGGTCCACAAGGGGATCTAAGTTTAAATTCAGGGAGAACCATGTCTCCTAGAGTGGTCGAGACAGTGTCATCCCTGCCTTCCAGGTCTCGTGTCCAGCGTTAAAGCCTACGACCAGAGCATGGAGAACCTACTATGGGACTAGCTGCAAGGGTATCGGGCAGGTCCCCACATAACACTGGTAGTTTAAAAAAAAAAAGTGTTAAAAGACTTTTTTTTTTTGGTTTTTTGAGACAGGATTTCTCTGTGTAGCCCTGGCTGTCCTGGAACTCACTCTGTAGACCAGGCTGGCCTCGAACTCAGAAATCCACCTGTCTCTGCCTCCCAAGTGCTGGGATGAAAGGCGTGCGCCACCACTGCCCGGCTAAAAGACTTTTGTTAAGATTTATTTTATGTGTTTTTTCTGCATGCATGTCTGTACCACATGTGTGTCTCTATCCATGGAGGTCAGAAGAGAGCACTGTATTCCCTGGATCCAGAAGTTGTGAACCACCTTGTGGGTGCTGAGAACCAAATTGAGTCCTTTGCAAGAGCAGCAAGTGTTCCTAACCACTGGGAAATCCTGCCAGCCCCACTTTTGGATTTTTAGGTTTTCCTCTCTGCCTCCCCAACCTGCTGTCACAGTCCTCCCTTGAGCCTGGCTTCTGGTTCTCTCTTTTCCATTTTCCTTAGTTACTGTGGTGGCCTTTAGAGTCAGTCCTTCTGTGGTTACTGCTCACTGGCATAAATAAAAAGTCCAGAAGCACCATTCCCCTCCCCATTAACTATGAGATGATGACGATGATGATGATGGTGGTGGTGCATGCGTGCGTGCGTGCGTGTGCCCTTTCACAGGGGAAGCTGTTAGTGAGCCTAGAATCACTTTACAGTCAAAGGCTACTTCTCACACCCCTCTCCATTCTAGCTTTACCAGCAGTTACTAGAAATTTCTAATGGGCTAGAAATCACCTCAGAAATGACTGCAGTGGCCCAGGAAATCAGCTAACACAACACAGAAAACTCCACTCATGATAGACTGAGAAAGCTCCTGCTTGCTCACCTCATTTCCTCTTCAGTTGGGGGCGGATGGTGCGGGACTCACAGAATCCCATAGCCAGGGAACTCTCCAATAAAGATCTCCGTTGTTCAAAAGAAGCCGAAGGAAGATGGCACTGGGCCAAGACCAGACTCAACCTGATTACTTCTCTGAATTGTAGGGAAATGGTGCCTGGAGCCTACCCACCCACAGAGAAGAGTGATATTGTGTGTTTTTCCATCCATTTGGAGTAAATTTAACAACGAATCTGGGTAACCTTAGTTGGAAAAACCCCGTATATACATATCTAGCCACAGACTGGGCACCACTGGGCACTTTTGTGAAATATTTATCCTCAAATAAAAGGCACAAAAGTCACCCCAAAAAACACTCTGAATTTCATCTAAATATATCATGGCAAAATATTTTCTTACAGCAGAAGTTAAAAAAAATATCATGCAATCTTTAACTCTCGCCTTAGCTCAGGCAAGGCAGGAAGACAGCAGATATATTAACAGTTTTGAAAAGAAATGGTGTTGTTTTGAGCAGTGAGACGGCTCAGCGGGCAAGCCTGCTGACCTGGGTTTAATCCCTGGAGCCCACATAGAGGAGAACCTTCCAGAATTATCCTCTGCCCTCCAACCTCCCTTCACCCTCTACATGCATCCGTGGCGCGGGTATGCAAATAAATCCGCAGGTGTGCACCCATGCACACACACAAACATACACACACCTCTGCAGGCACACACACATACACACAAAGGAATCACACTTTTTTTTTTTTTTTGACAATTTAAAAAATGTTTCTGGGCTGGAGAGATGGCTCAGCGGTTAAGAACACTGACTGCTCTTCCAGAGGTCATGAGTTCAAGTCCCAGCAACCACATGATGGCTCACAACCATCTGTGATGGGATCTGATGCCCTCTTCTGGGTGTCTGAAGACAGCTACAAGCGAGTAGGGCCAGAGTGAGAAGAAAAGTGTCTGAAGACAGCTACAGTGTACTTACATAGAAATTAATAAATCTTTTTTTAAAAAAAATGTTTCTTCTTGGGCTGGAGAGATGGCTCAGCGGTTAAGAGCACTGGCTGCTCTTCGGGAGGTCCTGAGTTCAATTCCCAGCAACCACATGGTGGCTCACAGCCATCTGTAATGGAATCTGATGCCCTCTTCTGGTGTGTCTGAAGATAGCTACTGTGTATTCATATAAATAAAAATAAACAATATTTAAAAAGTGTTTCTTCATTATTAAGGTGTGTGTGTGTGTGTGTACATATGCACACATGCCACAGCAGACATGTGGCAGTAACTTCTCTCCATCCACCATGGATCCTGGGATTAGAACGCAGGTTGTCAGGCTCAGCAGCAAGCATTGTTATTCACGGAGCCATCTCTCCAGCCCTGTCCCCTAGGAAGGCTGGGTGAGACCTAAGAGTAGAGAAGATTTTTCAGTCCATGGCACTTGGTTCTTGAGACACCCATGGGTATTAAACAATAGTTGTCTGTTTTTCTATTTGTGCAAGGTCCATTATTGTCTGTTTTGCTTTCCAAATACAGGGACTATAGAAGTGACTGACGCACACTTTTTAAAAAGAATTATTTATTTTATGTATATGAGTACACTGTAGCAGATCCCATTACAGATGGTTGTGAGCCACCATGTGGTTGCTGGGAATTGAACTCAGGACTTCTGGAAGAGCAGTCAGTGCTCTTAACCACTGAGCCATCTCTCCAGCCTACATTATTGTTTTGTAGACAGGGTTTCTTATCCTTAGGATGACCTTGAACTCCTGACCATCCTGCCTCCACATCCCAAGTGCTGTGATTACAAGCCTGGGTTCCCATACTGGCCACTCAGCTGTTTTCAAGATCAGCTTGTAACTGGCTTGCTCCTCAGAGCTTGCTCAGCCTGGCTTCTTTGTCCCTCAAGACCACTTGCCCAGGGAATGGGGACTAGGCCATCTGATGGAGGCATTTTCTCAGCTGAGATCAACTTCCCAGATAACTCTAGTTCGGGTCTAGCTGTCAAAAACCCAATCAGAACAAAAGGATTATCTTGATTACACTAATCGACTTGAGAAGAGCCATCTCAGTTGTGGGCAGGACCATTCCCTAGGCAAGGAATGGGCTGTGTAAAGAGCAGAGAAAGCAACTGGAATATTAGCATGCGTGGACACTTGTCATATGCATGGGGCACTCCCATGCATGGAGCATTTACATGCATGCATTCACATGCATGCATTCATTGCTCTCTTCTGATCGGGACATAGTGCAACTGGCTGCTTCAAGTCCTGTTGCCTTGATCTCTCTGCCATGATAGACCATAACATGGAACTGTGAGCTAGGAATAAAACTTTTCTTCCTTAAGTCATTTCGTCAGGGTATTTTATCACAGCCGTAATGTGAAGAAAGTAAGGCAGGCTCTGAGGCTTATGACATTTGAGAAAGCCAGGGCAGCAGTGTGCCGCATCCCTCCATGCGGGCCCATGGTGGGGCCTATGGGATGATTGACAGCCCTGAGCAAACTTCCTAGTGGCGTTATTGCTGTCTTTAACTATTACCTACTTACTTAACTATTACCTAGCATTTCTCAGAGAACTTGGCCTCATAGACAGACCATTGCATTCCCAATAAATAAAACTGCATGGGTTTAGAAGGTTCTAGAAGCATTGTAATAGAGAAACCAATTTTTCTGAACATTTCAGACCACAAACTCCCCTAGATAATATAGATTCAACACCCCCTGTGGTGGTTTGGATGACAATTCCCCATAGGCTCATCTATTTCCATGCTTAGTCACTGGGGAGTGGCACTGTTTGAGGATTAGGAGGTGTGGGCTTATGGTGGATGTGTCGTGTCTATGGGGTGGGCTTTAAGGTTTCAAAACTCCACGCCAGGCCCAGTGTCTGCGAGTCTATTCTGTCTCTCTCCTGCCTGCAGATCAGGATATGGGTCTCAGCTACTATGCCTTCAGGTCCACCTTCATACCACTATGCTCCCTACGGTGATGATCGCGGGGTAAACCTCCAAAACCATTAAGCAAGCCCCACCCAATTGAATGCTTTCCTTTATCAGAGCAGCCTTGGTCACGGTGTCTCTTCACTGCAGTAAAAGAGTGATCTAACCTTCAGAGCAGTTCTGCTTCCCGGTTCTTTGCCATAGAAGAGCAGAGGAACCTTGGTGAGATTTCAATTTTGAATCTTCCCCATGGTGGCCTTCAAGGGTCAGGGCTGTGAGCTCCCCTCAGTGCTGATATTAATGGTTGTGTCTGGTGCTAACAGAACTCTGACACACGCTGATGAGCTTTGAAGTCAGCTTATTTTCAGAGCTTTTCCTTTTATGGCTTTTAGAGGCAGGATTTCATGTAGCACAGGCTAGCCTCAAACTGGTATATATAGTTGAGGGTGACTTTGAACTGATCCTCCTAACTCCAAATCCAAACAACTGAGCTTTAAACGTGCAAGGCCATGTCTAGTCTTATCCTTCATTGTTTTGTTATTTGGAGACACAGCTTCATGTAGCCCAGGCTGACGTCAAACTTGCTGTGTAGCTGAGGATGACCTTAAACTCCTTCCTTCAAAGTGTTAGGATTTTAGGTCTGTGCCATCCATGGTGCCTGGATATGGGGACTGGGGATCCAACACAGGGTCTTGTGCAAGTTAGGAAAGCACTCTGCCAATTGAGTCACACCTCAGACCCTCTGGCCTGTGTTTTCAAAAATGGCTTTTTAAAAAAATATATATTTTTGTTTTGTAGTGCTTTTCCAGCTGTTATCAACCAGATGAAATTTGATCCTGATGGTAGGGATTTGGGTGAGTGTTGTCAGGATGCTGGAGATTAAGCCTGGGGTCCAGCGCATGCTAACTAAGCACTAAACCTACCCTGCTAAGGTCCCTTCGAACCCAAAGTTATAGTCCTTAAGGCCCCAACCTGGAAGCACAGCGCCACCTTGTGGCAGCACAACAGAACAGCCTGGAGCGGGCTCCCAAGGAAGTGGAACACGTGCTCGCTTTGTGTTCATTTTATTCAAAACTGCATAAAGAACCTTTGAGTCCTGACATACTTCAGAAGGCTTACAGAGTTCCGCAGGGCAGAGCTCAGAGCACTAGAAAAAAGACGCACCTACGCAGTCTAGTAACTCGTTGGTTTTGACCAGCTGAGACTTAGACCATTGCCTCTGGCGTCTTCTGGTAAAGGTGAATGGACAGGGTGGGGCCGGGGGCTGGGGATTCCGGGCTCTATCTGCCCCCTTGGGGTTTCTGTTTCTTTCCATCCCCAGATAGAGCAGCTGTTTACTTTTCATTGAGACAAGGTCTCACTATGTAGGCCCCTGGCTGTCCTGGAATTCACTATGTAGACCAGGCTGGCCTTGAACTCAGAGATCTACTTGCCTCTGCTTCCCTAGTGCTGGGATTAAAGTTGTGGCCCATTGTGCCTGGCTCCTATTTTTAAACGTTTAGTTATTATGTTGATATTTTATGTGCATGGCTTCTTTTGCCCGCTTGAGGGGGTGTACACCATGTGTGTGCTGTGCCCTGGGTCCCTTGGAACTGGAGTCACAGACAGTAGTGAGTTGGCATGTGGGTGACTGGAAATGGAACCTGGTCCTCTAGAAAAAAGTAGCTAGTGCTCTTAACCACTAGACCATTTCTCTAGTCCTAATCACTAAAATATATTTTATATTATGTAAGATTTTATATCAACAGAGCAAAAAAGCTGAGCATGGTAGTATACATCTTTAATCCCAACACGGGGGGGGGGGGGGGGGGTGGAGTCTGGAGTTCAAAGTCATTTTGGGCTACACAGCAAGTTTGAGGCCAGCCTTGGCTACATGAGACCTTGTCTTGAAAAGCAAAAATAATTAAGCACAGTGAAAAAGAGACTTGCATAGCTCAAAGTAAGTATTACAGGCTGGAGAGATGGCTCAGCAGTTAAGAGCACTGGCTGCTTTTCCAGAGGACCCGGATTCATTTCCCAGCAGTCACCATGGTCTGTAGTTCCAGTTTCAGGAAGCCTCTTCTGGCCTCCGCAGACATCAGGCATACACGTGGTGCACAGAAGCCCATGAGGACAAAGCACCTATACACATAAAATAAATAGTTATATGTATATATAACCCTCTTAGGATTTTACTCCTGTGAACAGACAGCATGACCAAGGCAAGTCTTATAAAGGACAACTTTTAATTGGGGCTGGCTTACAGGTTCAGAGGTTCAGTCCATTATCATCATGGCAGGAGCATGGCAGCATCCAGGCAGGCACGGTGGTGCTGGATAAGAAACTCTGAGTTCTACATCTTGATCTAAAGGCTTCTACGAGATGACTACCATCTACCAGGCAGCTAGGAGGAAGTGTCTCAAAGCCCACCCCCACAGTGGCACACTTCCTCCAACAGGCCACACCTACTCCAACAGGGCCACACCTACTCCAACAAGGCCACACCCCCTAATAGTGCCAGTCCCTGGGCCAAGCGTATACAAACCACCACAACCCCCCCCCACACACACACACGAGTATTAGCATCAGGGCATGCTAGGATAACTCCTTTAATCCCACCACCTTTGACATTTGACATGGTGGTAGGAGAATTAGGAATTCAAGGCCAGTCTAGCCTACATAAAGAGTGGAGGGTAGCCTGGGCTGAGACCTTATATCAAAAGCAAAAGAAAACAACAGAATTATAACTCCGCAGCCATTTCTGGTTTACATCCTGGAATGTGGAGTTTATTAATTTGTTGTTCTTCCCCAGCAATGGATTGTCTTAGCTAAGGAGTCACGTAGGCAGAGCTCTGTCCGGTGGAGTAGACCTGCAGGTTCTCTGCTGTGGGTGAGCGCACCAGTGTACGGCCCCGGGCGGCACTGAGGCACAGCAGGCCTCCCGTTTGTAGAGCTTTCCTGTCTTCTGTGTTATTGTCCAGTCAGTCCTAGGATGCACATCAAGGAGACTGCCCAACCGACTTAAAAAACAACTTTTTATTAGTTTCAACATCAAAATGTGTTACAGGTAATCACAAGTGCCCTCAAGTTAGTCTGCCTTGTTACAGGACAAGGAATGTCAGAAATCCTTAGGACACAGGACAGTTGAAGCTGATAATGAACTATGGCCCATCACACCAAGCACACTGAATCACGGGACACGGACAAAGCTCACTGACCAGTTTCCACAAGAGCAGGGAGGATTTACTACAGTGTACAAGACCAGGGGGGACCACAGACATGTTGGATTCGAGACTAAATCCAGCTGCAGGTTCAGTTATAAAAATCAATGTGTGAGGGCTGTGAACGCTTTCTCACACGTCAAAGACACAAGTGATGTGAATAAATACTCAGGGGCTGACAGCAGAGGGCACGGCATGGCACGGGACTGACACCTGTTGTCCCTCCTCAGTCCTCAATCTGACTTAGGAAGAGTGGATTCCAACAGGGAACAGTACAGAAAACCATGAATTATCTGCATAGATAGAAAAAAATCCTCCTTATGCCAAGAATGCACATCCAGTTCAGGCCACTCGGGGCCTGCAAGGGTCTTAGGACCTACTTCAAGATCTGCAGGTTTCCAGGAGAAAGCATGAATGGAGTTAGTAGATGTCTGCACGCTGGCCTTATCTGAGATCATGTCTAACCTTGACTAGAAACCACAGCGAGTATGGCACGTCCCCAGCCGTGACCAGAGAAGCACAGTTGCTGTTACCTGTCACTGGGATACCTGTACACCCAGGAACCCTCTTGCTGACGAGACAGGGTCTCGGTACATGGCCCAGGCTAGCCTTAAACTTGCAAAGTGCTCGTACCTCTGCCTCCCTCGTGCTGACAGGATATGTGTGCCACCATGCTGAATACATGTGGTAATCCTGACTGAACTGGGCTCTGCTCAAGACTGAGGGAAACAGTGGCACTCTGCGGAGGAGGATGGCTCTGGAGAACACAAGGGGAGTTTGAAACACCAATAGTCATTTGTCATATGGTTGTTCAAGGTTCATACATCTTACTCGTTCCGTGTACTTAATTTTGTGTAGAATGCATCTCTAGAACACAGACTTCTTGGATAGAAGGAAATATTTTCTCAGGACTTCTGTTCCTTGTACTGTCACATCAAGAAAAGGAAAATACCTTATTCTGAGAGAGGGTTTACTCATGTATCCCAGGCTAGCCCCCCTCTCTCAATCCTCCTGTGGAGGCTGTGATTACACCACACCCAGATAATGTTTCCTTTAAGACAGATGTATTAGGAAACACAGAGGGAGGTGGAAGGTGACCAAGTTCACCTGACAGGTGAAGTCTGAGGCTCTATAGAAAAGAAGGCAAGCAAGCAGGCATGAACCCTAGGCATCGAAGAATCTGGGACACTTCCACAGTTCACTCACGCTTAAAGCGTTCCTCTTAAAACAAAATCCTCGAGTCTAAAAACAGTTTACATAAAAATATATAAAGCCCAGACCCGTCATTAGTCTTGACTAGAACTCGGTTTTCTAAGGGGAGGGAGGGGAACGTCCCTCAGCGGACGTTAACTCCCTGTAGTCTTTGAGCCTGGCCCTCTCTCACTTACAACTCTTCACATTCTAACCGCATGAATGTGAGTATCCAGGGAACCCCACGCAAGGTGCTAACACAACCGCTGGCGACCAAGGTAGCATTATGTACGCAGACCTGAACTTCTTGACTTCAAAAACAAAAAGCAACAGATGTTCTGTACATGGTGGGTAAAAAATGAAAGCTGAGACAGATTTAAAAACTGGGTTATGATCACTTAGAAAATTAGAACATGTACAGTAACACAAAAACTCCCCGGGCTGAAAGCACCCTTGCTGGTAGCTAGGGTCTATCCTACAATCAAAAGAAGCAAACTGCTGAGCTCAGCAATGCGAAGCACTGTGTAGCTAAGGATGACCCTTGAATTCCTGGTCTCCTGCATTTGTTTCCGAAGTCCCAGGATTACAGGGGCCTGTGCCTGGATCCAGTCAATTGGGAAGACCCACTGAGGCCTGGAGTTTGAGACCAACCCGAGCAACATTGAGAAGTCATCTCAAAACAAGACACCTGTGTAATTACTTTATCTGGCAGATGACTTGGATCCAAAACCCAGTGTGGAGGGAATTGTAATCTTTAACTGAATCTACACCGAGGCTTCCCAATGACAAATGCGGAGTTCAGCATCCGACAGTATCTGAAGGCAAGGGACACCTCTCCTGTTGTTGTTAGGGATGGTGGCGACATACCTGTAGTCCTAGCACTTAGGAGACAAAGGCAGGAAGAGCAGGAGTTCAAGGTCATCCCTGGGAGCAGCAAGTTTGATGTCAACCTGGACTCCATGAGACCCTGTTTTAATAAGACAGGAAACGTGTGTGTGTGTGTGTGTGTGTGTGTGTGTGTGTATGCACATGATCATGAAATCAATCCTACCAGAAAAGGACCCAGCCCTAACATGTCACCCAAAGTCCACGGTGGCTCTCGTGGCTTCATTTCTCCATGTTCCTTTCTTTGCACTAGCAGCTGTGTTCCTCTGTGCTCTGTGCCCAGCCCTTCACATAGTCAGTCAGCTCTACCACTTGCTGTGTGGGAGGAGAACAGTCAGATGAGTAGAGCTGCTTATGCATCTGCAGTACAGCACTCCGAGGCAGGAGAGCCTGCAAGGGACTGCAGCCCAGCACACCAGTGATGCTGAGTGACCTAGGGAGGCCCAAACATCTTCAAGTGTAAGAAGCAATTCTGAGTATCAACTGCGAGCAATGGTGGAAATGTTCATTAAAGAGGGAAGCATGAATCCATGCCCATGCCTGCAATCTGAACACTCAAAAGGCTAAGGAAAGAGAGCGGTCTGGGGATAATGAGTCACAGGCTAGCCTGAGCTACAGCGTGAAGCTTTGTCTCAAAACAACCCAAACAAACCAACAAACAAACTCAACAACCCCCAAAAGAATGATTCCTCTCCCTAATCCATAGGGGGTAAAGTACAGGTGATTTTTCTTTCCAAACAGATGAAATACTTGAATGGAAAACTTTGAAGTACATGGTGCTCACCCCTGTAATTCCAGCACTTGGGAAGCTGAGGCAGGAGGATCACAGAGGAGCTACAAAGGGAAACCCTGTCTTCAAAGAAAACAAAAATGAGCCAGCTCCCCCAATCTAGAGCAGTCTTCACAAAGCCTTACCCTTATCTTCTACAGTTCAGACGGACTGACATCCATGGTTACACATGCGGCACAGGAAACCCCAAGCAGTAGCAGGCCAGCATTGGGAGGTCACGAGCTGCCCTGCAGGCTACAACTCCACAGTCGTCAGCAGAGATTCCCAGTGACACATCCCGCTGGCAAAGGCGGGGTTCCTCCAGCAGAGCCGAGGCTGGGAAGGGCTGTGCTGGGAGCAGAGTTCTGTAGACCACCGTCACTGACTGCCAAGTAAGACGGACAGCCAGGACAGCCAAGAGCACGTCTGCCCTCACCATCGGATCTGACAATCTCAGTCATTTGGCCTTTCATCCCTAAAGCTAGTGGAAAAGTACTTGAGAGAAATGATTTTGTATGTCAGGATTCTTCTCGTGCAAAGAAAAAAAAAAGGTCATGTCTACTGAATAATAAAATTCAGCCTTTGCTCAGTATATTTGTTAGACACTGTCACACCTGTACAAAAATACCCACACCAAAGGACTGAAATCGTAAGACTAATTTTTAAATCTGTAAAAATGGCAGTGTACTGGGTGACTCTAGTTCTGGCCTGAGGTACCCAATGCTCTACAGGTTCAAGGGAACTAATATTTCTGGGGGAGGAGACAGGTGCCACATGGTCGGGGCTAACCTTGTCACTTAAAGTGCCATTTAGAATACTGTTCAAAATTTCAAACAGCTGGCCGAATCAGCTACTTCACCCCTCATTCCGGCCTGGGGAAGCTGGCCCAGCTGCCTGGCTGAGGCAGCAGCATCCCTGGGCTGTGCTCCTAGGCAGGTGTGGCTGTAGAAGTGGGAGGTGCAGGCGCAGGCGCAGGCGCAGGCGCAGGCGGCAGTTGCTACAGCGAACAGTCCAGCCGCTCACTCAGTGCTGCCGTGGGAGCTTCCGGGCGCCGTGTCTGCGTGATTTTCTGTTTTGGATTTTTTGTGTCTTCTTCCTCTTCAGTTTCGCTCTCACAGACGTGCACCACCACACTGGGGGTGGACTCCGTTCCTGCATGCAGTTCGTATTTCTCCCCTGCAAGCACAGGAAGGAGCCTTACTGCCGGCGGAGGAATTAATTTCTTCTATCTCCCAACTTCCTCTACTACTACGTCATTCAGTGGCTGATTTTTTTTCTTAAAACAAAACAAAACTGCGACTCATGAAATCCAGGCCAGTTAGAAGCTTGCTGCTGTAGCTGAGGCCAACCTTGAACTCTAATTCTTCTGCATCCATCTCCCAAATGCTAGCATTAAAAACAAAACAAAAAACAACTCCCTGGAGTCTCACTATGTAGCCCAGGCTGGCCTGGAACCCAGGGAGCTGCCAGCCTCTGCCTCCCAAATGCTGTTAAAGTTGAGTACCACCATGTCCTCAGAAATTTCATTTGTAAAGACACAGCCCCTTCTGTCCTGGGCCTTAGAAGTTAAATCCAAGCACGGCAGGCACCTTCAGGGCAGACTCCTGTTAGCACACACCTTAACTAAGGAAAACTTCCTGGTGCAAGCTGAGCACAAGCACACCGTGTGTTCATCTCCATGACTTTCAACTGAGCATGCTCAGGAATGCGCCTGCCACTATATGAATATACACACACGCTTCCTTCATTCGGGAGGGAGGGCTTGCTTTGGAAATAGCGTCTGTCTCTTCCTGTAGGTAATAAACCTTTCTCGTCTCTTATGTTCTATGCTTACTCTGGCTGTGTGCTAAGACCCCATTGATGAGATTATATAAATACTAATTAAATGTTAATATAAGTGCTAACTGCTGCTCTACAAATATGGGAGGTGTGTTAGTCACATTCGTAGTGGTGTTGGGTCGCCATGGGAGGCACTGGCTGGGCTCTAGGCAGCAGTGTCTAGTGTAGGACCTCTGACGTCTAAGAGCTCACCCGTCCAGGAGCATAGAGCTCCTTCTCAAAAGCCTCTGAAGTGCCCTAGAAGAGAGACCCTGACCTTAACAGCAGGGAATCAGCTTCTCCCATTATTAAAGGGATGAGAGAGACAGATCAAGAAAAGAGGGGAAGCTGGGCAGTGGTGGCGCATGCCTTTAATCTCAGCACTTGGGAGGCAGAGACAGGCAGATTTCTGAGTTCGAGGCCAGCCTGGTCTACGGAGTGAGTTCCAGGACAGCCAGGGCTACACAGATAAACCCTGTCTCGAAAAACCAAAAAAAAAAAAAAAAAAAAAAGAAAGAAAAAAAGGAAAAAATAAAAGACGGAGAACTTTGGAAGGGTGATAGGTCACAGTCACTGTCACCCAAAGCAGCTGCCATCGACACAGTGCTGACTGGCTTGCAGAGAGAAAGCAGTGAGTGGGTTTGCTAACCACCTATATTAATTCCAAGCTGAAAGGCTAAAATTATCACGCTGCATATAGTGTTACAACACACTCGGATAGCCCAGGCTTGGCAAATGCCTGAGGACTACAGCGCTGGAAGGTGTACAGCTCGAGTGTAAACCCAGACTGGTGTGGCCACACCGTCCACTGGACACTGCTGCTGCTGCTGGCCCCTATACCCCCTACTGAACACAGTCTCCAACACACAGAACAGCAATGTCTGAGGACACCGGGAGCAAAAGCGGAATGCATTACCTGGCCCCAGCTTGGAGACGGCACAGAGCAGGTCATAGTTGATCACTGGCATTGCGTCTTCACTCTGCTTCCAGCCCACGGGGGGTGAGGCGGGAGGGGAGATGAGGAACTGCTTGGTGGGCTGGGGTGGCAGTAAGTAGGACTTGTCCCGAGCTTCCCCGGACACCTGCATCTGCAGGGAAAGGCATGCTTATGAGCATCCATCTTTTCTTTGGGTTTTGTTTTGTTTTGGAGACAGGGTTTCTCTGTGTAGCCCTGGCTGTCCTGGAACTCACTCTGTAGACCAGACTCACAGACCTGCCTGTCTTTGCCTCCAGACAGATTAAAGGTGTATACCACTACCACAGGGCTTTCATTTCCAACTTTGTGGTAATTGTTACTTTCTTGGAGGGGTGATTAAAACTGTCTCTCAAACTGTCTGTGACCTTCCAGCAGGTGGACTGGAAATGACCACAGGCCCTGGACCCTTGATAAACATGAGGTGAATGAAAGAACAAATTATAGACAGACAGACAGACAGGGAGACAGCAGTTGACTACGGCTGAGGTCTGGGCTCTAAGTGACCCCCGGGCTCTACATGATAGATGGAGGCTTGCTCCTCTGAGAGCAAACTAGGAACCTTTAGGAGACAGGGAGCTCTTTAGTCATGGGGACATACCCTAAGGGACAGTGGGACCCCAGCCCCTTACTCTTCTTGCTTCCCACGAATGAGGTGAAAATCTGTACTCTGGCCATGTGCTGGCCACAGCAGGCCCAAAGGAAAAGGGCCAATCACATGCAGACTTAAACCTCCAGACCATGAACCAAGACTTTTCTCTTTTACAATTGACTCTCTCAGGTGTTTGTTACAGTGGGTGTGCTGGCTAGTGTATGTCAACTGGATGCAAGTTTTAGTCATCAAGAGAAAGGAACCTCAGCTGAGTAAAGGCCTCCAGATCTGACTGCAGGCAGGCCTGCAGGACATTTTCTTAGTGACTCATGTGGGAGGGCCCTGTCCACTGTGGATGATACCACCCTAGATTGTGGTCCTGGGTTCTATAAGGAAGCAGGCTGAGCAAGCCATGATGAGCAAGCCAGTAAGCAGCACCCCTCTATGGCCTCTGCATCAGCTCCTGCCTCCAGGTTCCTGCCCAGGTTGAGTTCTTGCCTTGGCTTCCTTCAGTGAATGATGGTTCAATGTATGTAAACTACATAACCTTTGGGTGCTTTTGGTCACTGTGTTTCATCACAGTAAGGGTAACGCAAAGTAATTCAGTGGGAATGGCTGACTAACACACCAAGCTCTTGTCTCAGAGAAAATTGCTTATGTGTCATCAGAGGACAGATCGGTTCTTTCTCTCCACCATGGATGAGTTCCAGGGAACAAACTCAGGCCATCAGGCTCGGTGGCAAGCACCTTCACCCCCTGGGCCATCAAGATGGCCCTTGAAGGTTTTGTTCTTTGTTTTTCCACGGATGCCACATCCTCAGTGCCATGTTAGATGTACAGAATGATTAATCCACCAACCTCAGAAGTGTCAGGGCTTTTCCACCACAGAGCTGAGCAAAACTGCCAGAAAAACGTATCCCTTAGCTATCAGTCTCAGAAACACAAAGACAGAAGGCTTAACATGCTCCTAAGATACATAAAATTACGCATACGTAAAGTAAGAGAAAGCATGACATCCCTGGCTCACGTGACTGCTGATTTCACAAACCTCTGACCCCATGCTGGAGGGAGAACTGTAACGGGCTGTGAAAGGAGGGGCAGCTGTGGGCTGCAGCCACAGGCAGGGCTGTCCTTACCTGTGGGGTGCAGCCACAGGGCCGCCCTTACCTGGGCAAAGTAAAGTTTCAGCTTGCGGCCATGGAACTCCCTCTCGTGCAGCTCTATCCGTGCTCTTGCTGCGGCCTCAGGCTTGCTGAAGTTGATCCTCACTCGGCGAAAGCTCTTGAACAACTGGAATGTGACCTGGTCATCATAGAGGGTGAACAGGGCCTCAAACCGCTCCTGCACGGGGGTGGGGGTGGGGAGGACCGAGAGCAGTGGGAGGGAAGACAGAACATTCCTGTTAACAGGAGACCTGCTAAGGGGAAGCAGCCGGGCACACTGCTTTCTCACAGGTGCTCAGAGGCGATACCCAGTGACTCACATCTGCAATCTGCACTGATGTAAATGGTCAGCTTTGTTACATACTGCAGGGATGTTAAGACGGCACACACACGGCTGCACACAGAACAGGCGCATGGCTGCTGTCAAGGCACCAATGTACCCAGCTGAGCTTCCTGTCACAGGAGTGTCTCTGGCACTCAGACCCTTCCCTGCTTCCTCACTGTTCTAGGCTTTTGTTTGCATGCTTACATAGGACACACTGCGCGGGCTTTTGTTTGCATGCTTATGTAGGACACACTGGGCGAGCTTGTCTCCTATGACTTTTTCCTTGCAGAACCTGAACAGCACCCACTTAGCATGTGCACACAATGTAAGGCAGAGAATCACTTCCTACCTTTCGCATTTCAGAGACTAGGTCTCAAACAGTCTAGGTGGTCCTGAGTTCTATTTAAAAAATGCAGGCTGAGCAAACCATGTGGAGCAAGCCAGTAAGCAGCACCCCTCCATGGCCTCTGCATCAGCTTCTGCCTCCAGGTTCCTGCCCTGTTTGAGTTCCTGTCCTGACTTCCTTCGAGGATGAACAGTGATGTGGAAGTGTGAGCCAAATAAACCCTTTCCTCCCCAAGTTGCTTTGGTCATGGTGTTTCATCACAGCAATAATAACCCTAAGACACTGGAACACACACGTGTGCAGACACACAAGCATGCACACAGGATCTGAGATATAGATAACCCTCGAATGGTTTTAAGAATGAAAACCAGGCTGGAGCGATGACTCAGTGGGTAAGAACACTTGTTGCTCTTACAAAGGACTCAGACCCATTTCCCAGCATCCATAGTGGGTGGCTCACAACCGTCTGCAACTCCAGTTCCAAGGGATCCATTACACTCATCTGGTTTCTCTGGGGATGTACTCACATATACACATAAATAAAACAAACAAAAAAACCCAAAACAACAACAACAACAAAACAAAACAACCACCACCAACAAAAGAAAATCAACAGGAACTCAATCTTCTGTTGAGTCAAAACTTTTCCACAAGAAAAACCATGAAATAGATTCACAGGTATGAAGCTCCACCCCATGATTCCCTCTTAAACTTAAAATGTGTATTTACTGTTATTTGTGTGGACAAGCGGGTATGTGGGCGGCTGGGGTGCGAGGCATGGCACTCACGTGGAGGTTGCATCCACACATACCTTCATCTTTCTGTGGGTTTCTAGGGAAGCTGCCAGGCTGACGTCACTGAGCAGCACACACCTTGTCCCAGTGAGCCATCTTGTGGTTCCCAAAGAAATCTTGTGACTATACTTTTAAGATAAAATGGTCCAAAGAGCCTCTCAGATGCTTGTATAGTCAGTGCTGGCTACCAAGAGGGAAAGGACCTGCACGCTTCCTAACGTTAAACCACCTCTAGATGACCTACAACCCTGAACACACGGGGGGCAGTTTTTGTATCACATTGCTTAGGAATGGGGAAGACCTGTAAACATTCAGTAAAGAAACAACCCTCCCTGTCCCCCCTGAGACAGGATCTCTCTACATAGCCTGGAACACACAGTCGTGGAGCTCCCTCTGTGGACCAGGATGGCCTCCAACTTACAGAGATACCCCTGCCTCTGTCTTCCATGCGCTGGGATTAAACCTGTACATGCTCAGTGCTAGATACAATTTTTGTTTTGCTTTTGTTTGTTTGTTTGTTTGTTTTTGAGACAAGGGTTTCTCTGTATAGCCCTGGCTGTCCTAGTACTTACTCTGTAGACCAGGCTGGCCTTGAACTCGAGAGATCCACCTGCCTCTGCCTCCCAAACGCTGGGATTAAAACATGTGCCACTACCACCTAGCCTAGATAAAATTTTTAGCAGAATATTTTCCACCAGTGATTGTTTGAACTTGGAGAATGCTACATCCACTGACAGATACAAAGGGCCGGGTTACATACATGTGCTTTCTTATACACACACAAAAAAAATCATCTCTAACATGAAATTCAGAGCTCTTAAAAAAACGAGAAAGCTGGAGGGATTCCAGATTCCTAAACTGTGGCTGAACTGAGCAAAGAAACCCTCTGTGACTGACTGTTCTCCCCCTCCCCCCCAATCCCCACAGGCTCTCATCCCCAGGCAGGAGCCCTGAGCCTCCCCACCACCCTCTTAAGCCCAGTACAGTTTCAGACACTGCCCTTTGCTCGGAAGCCCCAGGACTATACCCCCCATAAGAGCCAGCTCCCACTTGGCATCACAGTGCTCTCCAGGAAGGCCCAACATCCACCTCCCAGCCTAGGGTTCTTGACTTGGGCCCTGACAGCCTGAGTGTCAGTCATACAGAATGCCTGTTGCTCTCCCCTGTCTCTACTGTCTAATCAGTCGCATGCATCTGGTTTCCTCCAGCTGAAGATTCTTTTCTTTGCTGAAGTTCTGATTCTCACAGCTCTTCCTCAAGGCCACACGTCCCTGTGAGAGACCTACTGAACCTGACTGCGAACCTGTCTCCTTGACATGTCTCCTTGACACCTCGGTGGACGATAGCACTGGGACTCAGAAGCTGTGTAATTCACACTCGATCCCCAACCCAGTTGGCATGGAGCCTTACTCTGCAGGCATTTGAGCACGTATTCAGCTCTGCCCCTGAAGACACTGCTCTCACTGAAAGGGAAATTCTTTGCATACAGAACATTTAAGGGCCAAGTCAGGAGTGGTGACTTCTACCTGTAATCCCAGTGCTTAGGGGGCTGAGGAGGATTGCCTAGATGCCAGTCTGGGCCACACACACACACACACCACACACACACACTTTCCAAGTAAATAATAAGTAATTTAAAAGGTAATCCATTTTTCCTTTCAAACTAAACCTCATAGTCCCAATAAGCCCCATGAAAAAGCCAGACTGCCTCTGTAGGAAGATAAGGAAGCAGCAGCCAGGTTTTAAAAAAAAGCACTTGGAGGCTGGGCGTGATGACACACCCTATGACAGACATATCCTGGCTTTTAGGAGTTAGAGTAGGGAGGTACACTAGAAGTCCCAGGCCAGCCTGCAGCACACAGCCAATCCCAGGCCAGCCTGCAGCACACAGCCAATCCCAGGCCATCCTGGGCCACACAGCCAATCCCAGGCCAGCCTGGGCCACACAGCCAATCCCAGGCCATCCTGGGCCACACAGCCAATCCCAGGCCAGCCTGCAGCACACAGCCAATTCCAGGCCAGCCTGGGCCACACAGCCAATTCCCAGGCCAGCCTGAACCACCATAGCCAATCCCAGGTCATCTTGAGCCACACAACCAATCCTAGGCCAGCCTGGGCCACACAGCCAGTTCCTCCTGGTCTACAAAGTCCTTGTGTCAAACAACAGTAATATGTTGGGTAAAGGCAGAATTAGTGGAGGCAGGAAAGGCATCCAAGAGGATGACAGGTGTATATGGCAGAAACACGGCATGCACACAAATAAAATGTGCTAACGAAACACAGTACGTACATTTAGTATCTTCAAGTAAAATATTTAGAAAGCTTCTCTTCCATCACGGTCTCCAAAACTCAAGGAATAAATGAATGAATAAAAAGTGCGTTCTTTGCGCCTTGACTCAGAGTTCACTGAAAGCCAATGCTCCTCAAGTGTGGTGAAAGGACTGGCTCTGAACTATGCCTGTTGGTGGCACACTCTGAGCATGTCATGTCTCGGGCTCAGGGACCACGGTGCGAGTGCAGGGACAGGGTGCCCGCCTACCTTTTGCTCTTGGACCTCAAACACGGCTTCGTGGACCCTGCAAGCAAAAAGGGAGGTGGGCAGATCGCTTAGGTCCATCATCTCTTCCAAATCGTCTTCGTTTTCGCCGAAGACCATCTCTTCCTCCTCCTCCTGGTCGCTGCTACAGAGGTCTGACTGGCTGTCATTCCAAGATTTCAGGCTGTCTCGTAGCATCTTCTCTGTGGGTAAAGTTCTAGGATGCCTGCCAGATACTGCTTTAAAACAACAACAACAACAACGAGAAAACCCGGTGAGGCTCTGTAATGTGGCACTCAATCTATCTCTCAAGACAGCAATCCATCAAGCAAAACGACGTAATCCAGGAAAGATCAATCAGTGTTTAAATTAGCTCCAGCTCTCACGAGGGAGCTTCCTGTCTACAAATCCGATTTGCTTAGCAGACTTTATGGGACAATGAAATACAAAGAAGAAAAAAAAGCAAGTGATTTCCGAGGAAGTGGGATGGAGAGGGTAATGGGAACCATCACGTCAACATGTCCCCGAGTTTACAAGCAGAGGCAGGGAAGGTGGGAGTCAGCGCGGCCTTCACATATTTGTTTTGGGTTTTAGGTGGCAAACACTGGAAGTGGCCCAGCAGAATCACACCCACACGATCTGCTCGCCATCTGCACCCTGAGATGCCGTCTGTGAGGCTCTGCCTTTCTTTTCCAGTCTGGTTTTTCTGAGCAGACTCCTAAGTAATTAGGTTGCTTAGGCCCCCGAGTTCCCTTTAAAAGGTGCTCATGAACATGCAATGCAAGCTCACACAGCACACAACTTAAGCTGGGAGGCAACCCAGGGCATGCCCTTCTGCACCGAGCAGCGGCCCTTTGGACATGACAAATTTCAAGATGGTGGCATGGGACTGAAGAAAGCCCACGAGTGGCAGGGACACTGAGTGATGATGGTTATTCTGCTGCACTTCTGAGTCCCCCCTTCATTTGTAAGGACACAAGGCTGTAGACATTGTCTACATTTCCCTACTGCTTATTAACTGTGGGGTAAAAACAGCAGAGCTTCCCATTATTCTATAGTACTCAAGACAATCCTTTTTTTAAAAAAGCATCTATACCTTTTTTCTGTCAATATCTGGGCACCTACTGCCAGGCACTGGGGACAGCGGGGCAAACAGTTCTCCTGTAGGGCCAGCCAGTCACATTCCCCAAGGGGTCTCAGTCTACTGTCGGCCACACTATCCGCTTCTCCAATGCTCCTCTTCCGTGGCACACGAGCCATGGCACATGGTACATGGTGGGTCCCCACTGTGGGCTCTACCTTGCCTCCACCCTCCTGCTTCTCTTCCTGCCCACTTCCTGGAGAGAGCTCATTCACCTAGCTTGTTTCCTCCGCTGCACTCACTCCACGGTTTAGTCTCATGAGCTGGCTGCCCATCTCTCTTGGCTTTGACTCCCCTCACTACTGACATGAAGACCCCTAGGCCCCAGAGCCCACCTTCTGTAGTGCCCACCCCACACCCCTTCCTTTGCTCTCAGCCTCTCCATGAAGGCTCATTTTTCCCCGTCACACTGCACTTGGGTCTCTCTGGGGTTTCAGCACAGTCCCCTCTGGAGACGTTGGCTTCTTAGTTCTCAGCTTGGTGTCCTGATTTTGTGTCCCCATGAGCCAGTACCATGTTGCATTTCATACAATTGCTCCTAAACCATGAAGCACCAAAGCCACAGGGAAATGAGAACTGGATCTGCATGGCACAGCATGGGAAGTATGGAATTATACCACGTCTCAAAGAAATTCTGAGCTGCCCCTTGGTGGCTCCTCCCTCTACAGCTGACAGCTACTGATCCATAGATGATCATATTTGGGGATCGGGACTTTTCCCCTAGATCTACACTTAGATATTTAGGTTTGTCCTAAACATATGTTTACCTGGGTAGCCCAGGGTCTGACAATTTTTAGCTGATTATTTGAATTATATTGTTGTGCCCAAACCCTCGGGTCTGAAGGGACTTCCCCAGGAACATGTCTCACTGTGGCTTTTATGAGGGAGAGGTCGGACTCTCACAATACTGTGCTCCCTTCTCTGACTGTTTAAAAATTGCCCCTAGCTACCAGACTTCCCAAGCCTTCAAATTCCCAGGTCCTGCCAGTTTCTGACTCATAGCTGTTTAGAAAGGGCAGTCGAACAAAAGCAGACAGCACTGAGCTTCATGTCACTGGCTTGTCAGCACTGACGGAAGAAAATCCAGGTCTGTAAGGAATTAGAGATGGGCTTCCAAAGAGGTTGTGGAGGATGTCCTCAGGCAAAGCATGGGGCGCAGGCCAGAACCAAGAGTGTGTGCACAAACTGAGGAACAGAAACGTCTGAAACCTGTGTGCTTAACGAATCTAGTTTACCCCTGAGCACAAAGAGTGGGCTCTTTACAACTTGCCTAGAGAGGCATTAGTTGTTTTTGGTTTTTGTAATTCCCCATTTATTTATTATTTATTTCCCTTCTTAAAGGATGTGAGAAAGCTGGGCCTGGTGGTCCATGCCTTTAATCCCAGCTCTTGGGAGGCAGAGGCTGATGGAGCTCTAGGAGTTCTTGACCAGTTCCAGGCAGGTGGGGCCCCTTGGGGGCGGAGGGCAGGGAGGGAAGCCAGCCCATTTTCAGCCTACACATGTGCAGTACAAAAGATCAAACCCTTGGCCTTGCTCATGCTAGACCATACTCTACTACCGGGCTACAGCCGAGGCCTCAGTCTACTTTTGATAATTATCTCTTTTTTCAAGGTCCTTCCTCCAATATTACTGGAGAATGAAATGAAAACAGAGCATAGGGAACAATCCTATGCTTGATTTAGAATGTCTTATCTTCACTTCCTGTTTTTCTGTCTTCAACGTGGGTTAACTTTCTTTTGATACAACTTCAAAAGGAAATGATAAAGATGGGCTTGGGCAAGGTGGCTCACGTCTGTAACTCAGTACTCAAGAGCCTGAGACAGGGGGACTGCCACAAGTTCAAGGTCAGCCTGGGTTACACGGTGAGTTCCAGGCCTGCCTGGGTGACAGAGATACTGTCTCGCAGAAATGTGAACACATCTGATCAATCCTCAAGTACCCCCAGAGGGGTTCGGGATCCATCTTCAGACCTTCAACACTGGAACGCTGACCCCGCAGGACTCTGTTCAGACACATTAGTTACTCCACCTATCTTATTACCCGTGTGTGTGTGTGTGTGTGTGTGTGTGTGTGTGTGTGTGTGTGCTGGCATGTGGCATGGTGTTCATGAGAGAGTCAGAGGACAGTTCTCAGGAGTTGCTCCTCCTACCATGTGGAACCCAGGCTGTGTTAGGCTTGGCGGGAAGTGCCTCTACCCTTTGCACCATCTCACCAAACCTTGGTTCTGTACTTGGTTCCTCGAGTGCAAAATGTAGCTAACAATAACCTTTCACCCAATAAAGATGTTAGGAGAAACAAATGCTCATATTCAGAGTAATGCTCGCACATGGCCATGCTCAGCAGCTATTTTAACATAAGCCTGATGTGGGTTTCCTGGTTGGCTGAAAGGGCTCACATGGGACCAGACCCACAGAGGACCAGACCCCCTTGGACCAGACCCACATGGGACCAGAACTAGAACTGATATTTAGACTATAACATGGAGTGAGAAAGAAAAAGACCATCGGAGTAAATCACAATATAAAGGGAGAACCCAGCATTTTGTATGACCTCAAGAAAAGCAGAGAGGTTCTATCAGGAAAGTGAGCATGCACAGCCACTGAGCTAGCTGTCTGCCTCTAGTGTGAAAACGGACTTAAAACATGCCTGGAAAAGGCCGCTAGGCCTGTGTATGAGCCTTACAGAATTTTACGCCACAAAGGAATGCATTCAGTATCAGCCATTACTAGGTAGCTATCAGCTATCTTGATGAAAATACATAAGGGTTTTGGCTGTTTTGTTTTTAAACCCACACTGTCAATCATTTTGGAATTTCCTGACATTCTAAATGTAGTTCAAATTGAAGAGAGAAATATGGACAGAGATAAGCTAACCTTGGTTTCACGAGGCAATGAACAAACACTATAGGGCTGAAGCCATGGCTCAGAGCTCCAACCCTTGCCTGACATCAGGAGGCCCTGGGTTCTGTCCCCAGCACAAAGGTTCGTGATTCCTGCAACTGTGCTGATCAGGGGCCTAGCATCATCTCCAGTGCTGCCTGGGCTTGGCTGGCTTCCTCATGGAAACATTACGTGAGTGGGAAACCTCCAAGGACCATGACCATCTGCTCTGCTGCACCAGCCTGGGGACAAAGCTAAGCCATCAAGGCTGAATGCCAAGCAATTTCAGTTGATACGGAAAAGGTGAATTCTTTCTCCTCTAGAGTTTGTCAAAAAATATTACGTTTCCTAACTGGGGGAACATTCTAATCTCTTAGCCAGATTTGCTTGATATTGAACTGCTGCCAGCACTGGAGTTCTGGTCTACCATGGCTCCCCTTCATTTCTTATCAAGCATTTACAGGTAGAATTCTGCTGCCTTTTTTTTTTTTTCTTTTTTGGAGTAGTAGTGACGAGAATCAACATAGTAAAGTTGGTGGAACATTAATGTAAAATCAGTTATAACGATTAGATTTGGGGGATAGAGAGGTGGCTTAGCAGTTAAGAGCATGTATTGCTCTTGCAGAGGTCCTGCGTTTGGGTCCTAGCTCCCACCTCCGGTGGTTCATAACCATCTGTAACTACAGCTCTGTGGGATCCAATGTCCTCTTCTCCCCCACAGATACATGGGCTCATGTGCATAAACTCATGCACAGTCGTACACGGGCACAATTTAAAAAATGAATTTTTAAAAGTTATCTCTCTGGAGCTGGAGAGATGGTGTTTGCTCTCGAAGAAGACCTGGGTTCAGTTCCCAGCACTCTCACGGAGGCTCACAACCACCAGAAACCCTAGGATAGCCGATGCCTTCCTCAGACTTCTGAGGGCACCAGACATACCAGTGACACATACATAACGCAGACAAAATACTCACACACATAAACCCTTTAAAAACTTAAAAATTACATTTCTGCATTTTGAGTGTCTTCAGGACCTAAAGTCACAGCATTTTTATTGATAATCTATAACTGTTCCTATCACTGGTGACATTCCTGCTCCGCGTGTTAGTATGAGAAAGGCAAAATGGAAGCCCTGCCTGATAGAGCAGTGAAGAGTAGCCTTTGTTTTGTTACATGTAACTCAAACCCCTGAGCAGAACCAGTTCTCTCCAGGACAATACAACCCCAGCTCAATGGCCGGAGGATTTTTTGTTTTTCTGTTTTCATACTGAGGATTGAACCTGGGATCTCGAGCACGTTGGTCAAGCACTTTACCACTGAGCTACATCTCTCCAGGCTAAGTTGAGCTTTGTGTAGGTTTTTGGAACTAGGTCAAGAGCTACTAAACGAAGAAGATTGCCACCACCGCATGGACGGCAGGACCGAGTTCTATGTCATACTATCTTCATGCCTGTCCCCCCTTTGGACCCACATTTCCTGTAGCATTAAGAAGCATTGCCTCCGCTGGGCCATGGTGGAGCACGCCTTTAATCCCGGTACCTGGGAGGCAGAGGCAGGTGGATTTCTGAGTGCAAGGCCAGCCTGGGCTACACAGAGAAACCCTGTCTCAAAAAACCAAAAAAAAAAAAAAAAAAGAAGCATTGCTTCTCATGGGTTAGTAAACACTCTAAGGTTTTAAAGCCTTAAAGTATATGATGATTAAATAGTTACAAAACAAAATCTGTATTCCCCCAAAGCACTAAAACTCTTGGAAACTGGTTGCCAATGAAGCAAACTATAAAGCTGGAGCGAAGACTAACAGGATTCTGATTTCTACTTTTTCATAAACACATCCCTCCCACATCCAATGGATAACTGTACCCTAGTGTAAAATCCCCATCAAGATGAACAACTGAGCATGCTGCACAAACACCCAGACTCTGAGACTTAATTCTTAAATCCCGGCTTTTCACTCACTTACAAGTATGTGTGTGCCTACATGTGCGTGTGTATGTGCATCAGGTGTGTGCATGAGCCCTCAGAGGTCAGACGAGGGGTCACCTGGAACAGAAGTTACATACAGGTGCTAGGAATCTGATCCCAGGTCTGTGCAGGAGTAGTAGGTGCACTTGACAGCTGACACCCCTCCAGTCACCCTATTTTGTTAAAATATATTTATTTAATGTTTGTATGTGTGTTTGTGGCCTCGGCAACACTCTGGAATAAGTCAGAGGACAACGTGCAGAAGCTGGTTCTCTCCTTCTAACAAGTGGGTCCCTGGGATCCAGGAACCCCAACTGTCAGGCCTTTCAGCAAGTGTCTGTACCTGCTGAGCCATCTCACAGGAGCAAATATTGGTACACTGGACCAGAGGTAATGGCATGGTGTTAAGACAGAAAGGGTTTTCTGTTTTGCTGGACAGGGCCTTATTATGTAGTCCAGACTAGCCTCCCATATACTGATATGATAAACATGTGCCACAACAAGTTCTTAAAATAACATTTTAAAGTAATCGCTAATCACAGCTACAGATGGCCAACTACATCTCTGGCCAAATAGTAGATGAGAGACTTCTACGAAAAGTTTAAGTAAATGTATTGTACTAGATAGCTTTCAATATCGGGACGTGAATTTTTTTTTTTAAACCCTACAATAAAACATCACTCTACATAATCCTAGTTTGAATCTGAAACATGGACGTGAGCCGCTAGAATCTTAATCCCCAGAGGAGATGGTGAGATTTTGCACGGAAACTAAAACCCGGCAACATGGAAACAGTCAGCTATTGAAGGAGCGATGGTTCAGGAGGAAGCGGACCACAACTTTCCAGAAGCTAGGGAAGCAGACAAGCACAACGATTCCTGCATCCTGGGGGAGGGGAAATAGGAGGGGAGTGGGGCTTCCACCTGCTGCCATCTCCGTTTTATTAGCCGCACCTCTCCTACCCTTGGGGGCAGATTGGGTCTGACGTCTTTCAAAAAGTCGAATAGCTGGTGGAGGAGAAAGGACCTGGAGGCGAGGGGTGTTTTGCAGGACGTCACCCTGAAGCTGCTAGGGAAGATCCTGGGGACCAGGAGGCTGGTCCTTAGCATCGTCTATGGGGCTCCTGGAGGATCTGGGCAGCTGCTGCTGTAGCTGAGGCTGCTTTAACTTTCAGGGGTCTTGGGGATCTATCAACCAGAGCTGCTGCAAACCTGTTCTGAGCGGCCGCGAACCGGCCCCGCCCTAGGAAGGGGAGAACTCACCTGTGGGCTTGAGGGGAGAGGCCCGGGGGCAACGAGTGCGGCCTGGGACAGACAGACCGCCACCGCCCGAAGCCACCACTCCCTCCACGCCGGCCGCCGCGGCCGCCTCAGCCGGCGACACGGGCGGTGACCTGGGGCCGAGCGAGGTTGCCGGCGTCGCGCGCGCTCCCAGGCCCGCGCACCTCCCGCCCTCCCTGTGTTCCTCGAGCCCAGCGGGTGTGCTGCGCCGGCGCACAGACAGGAGGGCGGGGCTGACAGCTGAGTGGGCGGGAGTCGCCGGGTGGTGGGCGGGGCTCCGGGGCAGGGGTGGGTTCTGCGCGCGCGCATTCGCCTGCTCCTCCCGGTTCTCTGGCAAGGGATGTGAGGGGTTTGGCCAGAACCCTAAGGCAGAGGCTTTATGTGACCTCCAAAACAGGACCTTTGGTGACCCCTTAGTATCTGCCGCCACCCAGAAACCTTTGCTCTCTCTTCTTGCTGACCTCACGTGACAGTGATAGGAACAGCTAGCGGGGATACTAGGAACATTCTCAGGGCGGGTTTCTGTGAGCTTCACCCGGGGTAGCCTTCTGGGAACCCGGCAGCCGGATGTGCCGGACCGCGCCCCGCAGCCCCCGTTGTCCAGCAGAGGCGACGGCGACGTGGCCGAGCTGTGGGTGTCACCAGGTGTGCGACTGCACGCGCCCCACCCCTCCCTCCATTGCACCCAGCGCAGATGTACAATATTAATGATATTTGCGTTTGCCTTTCCACACATTCTTGCTTGTCTCCCTTGGAGATAATGGAACATTAACTGTGTCTAGGTGGGGATTTATGCGAGTAGTAGCACTGAGGCTGGCTGGTATTTTAATTGTAATTACTGTTGCTGAGACCAGCCTATAAGGGAGCTGTGCCTTCCTCCAGCTCACAAATTGGGCGAACGGTACAGAGCTGGAGAATTTCTCTCAGCTCTGGCTAGAAGAAATCTGCTCTGCTAGCCCGGCGGTATGGCTCAGCAGCTCAGTGTGCTTGCTCCCAACCCGGGACCCACGTGATGGAAGTAGAGACAGAACTCCTGCAAGTGTTCTGTGACTTCCACACCGATGCCCTTCCAAATAATAAACAAACAAATAATAAATAGAAAATCAGCTTTTATAACTTACTTAAAACCCTTCGTAGGACAAATGAAACAAGGGGGTCAAAGTAAGGACACAGTGTTGTCGCTTGGTGAGAGTCATGGGCACAAAATGCAGGGCGTAGCATCCTCATCAGAGTGGCTTCTATAGTGTCCCCAGCAGGGTCACAGAGTTGTATCCCTTTTGCTGTAGATAGTTTCTGCAGCTTTCCACCCTGAGGCTCCTGATCAAACGGCTTAACAGGTTAAATGCATAACTTTTTTCATCGAAGAATTATGGAGAATGACTTCTTTTTTTTTTTTTTTTTTGGCTTTTCGAGACAGGGTTTCTCTGTGTAGCCCTGGCTGTCCTGGAACTCACTCTGTAGACCAGGCTGGCCTCGAACTCAGAAATTCGCCTGCCTCTGCCTCCCAAGTGCTGGGATTAAAGGCATGCGCCACCACTGCCGGCGGAGAATGACTTCTTTACTCACTCTAGGAAGCATAGAAATTTTTCCTCCTCTGAGGTTTTCTAAACATATCAGTTTCTGAGATGATGCAGTTGGTTAAATATCCAGTTCAGTGAGAGACTCTACCTCAAAGTAAGTAATAAAAAGTAAATGGGGAACAGTTGAGGAAGACATCCAAGATCATTTTCTGACCTGACCCCCACAGTCATATGTGCACGAGCAAGCACGCGTTCATGTGTGTGTGCACGCGTGTGCACACATACATGAAGGAGTTTTAAGTCAGTGTGTCTGGGAACTGCTGCATTCTCCACTCCTGCTCAGGGATACATGAGGTCTAGGAGCTTAGGAAGGGCTCTGAGACGCTCTCAGTTTTTTGTTTTTTAAGATTTATTTATTTATTATATATAAGTACACTGTAGCTGTCTTTAGACACACCAGAAGAGGGCATCAGATCTCATTACAGATGGTTGTGAGCCACCACGTGGTTGCTGGGATTTGAACTCAGGACCTCTGGAAGAGCATTCAGTGCTCTTAACCGCTAAGCCATCTCTCCAGCTCTAGCTCAAACTCATAACTCTAAGTTAAAAGCCTGGCTCAAGCTTGCATACTTATTTCCCTTGGTTATTAAGGCCCTGTGATAGAGGTTGAGCTTGTAAGGGACAGCACAAGGAGCCTACCAAGGGGCTGGAGAGATGGTTATGAAATATCAACATAGGGAGGGCTTTATTACATGTACCAAGGATGATGTACTGGGGAGGGTAGGTAGTAAAGATGGGAGGGGCATTGCACAAAAATAGTGACTAGGGGCTACATTGATATGCAGACAGAGTTTAACAAGTCTTACTGGTCATTCTCTCTCCTTCCTCCTCTCCTCAATCCTTTCCCCCAACCTCCACGTAATTCAATACATGAAGCACACTGGATGTCGTAACAGGAAAGTCCAAGGCTTCAGGAATGGCTGAACCCAGGGCCTTAAGCTACACCACTGGCTTTTAGCCCTTTCTCTCTGCCTCTTAACTGTTTCTTCCTCTATGCTGTCTGTAAAATTGTAGGTTTGGTTATGCCGCATCTTTAAATCACTCCCTCGAGAGGGCTAGTGGGATATTCCAACAGGCTAGTCCTGGGTCACGTGTACAACGGGAGACGCAGGTTCTCATAACAGGTAGTTTCTGCTGGTTCCTCCATCATTGCAGCTTCTGATTTGCTCTCAGGGTGCTGACCTGCCTACACTGCTTCCATGAGTCTCATGTACTCTGGCTCAGGCGAGGCAGCCCAGAGAGAGTAGGCAGAATGGAACACAAAGGTCAAAGGCCAAAAGGCAGACGTCAGACCTTCACATCAAAGGAAGAGTTGCTGCCTGTGTGGTGAATGAGACTGAGATGGAGAGATTTCGAGAACAGGAATGGAATCTTCCACATCCTTCCTCTTCCTGTTGTGTCTGGCGAGGTGAAGGGCATTGTGGGTAAGGAATGCTTGTTATGAATGAGCTTGGACCAGACTCCCATTTCCGAGATACCTTTCTTCGCCTCATCTCCATGGTTTGAGTTACAGGCCGAGAGAAAATGATCTCTTGATCTCTTGAAACTGGGGCTAAGGTTGATAAGCGGTCCTTGTCCCACAAAACTCAAGGAGAGCCTGTTAGTCGATGCCTTGGCTCCTTGGTGACACAGCTCCCGCAGGAAAGTTTCCGGATGTGCGATCTCATTTCCGAATTTCTTATCCGATGTGCATGGCTTAAGCAGTCAATACACGGAAAGTATCCTTGATCGGTCGTGATGGGTCGTCTGGAAGAATATAAAGGCTTGTCTCCAGAGATGCTTTTGCCATTTTATCAACCAAATGGATGCCTAACCGGTGACCCAGAAATTCCACTCCTGGGTGTATACCGGCTCCCCTCCCCCAAATCAAAAGAAAGAAAAGAGTGTAGGGAGATGGATCAGTGAGTAAAGTATTTATCGGCCCGGTGTGAGCATCGGTGTTCAGATCCCTCACACTCGTGTGAATTCTGAGGGGGCGTGGCACTGACCTGTAAGTCCAGCACTCTGAAGACGAAGACAGAAGATCTCTGGAGCAAGCTGGCTAGCCAGATCAGCTCCATTAGGTGACCTCTGTGTTCAATTAGGAGACCCCGCCCTAGTGAGTAAAGCAGAAAGCAATTGAGGAAGCCTTTGGCGTCCCTGGGCCTTCCCAGACATATGCAGGAATTTGCATGCACACCCATGAATATACTTGCAACCCCCCCACACACACACCTTTTTTTTTTAAGAGACTTGTCTAAGAATTCTCTGGGTATGTTTACTTGTTCATATTATCTCCAGGTTGGAAAGATCTCATATACTCATCAGCGAAAGATTAACAAGGCAGATTCAACTCCTGTGCAGGCCTGTCTTGGTTCTTTTAGTTAACTAACAGAACCAAGGTTTTTCTTTCTTTTTTCTCTTCTTCTTCTTCTTCTTCTTCTTCTTCTTCTTCTTCTTCTTCTTCTTCTTCTTCTTCGAAACAGGGTTTCTCTGTATAGCCCTGGCTGTCCTGGAACTCACTCCGTTGACCAGGCTGGCCTCGAACTCAGAAATCCGCCTGCCTCTGCCTCCCTAGTGCTGGGATTAAAGGCGTGTGCCACCACCGCCCGGCTGATCCAGTAGTTTCTTACAGGCACCACTTGAACGTTGGTTTGGAGATGCATCCTGTAGACTTGGGATATTTTAAATGTTCTCATTATAAAAATTAGACTTGGCCTTTATAGATAATTGGAAAGCAAATGATAGTAAGACTAAAGTCAACTACGATCCAGAGCTAGCCATTCTTCAATATTTGGGTATATTTCTTCTTTGTAATTAGGCTCACTGTCAGGATCAATGTGAACCTCCCTTTGTTTGCTGAATGCCAGTAAGCATTTCCTTCTGTCCCAAACATTATTTTAAACTGATGATGGATCCTGTGCGATTATTTAGCTGATCGGTAGATTCAGGGTTTCCTGAGAGCTTTCCATTTGTATAATTAACCATTCGGTGACTGCCTTGTACATAACTGCATCCGAGTTTGTTTCAGAGTTACGGCAAAGGGCAGCCGGCCAAAGAGCATGAACATGCACAGACTTCTTAGGAAATGACCGACCCACTGTAGGAGGCTTCCAGGGCCTGCCCCATCCTCCGTGCGTACCTCACCACATCCCTCATAGCACTGAGGTGTTGAAGAGGCGTTCCAGTTCCTATAGAACATATAGAAAGCAAACAACAGCAGTAACACGGGGAGGGGGGGTGTTTCTTTCTTTCTTTCTTTTTTTTTTAAAGATTTGATTTATTTTATATATATGATGAGTACACCGTAGCTGTCTTCAGACACACCAGAAGAGGACATTGGATCCCATTACAGATGGCTGTGAGCCATCATGTGGTTGCTGGGAATTGAACTCAGGACCTCTGGAAGAGCAGTCAGGGCTCTTACCCACTGAGCCATCTCTCCAGGCCTCTAGGGGCCATTCTCATTCAAACCACCACTGAATACTTATGTGCACCGTGTGCATGCAGTGCCTGTGGAGGCCAGAAGAGGGCGGCAGATCCTCTAAAATTGGAGTTACAGACAGTGCTGCTGTGTGGGTGCTAGAACCCCTCCTGAGCAGCCAGTGCTCGTAACTGTGGGGCCATCTCCAGCCAACGTTTCCTTTTTATTAAGGTAGTGTCCCAGGCTGCCCTTGAACTTGCAGTCTTCCTGTCCCAGGTCCCCACTGCTGAGATTACAAGTGTGCATTGTGAAACCCAGCTTCTTTTTTTTTTTCTTTTTTGATGATTTGTATTTTTTGTGCTTCTGCTTTAGTGCCTTTTGATTTTACTTTATATTTTATTACTTATTCATTTGTGTGTGCATCTCCCCTCCCCGTGTGTGTGTGTGTGTGTGTGTGTGTGTGTGTAGTTTTCTCTTTCTACCATGTGAGTCCCAGGAACTGAACGCAGGTCATCGGGCTTAGTGACAAGCACCCTGACCCTCTGAGCCATCCTGTCAGCCTGTAACACTCAAAATTTTGTTTTATGTTTTGTGGGAACACACTGTGTCCTTTAGACTGGCCTCAAACTCAAAGCAACCCTCCTGCCTCTGGCTCTTCCAGAGTGCTGGAATTACAAGTGTGAGTTATCACACCTCATTTTTCTGATTATTTTTTCTAGTGGCTTTAAAGAATCATACTGGAAAGACAGCTGAGCCAGTCAAGATCCTTATTGCACAAGCCCGATAAGTTGGGTCTCCAGAACCTATGTAACAAGCTGGGTGTAGTAGTGCCCATCTATAATCCCAGAACTCCCTCAGTGAGGTGGGCGGCAGGGATGGGAGGATCCACTGGAAGCTTGAGGCCGAGCTAGCTTGGAGTAGGCTGAGACAGAAACCAGGGAGACCCCAGTCACAGCAAGATGGAAGTCAAGAGCAGACTCCTGACCTCTACAGGTGCCGTGTGCCATGACAGCACATGTGCAGGCACACAAATTAAGACTCCATTTCCCCAGAGTTTCATATAAATACAATTTCACTATGTAGTCTTATAGTCCTGGCTAGCTTGGCTCTTTATGTAGTTCAGTCTGGTCTTGAATTTATAGAGGTTCACCTGGCTCTTCCACCATGCCTCGCCAGGTTGTAGCTTGTGTTTAGTTCTTTGTTAACAGAAACTGTTCTGATATGTGTAGTTTTATTCTCTAGAATGGAATGTCAGGGTATTCATAATTCCAGACACTTTTAGGAAAGTTTTAGCAGCTGAGAATGACCATGCCCTCCTGGCATCTCGGTGATTGGGAGGCAGAGGCAGGAGGATCCAAAGTTCAGAGTCATCCTTGGCTCCATCCTGAGTTCATGACCAGCCAGGGATACCTGAGACACTGTCCACAAACAAAGTAAGTATAGGACATGTGAGCTGTTGCAGTCGATCGAGCTGCCCTTGAGTCTCAAGCAGATGGACTGTTTAGTGAGAATTTCAGTTTCTTTTTCTTTTTTTTTTTTTCTTTTGTTTTTTGGAGGCAGGGTTTCTCTGTGTAGCCCTGCCTGTCCTGGAACTCACTTTGTAGACCAGGCTGGCCTCGAACTCAGAAATCCACCTGCTTCTGTCTCCCAAGTAATCTGCTGGGATTAAAGGTGTGCACCACCACTGCCCGGCAAATTTCAGTTTCTTTAAAAACCCAGTTATGCTGTATGAATATGTTTTTGTTTTAATCCCAGGTGTATGATATGGAGCTGCTTCAGTTTTTCCCTGTTAACTATGATTGTCCTGTGCTGGGGGAGGGGGGGATGAGTTTTGCCTGCTGCAGAAAGGTTAATTCTGGGGACTCTGGAGAGGGTGTAGGTGCGAGAACCCTTGAGAGGGCCTGTGGTAGTTGCTGCTCCCAGGCTGCTGCTGCAACAGCCACTGCTGCCTCTACCCACCCCCACCCCCCTACCCCCCACTGCGCCTGATGGTTCGTTGCCGTTGATTGCAGGATTGTTGGATTGTTGAATGTTCTGAGGATGATGAGGTTGGACTTACCCCTAGGAACTCAACAGCCCTATTCAACAGAAAGTAACCTATAGAGGTCTATGTTCCCTTCACTAGAACCTTCTTTCTCCTCTACCTAGTGTTGGGAGTTGTAAGGTATTAGGCAGAAGATATAATAAAATAGTAAAAAGGAAAAAAATGCCCGACAGACCCCAACTCCGCGTCACCTAGCTCCATGTGGCAGGATGAAATTTTACCTGGGCTCTGTTATCCCAGACACCATGCAAAAGATACATTTCCACATCCAAGCCTCAACATCACCCAGGAACTTGTTGTTGTTGTTGTTGCTGTTTTAAAGAGATAAAAATGTAAAATTTCCAGTCAACCAGCTTTTAATTAAGAGTTGATATGCCTCTAGAAACTTCCGGAAACAGTTATTGGGGTCTCCAAACCATCTGATGCAGAAAGTACTTTTGTTATCTCAGTTAAAATAAAAAAGTGGGGAGGCTTCAAAAGTATGCTGTTGAGGGCCGGGGAGATGGTGAGCAAATAAAGGTGCCTGCCGCCAAGCTTGGTGACCCGAGTTCAGTCTCTGCAACCAACGAGGTGGAAGAAGAGAACCAACTCCTGCAGGTTGTCCTCTGGCTCCAAACATGTGCTGCAGCATGAAGGAGACCCCCCAACACACACACACACACACACACATACACACACACATACACACACACACATACACACACACATACACACATGCACACACACACACATGCACACACATACACACCTGCACACACATATATACACACACTAACATACATACATACACATGCACAT